>JARBWK010000010.1:77502492-77917161 GCA_030556195.1 Anolis apletophallus
GAAGACTTTCCGAGAGCTAAAGAGAAAGTCTGGGGAAACCTATTCGCAGTTAGGGTCTAGGCTGGAGAAAGCCTTTACTCAATGGCTGGAGGGCAGTAAAGTAGAGACCTTCGATGACCTGAGGCATTTAATGTGCATGGAGCAGTTTCATCAACTGATACCTGCACAAATGCGATGGTACATCAGGGACAAGAAAATTAAGACTGTGTCGGAAGTAGCTGAGACACTGGATCAGTTGGAGGGAGATCTAGAGGTTAGCTCCCTGATGGTCAAGAGACCAAGAGAGTGGGTCCAGAAAGGGAAGCCTGACCGAGCTAGTCAGGGCCCTAAGAGAGTGGACGCCAGCTCGGGTCCAGTCAGCCAGAGAACAGTCTGTTTTTACTGCCAAACGCCAGGCCATGTTTGGGCAGTTTGCCCAAAGTTAGCGAATAAGAGGCCAGTTTCCCTGCCAAAAGCTGTCAAGGTAGTTGCCAGATTACCTCAGACAGAGGATCCCACTCCGGAGGAACACATACCCAGAGTTATGCGGGTAAGGAGTGTGGATCGGAAGATCAATGGAGATTATCTTGAAGAAATCCAAGTTAATCACAAAAGGTTACTTGGTATGAGGGATAGTGGGGCTGACGTGTGCCTGGTTCAGCCCCAGCTCGTTAAAGAGGGCCAGATGATTCCTGGTGGAAGGTGGCGCATTAAGGGAATCCATGGCCCAATTTTCGAAGTGGACATCGCCACAATCCCGGTCCACTATCGAAAGTATGAGGGAGATTGGACAGTGGGGGTTCTCCCAAGCTTGGAAGTCCCCCTGTTGATTGGTAATGACTTAAGAGAGCATTGTAAAAGAATTAATGCCATTACCAGAATCCAGTCAGAAAAGGCTGGAAAACGCGAGGAGGCTAATTTCACCTCACAAACAGCAGAAAGCTCTCCTCAGAGCAGTGCTGAAGAGTTCCCAGTGATGCCTAATGTAAGCCACCCTGTGGAATTCTTGAGGTATCAGCAGGAGGACGAGAGCCTAAGAGAAATGTGGAGATAACTCAGCCCAGAAGAGGCTCGACCCACAGAGGCCAACCCTGCTGTTATTAAAACCATAGGGAACAAGCTGTTTAGGGTGGCCCGACGAAAGAAAGGCACTACCTTGTATGAGGAGACCACACAGCTGGTGGTACCTCAACAGTTTAGAGAGAAAATCCTCAAGTTAGCCCATGATGTGCCATTTAGTGGACATCTTGGCATTAAGAAAACCAAGGAGAGAATCCGAAGTCGATTCTTCTGGCCGAAGATGGGACAAGATGTGGCTGCCTTCTGTCGAACGTGTGAGGCATGCCAATTTGTAGGGAAAGCCCAAGATAAAACCAAGGGGCTCCTACAACCCATCCCCGTCGTGTCCACCCCATTCGACAAAGTGGGCATCGATATCCTTGGGCCGATGACGCCAGTGACCCAGGATGGACATCGATATTTGTTAACGGCCGTGGATTTCGCTACCCGATATCCGGAGGCGATTCCATTGAAAGAGACTGATACCAAGACTGTAGCAGACGCGCTTTTGAACCTGTTTGCGCGAGTGGGGTTTCCTAAGGCGATCGTCACCGACTTAGGAACCACATTTATGTCTCATATGATGAAGGAAATGTTCCGGGCGTGTGGCATAAAACATCTGACCACCACACTGTACCACCCGCAGGCGACTGGACTCACAGAGAGGTTCAATTCTACGCTGAACCACATGCTGAGAACTTATGTCCACAAGCATCCCAACGACTGGGACAGAAAGATCCAGCACTTGCTGTTTGCTTATCGTGAGGTGCCGCAGGAGAGTACACGCTTCAGTCCATTCCAGCTGTTGTATGGGAGAGTGCCCAGAGGACCCCTGGACATCTTACGGGAGAACTGGACGGGACAGGAGGAGATCGCGGACAAGGACATTGTCAGCTACCTTGAAGATCTGAGGGGACATCTGTCTGTCATCAGAGACTGTGCTGCAGAGAATTTGACTACTGCCCAGCAGCGCCAGAAAGAGCTGGCTGATCTACAAGCAAGACCACGAACTTTTGCTGTAGGAGACCAGGTGTTGGTTTTGGTTTTGAAACCCAGGCCAAAGAGAAAGTTAGAAGTGGCCTGGGAGGGACCATACACTGTGGTAGCCAAAGACTCTGAGGTGGACTATGTAATTTCTAGAGAAGCTGATGGGGGCAGAAGCAAGAAACTGCATGAGAATAGGTTAAAACCCTATTTTTCAAGAGTTAATGCAGTGTTACAAGATCTACCCAAGACAGAAGGGGAAGTATCTCTGTCTGGATGGGGGAGGGTAGATAGAGAGAGTGACTTGCCTGTAGTAGAAGAACAAAGTAACAGACATTGCTGAAAGAAAATCAACATGGTTTCTGCAAAGGCAAATCATATCTTACTAACTTGTTAGAATTCTTTGAGGGTGTAAAGAAACACATAGATAAAGGGGACCCAATTGATATTGTTTACCTTGACTTTCAAAAGGCTTTTGACAAAGTCCCTCACCAAAGGCTCCTAAATAAGCTCTTCAGCCATGGAATCAGGGGACAGGTCTTGTCCTGGATTGGAACCTGGCTAAACTGTAGGAAACAAAGGGTGGTAATAAACGGACATTTCTCTGGGTGGAAAGAGGTGAGAAGTGGTGTACCCCAAGGTTCAGTTTTGGGTCCGTTACTTTTTAATTTATTCATTAATGATCTGGATGTAGGAGTGAATTCTGAGGTAGCAAAGTTTGCAGACGACACTAAATTGTTCAGGGTAGTTAAAAATGAAACTGATTGTAAAGAGCTCCAGAAAGATCTCTCGAAATTGAGTGAATGGGCAACAAAGTGGCAAATGCATTTTAACCTAAACAAGTGTAAAGTCATGCACATCGGGGCAAAGAACCCCAACTACACCTACCAATTGATGGGGTCAAAGCTTTCCGAGACAAACCAGGAAAGGGATCTTGGGGTCTTGGTGGACAGCTCAATGAAGATGTCAACCCAGTGCACAGCAGCAGTGAAAAAAGCAAATTCTATGCTAGGCATGATCAAGAAGGGAATCGAAAATAGGTCAACAAATGTTGTATTACCTCTCTACAAATCTATGGTAAGGCCACATTTGGAGTACTGTGTACAATTCTGGTCTCCGCACCTTAAGAAGGATATAACGGAACTGGAAAAGGTATAGAAAAGGGCAACAAGAATGATCCAAGGGATGGAGCGGCTCCCTTATGAAATCAGGTTGCAACGCCTTGGTCTTTTCAGCCTTGAAAGACGGCGTTTAAGAGGTGACTTGATCGAAGTGTATAAAATCATGCATGGGATAGAAAAGGTGAATAAAGAAAAATATTTTCTTTGTCACAAAACACTAGGACTAGAGGGCACTCCCTGAAGCTCCAAGGTAGGAAAATTAGGACTAATAAAGGGAAATATTTCTTCACCCAGAGGGTCATTGGGTTATGGAACTCACTTCCAGAGGAGGTTGTGACAGCTGTCAGCCTGAACAACTTCAAGGCAGGATTAGACAGATTCATGGATACCAAGTGTATCGGTAGTTACTGAAAAGGACATTCAAGTGCCACCTCGGAGTTGGTTGAGGTAGGCACGATTTCCCTGTGTACTGGTTGTGGGGGGTCGGGAGCAGGTCAGGGTTTTGCCCTCCCTTCTGCTCGAGATCCCCGTGTACAACTGGTGGGCCACTGTGTGATACAGAATGCTGGACTAGATGGGCTGAGGACCGATTCAGCATGGCTCTTCTTATGTTCTTATGTAACCCTACTGCTGCAGAGAGAGAGCAGCTGAGGGGATTGTTACATCAATATAGGGGTGTGTTTTCTAATGTGCCAGGGAGAACCAGCTTAACCTGCCACAAAATAAACACAGGGACAGCTGATCCCATTTCCAGCTCGCCCTATAGAGTAACTGGAGAACAGGCAAGGGTGGTCTCAAGAGAGATCCAGGAGATGCTAAACCTGGGACTGATTGAACAGTCTAATAGTCCCTGGTCATCACTGGTCATTCTGGTACCAAAGCCCGATAACACTGTGAGGTTTGTGTTTTTGATTATCGGAAACTGAATCAGGTGACCACCTCGGATGTCTATCCTATGCCTAGGATAGACGAGTTAATAGAGACAATAGGGTCAGCAAAGTATATTACGACCCTGGATTTGACCAAGGGGTATTGGCAGGTAGCCATGCACCCTGAGGATAGGGAAAAGACTGCTTTTGTAACTAGGGATGGATTACACCATTTCAAAGTCCTCCCTTTTGGATTGAAAAATGCCCCTGCAACGTTCCAAAGGTTGATTGATAGGATGCTCGCAGGTATGAGAGGGTTTGTCCAGGCCTACATTGACGACCTCTCAATTTTTAGCCAGACCTGGGACGAGCACATGGAACATTTGGCTAAGGTGTTGGATAAGATCCAAGAGGCTGGCCTGACAGTAAAAGCGTCTAAGTGTCAGATGGCCAGACCTCAGGTGAAATACCTGGGACACCTTGTGGGAGGAGGAATGATTAAACCGGCTTTGGATAAGGTTCAAGCTATCCAGGAGTGGCCGAAGCCTAAAAACAAAAAGCAGTTAAGATCATTCCTAGGTGTAGTGGGATTCTATCGGAGATTCATCCCAGACTTCAGTACATTAGCCGCTGTGCTGACTGATGGTACCAAGAAGTCAGCACCTGATAAGTTGATTTGGACACCTGAATGTGATCAGGCATATGAGGTGTTAAAAGGGGCTCTAGTAACGGCCCTGGTGCTAAGAGCACCCGATTTTGATAGACCTTTTGTTTTGACGACTGACGCCTCGAAGGTGGGACTGGGAGCAGTCCTTAGTCAGGAGAATACCGCAGGTGAGGTACAGCCAGTTCTCTACCTCAGTAAAAAGCTTTTGGAGAGAGAGCAGCACCTGTCGGTTATTGAGAGGGAATGTCTTGCCATTGTGTGGGCCACCACCAAGCTCAAACCTTACCTGTGGGGGAGGAAATTCACATTGTGCACAGACCATTCTCCTCTGAGATGGCTACACCAGGTGAAGAGTACCAACAGTAAACTGATAAGGTGGAGTTTACTGCTCCAAGATTTGGATTTTGATGTTAAGCACATCAAAGGTACTCAAAATGTGGTGGCTGATGCCTTGTCAAGGTTAATTGATTAAGGTTCAGGTAATGTATTATGTATATAGCATGTTTTGTAGGCCTAACCTGTTTTCATTTACAGAAGGGTTACAATGGTATGTATGTTGTATATATATGTAATGCTGATGATATCTGTTAGCTATTGCATTTTAGTTATGATTTGAAAATGTAAGATTTGACTGTATTTCTATGCTCCAGGGTAGGTTAGCACTGGAGGGGATTAGAATGCAGGGAATTAGTTGGGGAGGTAAAGACTAAATCATTTGCCTCAGAAAGCAGAGTAGGGGACCCTGTTTCATTCAGCAAATAACCTGAATTGGGGAGGTGTAAGGACTCACCTGCCTTAAGCAGGGCCGAGGCCTGCTTGGAAGGGGTTTCGAAATCCTGTTTTGGTTGTGCTGGCATCCATCTTGGAGAGGTGGCTGCAGCCAGCCACCATTAAGGGAAGGGAAAGCCAGAGCAAGGGGGCGTGGCCTTGCAGGCTTGTGCCTAGTTACAGTGAAGAGGCTGTGATTGGCTAGAGTGAGAGGGGAGGAGTTGGAGCTGACAGAGTAGAAAATCCTGTCAGAGAATGTTTCAGTCTAGTCTGGAGTTTGGAGTTTAGAGCGAGGCTGTGCAGACGCACATCTCCAGCCTCTGCTGTTTAGAGTCAGGCTGTAGATTCGGCATCTACGCCTGAGGCAGTCTTGAGCAAGGTTTCTGGGGGAGTATCACCAGAGCCTTGGCAACAGAGACTGACAGTCTGTCCTAAGCAATTCACCACGTAGGAATAGGCTGGACTAGTGGGAGTCACGACTCAGTTCTGACCGCCCTTAGGGCCAGCAGTCATTCTAGTGGGGACGCTTTTGGAAGAGTGCCATTTAGAACTGTTCTTGTGATAGGCAGTTGGGATACCTGGTCATCTCTGGGGATAGAGTGACAGGTAGTTGGACTCTTAGACTGTGTGGGTTACGAGTAACCCAGTAGTAGCCAGACTCAGGGAACGATCTAAGTGATTAGATGTTCCTGAATTTAGAACAACAACCATCTAGTGGAACTATTAGTTGGGAGTTGGGAGACAAGTCTCAGTACTGTCTGTGGAACTGAACGTACCATCTGAAGAAGTTATAATAGCCTTTTTAATAAGTAACCTCTACGCTCTAGCACATATATTGATCTTGCAACCATCACGCTGTCCTCAGTCTATCATTGTTGTAACCGTACGCTAGTTGCCTCTCAGTAGAACCAATACGATCTGTGCCTATTTAATAGCCTCGTTCTTGTTAATAAATCTTATTATTATTAACTTTTAAAAGAAGCCTCAGTCATCTTTTGGTCTCCTCAGTTTACATTCTTGGTGGTGGGTTGTTGTAAAGGCCAAACGCTACAGACACTTTATTAACTTTGAGTTTAATTAGAAGTAAATCCTAATGACCCATTAGGTTGGTGGCAGACTACCGGGAGTGTCAAATTAGTCAATTTAGGTGACCGAGATCGTCACATATGGCCTCCATTTCTATAAACTGATATCCACAGTTCTATTTATACACATCTAGCAAAATACATCCACTCTAGACATCTTAAAGGTTCTCCAGCATGATTCTATGGTATTCTTGAGCCAGAAGTCCTTCATTTCAATACAATTCACTTTTATCTGTAGTTTAATGTGTCCATGCAAAGTCTGGGGACATATCGCCTGTGGATAAAAGAGTCACACTATATATACTGCACCAATCAAAAGAATCAAACTAGATGTGACTTTAATTATTTTGTTGATGCGAACTGGAGCCCCTTCTACATTGTCCTTCTATCCCAGGATATGATCCCAGGTTATCTGCTTTGAACTGGATTATATGAGTCTCCACTGCTGGATAAACTGGGACCAGGTCCTAGGATATAGGCAGTGTAGAAGGGGGCTGGTTAAGCCTTTCCTCCATGCCAATTTTCCACTATACAGGACAGGAGATTTTCAGTAGAAATGTATATTAGAAGGAAGAGACACCCATTCCTTACCCCCATTCTGGATCATGATGGTCCTCCCAAAAGGTATCTTCATTCCTTAAGGAGTTCCTCTCTACTAATTGATATGTATGTCTAGGAAAATATGCAAAGAATTTGAACCTCTTGTATTTACCTGTATTTACTTGAGCCTAATGATATAAGGTTATTGGATGAATGGAACTATGCACCTTATATGTTTTTAAATTTGTATACTGTTTTATGTGGTTTATTGATTAACTGTTAATGGTTTTAACTGTGGGATATGTTTTTACTGTTTATTGTTGGTTTTTACTGGCATTGAATCCTTGCCTAAGCTGTAAACTGCCTTGAGTCCCCTCAAGTGAGAAAAGCGGGGTAAAAATGAAGTAAATAAATAAATAAAGCACCATCAAATCTAATGCACATCTCAATTTTCAAGATTTTGAAACCAAAAAAGTATTTGAATGTAATGTGCAGTGGCAAAAAGTGAACGCTTTGTGAACTGGCTAAAAAGGTATGCATTACAATAGCTGTGTGCTTGTAATTCTGCTTTAAAAACCTAAGTGTTAGAATAACAAAGCTTTCAGCAATGGAGAAGAAAAGTTTGGGGTGCATCTGTGCTGCAGAGTGAATCCACTTTAACAGCCCTGGCTCAGTGCTATGGGATCATGGAGATTGTCGAAGAATGCTGATGCCTCACCAAACCAGCTAGTATTGCATAGCATTGAGCCATGGCAGAGATTAGAGATGAATTCCCTCGATCAGGAGCCCCAGCTGCTCCTGAAGTAGTTTCCCCCTTTGCTTTGGCTTATCACCAAGATTACCATATTACTCAAATCTAATACATTGCACACAATTTTGGCAAGGTAATTTAGCCAAAAAGTGAGCATTAGATTTGAGTAAATACTAGGCATGGGAAAAATGAAACGGAAATTAAATGGATTCGTTAGAGATTCGTATGTAATGGGACTTTTGATGTTTTACGTATCGCTGTCGCGAACCAGGAAGTAGACTTTCTTTTACGGCACTTCGGGGCGCCATTTTTGTATCTGGGTCGTAAAGCATTCGTATGGTTTCTTTGCCCTTAGTAAGTGTGTTTTGTCATTGGCTGATGGATACCAGGTGGACATACCCTCCCCTTCACTCCACCTTTCCTTTAGCCAATCAGAGGCAAAGAAACATGGATGGGGTGAGCGAGGCCTCCTCCTCCTCTCTTGCCAATGACAGGCCTGCGAGAGAGGAGGAGAAAGGCCCCCGCGCCCCTCTCTGCCTCTCTCTAGCCTCGATCCATGCATCGATCCATGCCTGGGTCGGCTTATATTTTAGCGGGAAAGGGGCCCTCGCTCACCCCCTGCCTCTCTCTAGCCTCGATCCATGGATCGAGGCTGAGAGAAGGCAGAGAGGCGGGCCCCTTTCCGCTAAAATATGCCGACCCAGGCTTGGGCCGGCATATTTTTAGTGGAAAAGGGCCCGCGCGCCTCTCTGCCTCTCTCTAGCCGATCGATCCATGGATCGAGGCTAGAGAGTCGAGAGGGGCGGGGGCCCCTTTCACTAAAATATAAGCTGACCCAGGCTTGGGCCGGCTTATATTTTAGTGGGAAAAGGGCCCGCGCCTCTCTCTCTGCCTCTCTCTAGCCTCGATCCAGAGAGGCGAGGGGTGAGCGAGGCGCCGGCGAGCGTGGGGGAAAGAGGGGCGAAGAAGAGAAAAGAAGGGATGGGGAACCAAAGAGCAAAGGAAGGAATGAAAGAAGAGGGTAGAGAAGGAAGAAAGGAGGAAAGGGGAAATAATAAGGGAGAATCGTACTTCACTTTCACAATTGTCCTGAGAGCTAGTAGCGAGCTACTACCTCTTATATTTATGTTATACATCTACAGCTCCAGTGAATTGCACTGCAGAGGTGAAGGGAATGTTCCCCCTTGATTTTTAACTGTTTCCCTGCTTTTCCTACTTTAGAACCACTTTAGAATTTCGTTAGTACTTAAGTTACATTTTAGCACTTTTTGCAAAAATTTTTGTAAGTCTTTAATATACTAATCAAAAAAATAATCCCCCCCCCCATTTGATTTTAGAATTGCGATTTTAGGATTCTAACCCAAGCCTAGTAAATACGCTATTTCAAAAAGCCACTTCATAGATTATAATAAATCACAATTTAGTTCAGGATGAGCCCTCCAGATGTTGGACAGCAAATCTCATCACTCCTAGCTTTCTCAGGATATAGTGGGAGGAGCTGCATTTCAGCAACATCTGGGTGGCCATAAATTCTAAGTTGTACAATATGAAGTTCAGCACATTTCAAACACTAAGAAGAATGTGGCTATGTCTAGTTCTGGGTTGAATCATGAGCATTTTTGTAAGATCTACCTGTTATGGCAGGTTATTACATTACATGGTGTCTGACAGGTGTACCATGTACCAAGATACATAAGGAAGATGAAACTACCTCTCACGCTCACCTGAGCATATTTGCCACTGCATAATGTCTGAATTGAGAATTGGATTCATAGAATATGGAATTTAGGAACAATTGACTCACATGTTATTGAAAACAGACAAAGAATGCCATCTTTTATCCTGATAAGAGATCTGATTTAAGTCAAATTTTCAGAAAGAAAAGTCACAATAGGAACCTGATTTTGGAGGAAAAAAATAACTGTTTCCTTTTCCCCCCGAATATAAAATGAAACAATAATCAAGGTTTTGTATTACTTTCCTCTTCATAAACTCTTCTCACTTCATACAAATTAATTCAGTCCAAGCTGGTAAATCCTTCTGGTTCCATTTGCTATTGTTAATTATTTTTTAACACTTGATGATTTTGTAATGGGCATTGTTGTAAACTTTCCTTCAAAGAGTAAGAAAATGGCTACTGACTATCCAATGCATTCAAGTTATGCTGTTCATGTGCAGCTAATGTTCACAAATTACCCCAACAGTCATGGTGGTTTTGAGGAACATAAAATCACTTCATCTGTGATATTTTTCATTACGAAATGTAATGACCTCTTGGATGCAGGCAGAAATATAAAGACATGAGTGCAATTTATTATATTCATTGTAGAGAGAAAACAAGGGGAAAAAGAACAATAAGATGAATGTGCATAACAAGGGAACAAGACAAAGCAAAACAAAAAATGTATATGTGGACTTTACTTTAGAAATCCTCACTTTAAAACCCGCAAAAAATCCAAACATAAAATCATTGAAAATGAAATGAGTTTTCAATATTATGGTGCCATCATCAAAATTACTACAAAAATGTTATAGTTTATATTAACAACAGGAGATAATTATTAAATCCAAAACAATAAAGAGAACAAAATTAACTATTCAATGTGTAGCATATTTTCAGAACCTAAAAATACGTAATAAAGGGAGAAGTTTGTTACAATGTTGGCTAATTGTGTAATGGCCAGGGAGTTAACTATAACATTTTATTTCCTTACTGTAATAAAAAGATCACATATGGGTTGCATTGCTGACATAAAAGTTTTCTTCTTTAAGCTGGAAGAGTTGATGATACAGGTAATAGTATGATTCAAGATTGTACTCCATTCATTTTACACACCATTATTTATATGTATGTAGCCTATACCACCACAAAATTTAAAAAAAACTACATTTTACAAAGAAAAAGGATGAAATATCATCAGAAGTGCAAATTAAATGAATCTAAACTACTCTACTAACTAAAAGCCAACTTTCATAAATACGTTTACAATGGATTCTGCAGAAGATGCTTCAGGTGTGCTTCATAAAAAGGAAGATCAGCCTGTTTAGCAAGGCTTGCAAATGCTGGTTTGTTATCAGTAAATGTTAGATTTTATGCCTATTTTATCTAGGAGTGGTTGATCCATAAAAAAATTTATTCTAAACTCATGAGGGGGGATTTCCGTTGCTGGGTCGTTATAGAAATTATTCTGAAAAATTTAAAATAAATTTTGTAATTGAAACGTAATTAATAACATATTTTCGTTATTATTCATTACGCCAGCTGGGAGGGAAGAATGGAGGGCAAGCCCTCCACTCTAGCCTCCCTCCCCCGCAACTCAGAAGCATCACAGATTAAATTTAATCTGTGATGCCTCTCAGCTGGGAGGGCAGGAAGGCTAGAATGGAGGGGAAACTCTTCATTCTAGCATCCCTCCCTCCCTCGCAACTCAGAAGCATCGCGGATTAAATTTAATCCGCGATGCCTCTCAGCTGGGAGGGCAGGAAGGCTAGAATGGAGGGGAAGCCCTCCATTCTAGCCTCCCTCCTCCGCAACTCAGAAGCATCCCGGGTTATATTTAACCCAAGATGCCTCTAAGCTGGCGGGGGCAGGGAGGGAAGAGTGGATGGATGGCAAGCACTCCACTCTTCCCTCCCTCCACCTCAGAAACAAGGGCGGAAATAACGACCTAAAAACATGCCCTTTATGGAAATGACGATCACGGTCTCGATTTTGAAACGTCACTTCCGGGTTGGATGCCAAGGGTTGATATAGGGTCAAAATAATTTTAAATATGAAAAATTAACGGATATCAAAGTATTACAGCCGGAGATATCCACCCCTATTATATACCTGTTCACCCAATGGCACATTAAAAAATTCAGGTCAAAGTGGCAGTGTTTAAGAAGCCCTGCTCTAAACTAGCCAGGCCCAATGCGAATTTGGGGTGGCAATTTGTTAAATATACTCAAAATGCTGAGTATATTTTTAGTTAATTGTCATCAAGTCTGACTTAATGGTGTCCCTACTAGCAGTGCTGCTACTATCTGCCCAGTCTCCTGCCCCACAGGGGTTCATAATCCCACCACCATGAAAAGTTAGTGCCATGGTGAATGTGGATACATAGTGGGTCATAATGAATGCATTCACTGAGCATGGATTTTTAGCATTTTTCTTATGAATCTATTCAGGTAACTTTCCTATATGAGCAATTAGCCAACTTATCTAATCATATTTTGAAGACAGGAGAGGAAATGCTTCAAAAGAACTTACTGCTTAACTAAAATAACAATTAGGCTGCTGAAATAATGTGGGAGAAAACACATTAATTTAAACCTTGTCCAAACTTAATATTTAAGATGCATCCTAATTAAGAAAACATATTCTCATATAAATTCCTTTGCACAGCAACTTCCAGTCCCAATCCTTTCAATTTTGCTCATGACCCGGAGTCCCCTTTGCCTAGTCCCCTTCTACACGGCCATATAAAATCCAGGCTATCTGCTTTGAACTAGATTATATGACAGTGTAGACTCTTATAATCCAGTTCAAAGCAGATAATGTGGATTAGAAATGATGTGGCAGGAGAGCTCTGGCAACACTTTAATGGCAGCCAGGTAAGGGGGGGTGGGGAGGGGGGTTGCTGTTTTTTGGTTTTCCAGGCTCCAAGAGGCTGGAAATTCTGGAAATCACAACATCTGGGCCAAATCCATACAGGTTTCACACCTGGAAAGACCCAAGTCTTATTACTTTGGGACAATTATTCACTTTTTCCTGAGGCACCATTTGGACGCCTCAGGTAAAAATGCACAAACTCATGCATTTTGGGTGCTGTGTGGATGCACCCTGAGTCCACACTGCCATATAATCCAGTTCAATGTCGATTTTATTCAGCTGTCTGAAAGGAGCCTTTGCTAGTTGATTCATTGTGACCTCTATGATAATGGTAAGAACATCTTCAAGAATTTGCAAGCAATATTGCTTGCAAATAATCAGTACTATATCAATTATGAACAAGATTATATGATCACACCTAGGCCTCTTTCATTCATTCATACAGTATATATATATATATATATACACACACATATATATATATATATATATATACTGTATGAATGAATACACACACACACACACACATATATATGTATGTATGTATCTCCTTTCAAATAGAGAGTGAAATTAATGCATCAATTTCCTGCACCATGTCACTAGTAGATAACATAATTTTCAACACCACACCCTAAATTGAGGACAATCTGGTGGCTCTTTCTAAGTGTAATATGGTGATGCAGTGAAAGTTGTTTGTCAGTGTATTTTGAAGCAGCAGTTTCACCTTGCACGTCCTCTTCTGTATTTTTTCAAGTGACCCTCCTTATATCAGAGATTTTGAAAGATTGCCTCTTAAAAGCACTAATTGAACAAAGCTGACTTTCAAAAATACAGAAATTGCCGGGAGAGTAAGGAAAAAAATGACACAAAGAGCAATGAAGCAAAACGAGAGTGTGGATATCAAAAGCGAGACATGAGCAATCACTTCCTGGCTGCAATTACCTTCCTCCCCTACGGTGACTAAGTGATCTGTCAAGGTATCAAGGAAATCACGGATGCAAGAAATTCCCACTTCCATACCAAAAACCTTCTTCCTCATGTCAATTTCCTCTGGTTCTGTTAATGAAATATGCAACCTGGCTGGCTAAGAAAGGAACTCAGATGCTTACTAACACAGATGGACAGATGGATGATCAGAAAAATCCAGATTTTTTGCAAGATGGTCACCCTCAGGTAAGATAGGGCATTAGCCACCACCTGCATTTTCTTTGTCCCCCACTTAGATGGCCAAGCAGATATCGTTTTCCCCTTCACCTACATTCAACCTTCAGTTTTATCATTCTTTTTATCTGCAATGTGTCAAGTAGACTATGAACTTCTGATAAAGAACTAGTGTACAAGGACGGAAGAAAAGTTCAAGTCAGGTTTTTCCTAGCAAAGCTTTCCAAACTACACAAAATACAAAAATGGCCAGATCGGCATCTTCCTTGCCATTGCAAAGCTGGTAGAACTAAAGGTTTTTAAAGTAAGGCTTTTTAGGAAGGATGCTTTTATTGTTTTAGATGTCCTATTCTTTTTAACTGCTTTGTATATTTTAAGCACGCATTTTAAATGTTGGTAGCTTAACGTCATTTTGATATTGATCTCTTGAATTTTTGAAAAGCATTGTATTTTAATGTGTAAATCACTTGTGGGGAAAGTACAAGTTCTTCATCAGCACTATTGCCATCTTCAACACACTTACTAACAAGCTTCAATGTCATTTTCTCTAAATTGTATCTTTGTTATTAATTGTATTTACAAGTATGCTACTTTCCCCCTCAAAAGTCAAGATGGCCTAGGTTTATATCCAACTACTAGAGTTATTTAAGGTGGATAATGTTAACTTCATCCACTAATCTAGTTTTGACCAGTAGCTTCCCTATCGGACATGTTAGTCCAGTGACATCTGCCCTTAGAGTAACTCCGAATTCAGAAACTAAGGCCACTTCTACACTGCCAGATAATCCAGGTTATCAAAACAGAAAATCCACATTATCTGATTTGAACTGGATTATCTTAGACTACACTGTCATATCATCCAGTTCAAAGCAGATAATGTGGATTTAATACAGGTGTGTAGATGGAGCCTAATTTGTTCACATGGCCTGGGAGCATGTCTGCCATGATGGAATGTTATTGCTTCCATCACTATTGCCACTGCTTCTAATGGAGCTCCAGCCAAACACATGGCTATCACAGGTGCCTCTGCTGATGACAGGTGTCCATGGAGCCAGGAAGACAAAGGATGTGATTGCCATCTTTCTGGCTAGTTGCATGGTTGTCCCATTTTGACATGAGTAGAGCCTCCCACAATGGCTAGGAGCTCAGAGTTCCATGGCTAGTTCGGAGCAGCAATGACAACAGGGCATGATCCATTCTCTTTCCCTGAGCCACCCCTTTCATCTTACAGTAGGGAAATTTTGGAGTATAGCTGAAAACCCCATGATTCTCACTGGAAGCCCTTGTGAATAATGACAGCCAGCTGTCCCTTTCCAATTAGTCTGGGTTTTGGCCAGGCCGAAGTCCAAGAAGAATTGGTACAAAACTGTCTATAATGTATCCCTCTGGCTTTAACAGAGCTATTTAAAATCAAGCTACCTTTGATTCTTGAATTTTCATGAAATACTCAAAATGGGAATGAGCTCTGGATCAAAATACAATAAATCTTTCTACTGCCATCGGAAGCAAGGCTGCTTTGCCCTGATTGCTATTCTGACATTTTGCTAGTTTGCTGTATAATTTGTAGATCTACACAGCTCAAAATTAGTCTCAAGACATGCCCTGTCTTGGACATATCTAACACTATCATGTGTTGAAGCAAGATAAACAAAGAACCAACCTGTTGGAAATCAGCCTGTGTTTGTGTTCCAGGATCATGGTGCTTCTGATGTGGGAAATGATGTGGGAAATGATGTGGGGAATGATTGCACCGAGGTGCAAGATGGAGATGGTTTGGTCAGTGATTTTCATCCAGAGAATGACAGAGAGGCACCAGTTTAAAGGGCAGTTTCTCATGAGAATGTTCCTGCAGGGCATAGGGAAGATGATTCTGTAAGTTCTCAAGATTTGGGGTTTGAAAACAATCTGACACCTGGAAAGTTTAATGAGCAGCCAAATAGTAAGCCCAAGGACAGGGGGCTGGGGTTCAGCCAGGATCGGCAATTAACTCAAGAGTTAGGTCGCTCCTCCAGACTTTGAGAGATAAGGGCCAAGGGTGATAGCCAGGGTAAAAGAAATCAGTTTCTGAGTGTTGGGATATAAGGTTTGCCTCATGGCAAACTTGTTAGATCAAGCATCATTTTAGAAACCTAGGTCTTGTTCCATGGAAGTCCTGTTTAGAAGATTCCTGTTAAGGGGTTTTGTTCGTGTTTGGTCTTTTCAGTCTTTCTGGTGTTGACTGCTGAAGTCTGGATATTGTTTTGCATCTTGCTGACTTCTGTTTTGGATTAAATCTGCCTTTGAATTGCCTTTGTAAACTCTTTGGACATTGCTGTGGATTACTTGGCTTTTGCTGAACTGTTTACCTTTTTGAAACTTCTCTATTTTCTTAAAAGCCTTTATTTTAATTGGCTTTTTTTTACTAAGCTTCAATTAAAAAAGAATTGTTTCCTGCTCAACATGTGGTGTGATTAAGGTCAGAGGGCTTTTCCTGTCCTGGAGTGCAACACAACCAGAGTTATCATAAATGAACAGAGTGTGCTGATGGCAAGTGAATGTTCTTATATTGTATATATACATCAGTCTGTGTCATGGTCAAAAGTCATAAGCTGCTACTTACTTAAGTACACAAATTCACTCTTGTTACCTAACGCCCCTTCCACACAGGTGAATAAAATTCCACGTTATCTGCTTTGAACTGAAATATATGGCAGTGTGGACTCAGATAACCCAGTTCAAAACATATATTGTGGGATTTTCTGCCTTAATATTCTGAGTTATATGTCTGTGTGAAAGGGCCCTAAGGCTCATGTCTTCTGTGTCTTTGACTTGTATTTCTCCTTTCACATACACAGTCATGCTGTCCCTTTTTACCCAAGTGTCGTGGCTAATGACAATAAGTAAACTGTACATTCTTGACTGGAGTATTTTCATTTGCCTTGGCTCATTAAAAAAAGGAAGAGTCCCATCTGTGTATGTGAACGCAATGTTAACTACCACTACTTTTTCATCATAAATGTTCCTTATTGTCAGTGTCATTCATTTTAAAAGTTCCAGTAAACAATCTTCACAAACTAAAGACCATTTAAGTTAACATATTTATAATTTCATCAGGCTGTTAGAGGCAGTAATTACAGAATCTTTGTCATATGCTTAATACATGTTGATTAAAATATTTCACACATTTGAAAAAGTAAACCTTCAACATATTCTCATTCTGAAATGTCAGTTGGAAAGTCTTATAAAAGTTTTACTTATAATGGATATGTTTAATTGAAGTGACATTTTACGTATATTCAGAATGACATTCAAATTCTAAAGAGCCCTGATGAATTCATTGAATTGTTTGATAATGGTAGTTTTGGTATTATTGACATGTGATCTTTATATAAAACATTATCTCCTTAAAAATAATTGCTTCAACACAAACAAAAATGAGCCATGGTGGATTAGATAGATCCAGAAAGCCCACAAACATGATATGAAACAGATTAAAAGATTGAAAACTTATACTTTTTGGATGTAGTGAGACAAGATTTGAAAACTGCATTGCTACTGCTATTTTAGGGCATTTTCTATAAACCAGTATAAAATGATAGAGGAAAATGATAGATCAGTGATCCTACATAAGGGTGGTAAAATGCAGTCTGTTGGTCTGCTTTGCAGATTCCTCCCCAGAACCCTTTTTAAATCATCAGTAACAAATGGCTGAAAACCATTTTTAAAACATCCAAACTGCCAAAACTATATTGATTTTGGTACCCATCCTCATCTGCTCACATTATTCCTCCACCCAAAAAAAAATCTGGAAAAACTGCAAAAAAAAAAAATCTGCATTTTAGGTTCCAGAAATGTTAAGTCAATTCACTTCAAAGCAAGTTGTAAATTACTTTGTCCAGTTATGGATCCCACAATTCAAGAATGATATTAACAAGATAGATCATGTGCAGAGGACAAGCAAAATGGTAAAAGGCCTAGAAACTATGAACTCCATGGCTTAGGGATATGGGTGTGTTTAGCCTGGAGAAGAGATGGTTGAGAGGTGACATGATAGCCATGTTTAAATATTTAAAAGTATGTCATATTGAAGATGGAACAAACTTGTTTCCATCTGCTCCAAATATAGAGCAATGGATTCAAACTATAAGAAAATATATTCCATTTAAATATCGGGAAGAACTTTTTCTCTTCAACACTGGATTATGGGGCCTTAGAGTGTGGAGGATTCTCCTTCTCTGGTGGTTTTTAAACCAAGGCTGGATGGCCATCTCTTGGGAGTGCTTTGATGGTGTGTGAAAGAGTTGGTTAGCCATGCCTATTTGGGACTCAGGGCACATCCAATACTATTAAGCAGCCCTCCCCCATGCCTTTTACAATGGTATTGTCTATTAGAACAAAAAAAAAGTGTCCATGCTTTCTCTACATGTATTTGCTTTGTATTACAAATGAAGCAGAACCGGGAGTTCTAGAACTCCAAGTACCAAGTTAATCTTACCAACGCTGCCCGAACGTGCGGATACAAGGTTGAGGGAGAACGCGTGACAACTGTGAAGTAGGATGAAAACAAAAAGGTTTATTTTCTTTCACCAGCTGGTGGGTAATTCGCCAGCAGAACACAGCTGCAGATAGGGGCAAAGGACCCCGATACATTTCATGCAAAGACATTTATACTCGTAATGGATTCCATTCAGTTAAACCCACCCCTTCTTCATGGTTAAAACAATCATAATTGGCTGGTGATTACTGTTGTTACATGACATTTCATTAATCCAATAAACATCATTCAAATCATTTACATCATTTCTCTGTCATTGCTTCAAATGAGAACAATAGCCTTCTGTAAACATTCTTTCTCACAGTGCAAGCTATCAATTTTAGCCTCCCTCTGTTCTTTTCTTGCAACTTTAGTTCCGGGCTTCCTGCCAGCAGAGAAGGTAGGACTTTTGCCATGCGCAATGGTGTTCTCCCATTAGCACTAAGAATTCCATTAACTTTCATAGCTCAAACTGCACTGTATTCCCACTCATCTAGCATATATAGTATAACTTGGCACAGAGTGGATTAGAATGTATATAATCAGGGTGTTAGTCTTCTATAACATGTGCCTGATTGATTCCAGGCACCAAAACCCTCTTTTTCAGAGTTGACACGTAAGTAGCATCACTCTCTGACTGTACTTTTTGCTCGGAAAAGTACCAAACCTGCTTCACAAGGATTCTAGATGCATCAGCTTTTAATTAAATGTTAAATTAACACCTGCTACTTTCCATCATGAGGTGAGATAATGCTTCACTCATTGGACTCCAGTTCTTAAACATATTATACAGGAGGTTTTTTGTAAACAAAAACATGAATTCTCCAAATGCTTCCTATTCGTGAATTTGTTTTTTGATTCAAGAAAGTTCAGGCTAATGTCCAGTTTATTAAACTGATTGGTCCTACAGATCAGTCATATACCTATACTCTCCTTTTTTGAAAATGGGGTGTCAGTTGTACCTTACTCCATACCATGTGAGAGGTACTCCCATATATGGTAGACTAGGTGGCTGATGAAATGTAACACACACACACACTATCTATCTATCTATCTATAAAATTAGTTGAATTGTGAATGCAACACTTTAATGATTTAAGGAGATCTCAGGTCCAGCTATATTTCCTGCAACATGAGGTGTGGCATTCTGGGGATTGTAGACTCATTGGCACACTCTATACAAAGTCCTTTTAGCTATTCCTGCTTATCCATACTGCATGCCACTTTTCTTGACTCTGCCCATTCATCAAATAACCAAAATGTCACTCAGGCAAAGTCTTGAATGTGTTTTTGGCAGAAGAAACCAACTTGAAAAGATAAATTACCTTAACATTAAGCCTTGAGCAGCACTTGAACAGGTCAATAATGGCCCATCAAAAAGTCTGTATTGATGCAAAAGAGGCTTTGCTTTGGAAGAAATGAGCAGTTCTGTAGAAAATGTCACCACTATTTACATTTTATTTTTATTTTTTTTAAAGCCTTCTCAAACATGGATAAGTTGTTCCCCCATTTTTATCATTCTTCCCGCCCTCTTAAAACACATTTCAAAATTGCACTAAGCAGTGCAATATAAAACCCCGAAATGCCCTTTCAGCCATATACCCTATAGACATTAAACACATTCTGCAGAGCTCATGCTGGCTAAATGCGGGTGCTTTGATAGCTTTGTGTCAGATAACAGTCATCAGAAGTAAGTAAGAAGAAAGATATGAGGAATATTCCCAGTTTACATACAATAAAAGTTAGAAACATAAAACATGGCAGAGATTTCTGGAACCTGAATGCACAGAGTTATCAAATGGGCCATACATCTGGCTACTGCAAGAATATGATGCTTAGTATACTAGTCCTGACTGCGATGTGTGTTCCAGTAATGAATAGCATAACCATAGATCACACTCCTACATAAAATCATAGAGTTGGAAGAGATCACAAAGGCCATCCAGTCAAACCCCCTGCCATGCAGAAATACAGAAAGTTTTCATTACAGGTGGTCAACTAGACTCTATTTAGAACTCTTCAAAGAAGGAAACTTCACCACACTTCAAGGCAGTGTGGTAAAAAGTACTTGGGAGTCCCTTCTCTTGCTTTGTTAAGCCATTTTCCAACTGAGTTACTGGGGGAAATGATAAAAGGAAAGAAGAGATTAGTATTCAACTTCCCCCCACAATTGCTCTTCATTCCATTCAGGAGATCATTTCAGCCTGAGAGGCGGAGGGAATCTGCAGTCCTTCTCCTCTACTGCTCAGCAGTTTAGTAGCCATCAGCCGACTACCATGGAGAATAAATATTTCACCATAGGGTGAGTGACATATAAATGTCATCTTGCTTTTGATACTTGGAAGCTTGAAAACAGTGTGGCAGCGAAAGAGGGAGATCACGGCAGGCATTGAAATTATATTTCAGTGGATGGAAGGGTGTATCCCTCTGCAGATGTGCATAAGAGAAAGAAGGAACGTGTCAAGTCACTTTTGCCTATGGCTCTGCCCACTTGTGGGAGAATGTTCTTCCTTTCTCATGAGCAAATGTATATATTACTCACTATTTCCCAAAAAGGTCCCTATTTAATAGGCCTGTTTCCGATAATTGGGTACTTCCAATTTTTGGATGTTTTTTTCAGACTTCCAATAATTGAAGGGATATAGAGAACAGCGCCCCAAACAGGAAGTGGATTCACCATTCTGAGAGCTCCGTCGCCATTCTTGGAAAGGGCTTGGATGTCATTTTAATTTTATGTCCCATTTTTAAAATTGTTTCTTAATGTGTTAACAGTGCTTAATATTTTGTACCAGTGGCTAGTTTTGTCATTACTAGCGGTCAAAAACAGATGGAAACGGGATTCTTCATAGTTTTGACTCCCTTCTGCTGATTTTCACGCATTGCACAATCGCAGATGCTACTTTCAAATATCGGAATACATCCGAATCCATTTTTATAAAATCACTAAAAAAACGGAAGTGATTCACATCCGAAGCCAGAGCAAAACCAATATCTGATTCAACTTCCGAAAACAGGCCTACTATTTAATGAAAACAATTATGGACAAGCATGCCTATGTAGATGCATTTTCTTGCAGGGACATTCAACCACAAAACCTCAAAGCCTTGGCAGGATTAAACTCCAGTAATGGTTGGTGTCACCCAAGTTTAAAAATAATTTGTTTGACCTGGAAAGCACAGAAGTCTTCCAAACAGAGTTTCACCATTCTGATACTCATGCTTGTGTGTAAGCTGAAATCAAGACTATTCTTTTCAAATGATAAGACTTATATGCTTGCTAAATTTGTGATCCAGATTTAGTAAGCAAATCTGGGAACCTAGTGCTTTATTCCTAAGAGCTCTTTAACTTTAGAATGGACTTGGACTAGATAGCCCCTAATACAGAGGCTACGTGAAAATAGAAGACTGTATTCTGTAAAGTACTATACATGACCAACCTACCCGATTTCCCCAAACCACATGTCATTAGTCAAGAAGGGAAGCAGCAATTTTGTTTCTGGCATATTTATTACGAGTAGCAGGACTTAGGGATAACTTCTTCTAATGTTCTTGTACTAACTTAGCTTGGGTTAAATTATAGCCAGGCAAAAGGTCTGAAATCAAAATGTTTGTCTTCATGTTGAAGGTGACCCTCATGAATTGCTGAGATTTCTATTCCAACTCAGGCCACTATGAATGTCAGCAACATCACGTTTCAAAGGAATTCTTCAAAGCTGAATTTCAAAAACACAACCAGAGGATGTACAGTATTCAAAAGTCCAAATTTAAATCCTGTAATTTTGCTTGTTCTTGTTTCAGTTCACTGCCTTGCCATTTCTGCCTATCTTTTCATGAATTTTATAACACATATTGATACAGCAGATCTCCAGGCTTTGGAATAATCCTTCTTTAGGGAAGGCAAGGATATATAGCTGCTTTTGCTTTTATATGTCTAGAGGCAGCACAAAATTTTGTTTCCAGTAGCAGGTACTGTATATGCCAACGTCATGCTCAAATGAGTGTGTATATATTGTTCAGAATGCAGTATGCAATAATGTGCATCTTCACACAAAAGCACTACTCAAACCTATAATACATTAAGTCTTCATAGCTTCTGCTGCTCTGAATCCCTGAAAACCATAAATTATGCACTTGAGTCAAAGAAGCACTTGCAATGAAGACAACAATGTCAATGAAATAAAATTAATAGTGCAAAATGCTAATAAAATGGGTAAATTCCCTGTCTCCTCATAAAGGCCTATTAGCCTGGCTCATATTTACTCTACTTCTGAACCAAAATTAGTGTGTTTCTTGAAGCTTATGGGAAAGACTAACAGTAATGAAGCAGAAAAATGACGAATGTTAAAAAATTAAGGTGATCCATAAATGGTGATAAACGTGCCCCATTTTTGGTGCCCACATACTTTTGATGAGCTGGCAAAGTTTTAAACCTCTTTAATTTAAGACAGAGCAGTTTTATTTCTTTCAAGCTACAGTGGAAATAATTTCCTTATCTATCATTTAGAATGGTTTAATACTTTCATTAATCCACACATCATAAAGCAGAAAGTGATTTTTATACCTATTCCAATCACTCATTGTGGCCGACTGCAAATGGGAAACGGCTGTTTTTCTGCTGATTCTGAATTTAAAACTTAAGGACAGTATCTCCACAAGTCAGAGTAATTATGGAGGCACAGATTTAAAGACAGATAGAGCCTCTGTCATCTATTCCTTGCTATTATTGGATTTATTATTGGTTTGAAGGAAAAATAAATGAACAAATTATGGAACATAACCACAGTGACAAAATAGAGATCTGGGTTATTGTTGGAAAGGAAGCAACGCCTTTAAGGCAGGGCTGCAGCTAGCATCACATTGAGTATCTTCTTCTTTTTCAGCTGTTTCCTTTAGACACACACACACATCTCACATGTGTTCACTCTTCCTGCTGACTTCTTTCAAATCCACCAAGTCATTTCATAGATTAATTAGCAATGCTAATTAGCAACACTACGACAAAGCCAGCAGAGAAGGTCAATTGCCTAGTCGTGTTCAGAAGATTATCATGTTTTATTACGAAATATTCTCAAGATTATATTGAAATGCATCATATTAATAGTACGCTATTAGCTGTTCTAATATATAAAAAGTAGTTCACCCTGAAAGAGAAAATCCCCACATAATTGTTGCTTTGTAAATGTCTTGGTCTAAAGAAAAGCTGATATAGCAAGACAGGCTGATAAATATCAGATCTAGGGAGGAGCATATTGGTCAAGTCCTTTCCACAGATGTCACTTCTCTCTAATTTTTTTGTTTTTGTTTTTTGCTTTATACAATTTTTCTTACAAACCTAGAGAAATTATATAAACTACATCTAAATAAAACAATAGAAATAAAAAGAAATTTGATCAGCTAAAAGCAAAGCAGAACAGCAATGTTTCCTGGAAGGATGCGGAGCAATGCCAATGACCTGAATTGTTCATTCAAATGTCTCCTTGTTGGCAAAAATAATAATGGGGTATCTTGCCTGTATCAAATAGTTTTGAACCACACTATTAAATGTCACCAGATTGGTAATTGCTCAGTCTTGAAAAAAATCTTCATGAATTCTATTTCATTGTTGGCTTAACAAAGTGTGGTTTATTGCACTTGCTGAAAACTGACTTTGCATCCCGGACTGGCAATAAAATTGCAGTTGCAATCAAAGAGAACAAATTTCAAACCATTCTTTCATTTTATTCATTTCATATTTCAAGTCATCCCAATAACCTCCAAAACCCCAACCAAGCTTCTGACAAAACAGATTTTAAAATATAGCTCTCACACATTCTTATCTTAAAATTGTTGACATGTTACGTTATAATTGTATAAGCTTTGTTACGTATACAAAATATTATATATCAGTTTAGAGATTGTGGGTGTGGGGAGAGTTTAGAATATGGTATTATCTATAATTGTCAACATGCCTAAAATTAAAAAATAAAGAATTAAAAGATACATCTAACACTTGGGTCAATCATTGGCCAAAATAGAGATTATAGGCAGGAAATCACAAGTCTAAAACTTAGGAAAGCACCTGTGATTCTGTTCTTTAAAACCTGAAGTGTAAAGCTATTTCACTGAATATCATTGTCAGATTCATCCATGCCATCCATAGTGTTCCTGGTTTTTATGTATGGGTGGAAAAACTGGACAGTGAAAAAAAGCTGACAGGAAAAAAATAAACTTGTGCTGGAGATACCACAGACTGCCAAAATGACAAATAATTGGGCATAAGAGCAAATCGAGCCAGAACTCTCATTAGAAGCCAGATTGATCAGAAGCCAAAGTGATTAAACTGAGGCTATTCTATTTTGGACATAACTTGAGACAACATGGAAGTGGAAAGCAATAAGAAAAAAGAAAGCATGACCCTATGTTTTCAATATTCGAGAAGGGCTGTTGATACCTGGGGCTCTTGAAGATCTTGTATTCATAAGGTCATCATAAGGTAAAGCTAGATTTATGGCAAATAATAAAAATATCTC
This sequence comes from Anolis apletophallus, assembly GCA_030556195.1. Taxonomy (NCBI): domain Eukaryota; kingdom Metazoa; phylum Chordata; class Lepidosauria; order Squamata; family Anolidae; genus Anolis; species Anolis apletophallus. Next base: position 77,527,092 of record JARBWK010000010.1, read on the forward strand.
TACAGAGATATTTTCCATATTTTTCATTTCGATAACTGATTCGAAACTGATTCGAAATGAATCAGTTATCGAAATAACTGATTCGAAATGAATGGGGCGGGTCTGCACAGTAGCGCCCACACGGGTCACGTCTTACTCCCTCTCCCTCCCCTCCTGAACACGCTTACGCTGGCCCCTCGGATCAAAGGTGAAAACATCTGGGGACCCACAGATTGAAAACCACTGGTTTATAGCTTTAAAAGGACACATGTGCCTCACAGACCACATGTTGCCTATCCCTGTTCTAATCGATGGTGTGTATGTGTGGCAACCATGAATAGGTCCCCTTCAACTTTCAGAAATCCTAACAGCAGCTAAATTGGCTGGGATTTCTGAGAGTTTTAGGCCAAACACCTGGGGACACAAAGGTTGAGAACCTCTGTTTTAAATATTGCTATCCCACCCACATCCTTGATGCCTTCACTAACACCATTAAATGTTTTTTGTTCCACTAGTAGAAGCATCCATAAGTAGAAGTTTGTGTATGAAATAAGTTGTGTGTACCACAACGCCTACCCTCATCAAAACTTTTGATTTTAGAAAAATACATTTTTGTACATTTTTTAACCATTTTCCATCCTGATGTATAGTGCAATGGGTGTTGAAGGTGAAAATATGTCCGACTTGAGACAGATCTGCAGCCATTCTCAAAATACAGAATATTTGTATGCAAATGCAGAGTGTCGTGGGCATTTTAGAAATGTGTGTTTTTGTTAAATGCTTTCCTTCTTTAATGGAATTCTTTTATGAAATTCTGGAATATAGAAATTTCAGAGCAAAAATTGCATCTGTTCCCATGTTCTTCCTTGGAGGTGGAAAATTCAGTCAGTTAAAAGCTCAATGGAAAAAGTTTTTACAGAACCAATTCTCCATATTTAGAACCAGCCGTATTCGAAAACCAACAACACTGAGGGGGTAGGAGCTGGGGGGGGGGGTTCCAGTGGTCAGGGGGCCCCCATAGAAGTGATGGTGGGGTGGGGATGATACAATAAAGGGAGACATAAACAACCAATTCGGCCTAAAATTCAGAACAAAGTGTTACAAATTCCAAATTTTGATCCTGAAATGGTTAAACTGAGTACTGGGGAGGTCAGCCCCTCTAGATTAAGGGTGGTGCTGTTGAATGGCTGTTCTGTTAATGAAATACAACAATGATCCATGACCTAATTTTGGAAGAACAGGCAGACCTGACATGCATAACAGAGACCTAGTTGGAGGAAGCGGGTGCGGGAAACCTCACCCAGCTTTGTCCACCAGGTTATGCCGTGCAGCACCAACCAAGATCAGAGGTATGGGGAGGTGGGGTAGCAGTAGTCTAGAAAGATACCATCTCCCTGATCAGATGTCACATCTCACAGTCAACCTTTCTGGAAGGCCGTTCCCAGATGGTGTTGCTAGGGGACACCTGCTCGGTCCCGCGACCATTGTACTGTGGGGTTTTGCAAGGTTCGATACTGTCCCCTATGTTGTTCAACATATACATGAAGCCACTGGGAGAGTTCACCCGGAGTTTCAGAGTTCGGTGTAACCTGTATGCAGATGATATCCAGCTCTGTCACTCCTTCCCTCCTGCTACTAAGGAGACTGTCCAGGTCCTGAACCAGTGCTTGGCAGCTGTAATGGACTGGATGAGATTGAACAAATTGAAACTAGATCCAGACAAGACAGAGGTTATCCTGGTCAGTAAGAAGGCCGAACAGGGCATAGGGTTATAGCCTGTGCTGGATGGGGTTATACTCCCCCTGAAGGTGCAGGTTCGCAGTTTGGAAGTGATCCTGGATTCATCACTGAGCTTGGAACCCCAGGTCTCAGCGGTGGCCAGGGGAGCTTTCACACAATTAAAACTTGTGCGCCAACTGCGCCCATACCTTTTGAGGTCAGACTTGGCCACAGTAGTCCATGCTCTGGTTACATCCTGAATAGATTACTGCAATGCACTCTACATGGAGTTGCCTCTGAAGACTGCTCAGAAGCTTCAGCTAGTCCAACGCTTGGCAGCCAGGTTGCTCACAGGAGTAGGATATCAAGAATGCACAACGCCCTTGCTACGCCAGCTCCACTGGCTGCCTATTAGCTTCTGAGCACAATTCAAAGTGCTGGTGTTGGCCTTTAAAGCCTTTAACAGTTCTTGCCCAATTTACCTGTCTGAAAGTATCTCCTGCTAGGAATCACCTAGGACCTTAAGCTCATCCGGGGAGGCCCTGCTCGCTGTCCCCTCACCATCACAATCACGGTTGGTGGGGACAAGAGACAGTGCCTTCTCTGTGGTGACCCCTAAGCTATGAAATTGCCTCCCAAGTGAAATCAGATCCGCTCTTTCTATCCTGACCTTCTGGAAAAAGGTGAAATCCTGGCTGTGGGATCAGGCCTTTGTGGACTAAACCGACATGATGGTAGAGCTATGGTTTAATGGACTCGAATGGACTGTGTGCAGGACGAGGATTTAATTCTGGCGATTGTTCTAATGTTTTACTGTTCTTATGACATTTTTATAATGTTTTATACTGTTTTTATCTACGATGTATATTTATACTTTTGTTGTCAGCCACCCTGAGTCCCTCTGCGGAGGTTAAGATAGGACGGGATATACATGTCCAAAATAAATAAATAAATAAATAAACACTGGTTTGACACAGGCGAGTATTAGCATGACAAAATTTCAGCTGCTTTTCCCCAACCAATTAGCTTGTAGCAAATAGACCCTATCCTTTTTACAATTGAGCAATGGGACTGAGTGTGTTTGGCCATCTATCAATACAAGTTGTTTTTTCTCTAATGTTCAGCCATGCTCATTGTTAGAGGGAAGATAACTGAAATAAAGCATTCTTTTTTCCTGTTAGGCATGGGATGGATTAACTACCACTAGAAATTGTTCTTGAAAAATTAACTTTTGTGTCTTGTATGCTAATAATTTAGAAAACCTCTTGTAAAGTCATAAATAGGAAAATAAATTATTTAAGCTTGTGCTAAAATGCTAAAAGCAATCCAAATAGAAGCTATATCCATTTCAGGGGGCATGTCAAGCAATTCAAGAAGCCATTCAGTATTGTTTGGTTGCTTAATATTAATTCCTCCCAGACTAAAAGCACATCCCTTAGTCTCTACCACCTCTGAGACACTGATGATTTATTTCAGAGCCTTAACATTTATTTCTATTAAGCTGTGCATGCAAAATCTCTTAAACTTGATCAACCCCCTGGTGAGCTGATAAATTTAACAGCACCTAAAATCTGACTGGGGCAAAACAATGTACCCCAAAGGCATACATCCATATATTTTCTGGAATGTTGTTCCATCACAGCTATTTTTTTATCTATGAAAGAAAAATTAAACAGCAAGTAGCAATAACTTGGGGCATGTTTATAAATGTGTAGGTGACAATGTAGGTCTAGTTCTATAGATAGTGCTTTAAAGCATGACTATAGGGATTGAAATAATATTTAATAACACTTGAAAAATGATTTTAAATCCCTGACAAATAGAATTGTGCACAGATAAGAATCTTTGCAGCTTGAGACTTTTTCTAGATACAATTTGTATGTGTTTTTTTTTCTTGCACAGAAAACAACAGGATAAAACTGTTTCCTCCATTAAAAATAGTATTTTAGTTACCAAAATATGACTGATGGATAGAATAAGAGAGTTTTCTGAGCAGAAATATTATTTTCTGCACAGAAAAATTGCCTTTGCAGAGATACTGTTTTAACATGTGTGAATTTTGAACAAAAGTCCCAAATTGCAAGTAGTGATAAAACCTTCTCTGTTTTTGGAGATTTTTGTGCAGCAGGAAGAAAATTGCTAACCTGATTTGTTGTAACCTTCAAGAATGAAATTAATGAACAATTACACCACTAATTAATAGGGCCTTGGAAAAGACCTTCACTAAAATGTATCAAGGCACTTCACTATTTTTTAAAATTACCCAAGGTCCTAAATCCTATTCATAATTATGCAAATATAACTACAAAAGATCTAAAGAACCAACCCCTGACTGCTATTTTAAATTTCAAGAAGATGTTTGATCAATAGAGCTCTGTGGTGTCACATTCATTGTGGCTTAGGGAATGGGGAGTGAATGGCATATCCTTCTAAAGCAGTGGTTCTCAACCTGTGGGTCTCCAGATGTTTTGGCCTTCAACTCCCAGAAATCTTAACAGCTGGTAAACTGTCTGAGATTTCTGGGAGTTGTAGACCCAAAACAACTGGGAACCCACAGGTTGAGAACCACTGTTTTAAAGAATCCTATGTGACCACATCACAAAGCTACACTTGGAAAGGCTCCCAGAGTTTAAGGTGACATTCAAAGTGCATTTATGGCCATGGCAATGATCCCACAATTGTGAATACACAACAATAACAATTCAGAAAATGAAGCAGTATACATCTGTAACTCTAGCTTATGAATCCATAATTCCAATGCAGGACACCAGTCATTGTGGTGTACTATTTTGAAGCTCTTCCTGTTCATGTCTTCTAATTTTTTTGGTGTTACTTCCCTGTTCTTTTTAACTTTAGAAAACGATCAAACTATATTTCTTGAAGTCAAATGTTACAAACTGCTCAAAGAGGGCAAGTAGAAGAGATTTTGCAACCTGTATCAACACTGTCTTTCTCCCAAGACAGCATAACATTGACTCTAAAAATATTCAGTATTTGGCCCAAGTGTAGAACTTAAACATAGAAAGTCATTTTAAAAATTAAAGAGAAAGGCTTAGCACATTTCACTAAATAAAAACAAACTGCTTATGAACTCTTGTAAAACTAGATTCCCTCCCCCCCTCCCCCAGGATTTTGATGGCATATGCTGGCTACATCATCCACAGAGCCTGCTGACTCTCATCAAATGATGTTGGCAGGTATCCATGGGAGAAGTAGGGTGGAATCGGCACATGCCACTGCAGTAGCAACACAGAAGACTTCCTGTGCTACCATAGGAAGTCATGGGGGGAAGCTGCACGATCAACACTTCCCCCATAGGATCACGTGATTCAGGAGTTGAGCAATGTGGGGAGTAGAGTGCCAGGTTCCCCGTGCCCCCAATTACACAAGACGATGCAAGGCGATTCCGGCGGCCATGTGACAAGGTCAAAAGTACCTGTATGGTGTAATCTTTAATATTTATTTTCAAACTCATGTTTCTAATCATTAGATCTAACCAACAGCTAGACTTATGCATATCTACTCGAATATAAGCTGCCTTGTGTTCCAAGGGCATTGCTTGTGGTAAAATGCACATACAGGTAGAATTGGCAGCAAATATACAGCCACTAGACTGAACTTCTTCTTTACCTGTCACAGCTAAAATGGACCAGTCCCTTCCTTTCCCATAATCCTCTGCAATGAGCGGTTTCATATGTTCCTGGTGCCAAGAGTTTCTAATCAGCTCTAAAACCCAATAGATAGAAGTCTGGAGGAGATCACTTGTATGGTTTTTGTGAAAACATCAGGCACTTGAAGCGCGTGCATTATTTCCTAACCTACCCAGTTCTTCTGCCCTTGAATACTACCCACGGAAGTCTATGGAATTAACATTATGACTTTCTTATTCCTAAACTTCCCTCTGAGAAGACTAGTTCTCTAGGAAGGGATCGGATTCTTTGGTTGACTGCATTCTGCTTACATGCTTCATTCCTCACTAAACCTGGGTTTAACCTTTGTGCTTACTTTGGGAGGCTGAGGCAGATTTCCTAAGCTTTGCATTTTAAAGCATTAAATAGGGTTTCCTGGCATATGGTCAAATTCTGAAAGTTTATGGGGCAGTCGATTCAAGTGTTACCAAAGATCAAGCCGATATTAAGATTTTTGGAATCCTGGAACATTTTCAACAATGGGGGTAGGAGGCTTTTGCACATATGTGAGCTATTCTAGGAAAACATACACAGAAATAATATCAGTAAATGATTGAAATAGAATGTATAAATAATAGCATAGAAAGCAGCATAAGCATCTTATCCTCCCAATCCCATGCACTTTTAGAAGATGAATTGGGAAAATATTTCCTTTCATTTCTAAATAAACATACATTGGAGTATTCTGTGAAGCTTTATTCACAAGGAATTACTAGTTTAAAATTCAGATTTTCATGAGCTCATTAGGTGAAGACTAGCAATCTGAAGGTGTCATGTACACATTTAACCCTAGTTATCCTTCCTATTGATTGGGATCAAGTCTAGAATTGCTGGTTCTATTTTTCTCCTTTCCCTAGGAAATTATCTAGAAGACACATCAGGAGCTTGCACGCGAGGCTCAGCTAGAGGCGTGGTCAGCTCCATGCCGGCTCTCAGCTGCACGCGCAGCTTTCACCCTCCTTTGCCTTGAACTTCGCTTGTGCAGCTGAGAGCCCGGATGAAGAGCTCACCGCTGGCCCTGCCTCCAGTTGAGCTGCGTGTGCAGAATTTGGGGGAAGAGAGTGAAGGCCGCACGCGTAGCTCAGCTGGAGGCGGGGTCAGCTGGCTCTCAGCTGCGTGTGCCATGGGCAGAGGAGGCGGCGGAATTGCTGCTGCCCTGTCTCCATTGCCTTTTGCCCTCTCTCCCGCATGAGTCGGGATGCCCCACCGCGCAGCCACCCTCGCCCCTGAGCTCATGTTCCACAAAAGAGGGGAGCGGCATGCACGCGTCCGCGTCAGGGCGGTGGCGCTCCGGGGAGAGGAGAGGCCCCCCCGCCACCTCCACTTCCACCCTGTATATCATGAGGGTGGGCCAAGTTGCCAGCAAGGTGAGCAAGCAGGCCAGGCCCTTCGTTCCTTTACAGGCCGGTGACGCTTCCAGAAGCTCCTGGGGCATTTTTCTTCCCTTTCACCCCCTTTCGTTGTATTGCAACATGGTTAGATATCAGGCCTGGGAAAACTTGGGCCCTCCAGGTATTTTGTACTTCAACTCCCACAATTCTGGCTGTTAGGATTTGTGGGAGTTGGGAGTCCAAAGCCTCCAGAGGGCCCAAGTTTGCCCAGGAGATATATACTATATATATATATATATATATATATATATATATATATATATGGCGCTCGCGGAAATAAATTTTAAAATATTTTGCTTTTATGGCTCTCTGAGTCAAAAAGATTCCCGACTCCTGCTCTAACTGGAGTTCCTCCATTGTGAAGAGGAATTGGGCTTGATAATCTATGGGCCTTCTTCAACTTTGTGCTTCTATATGAACTGAAAACCTGGCTATTCAAACAGGCATTTGAAAATGAGTAAACTTAATGTGATCTAACAGTTGGAGATTTGAGATCAATCTAAAATTGGATCTTACTGTTCCTTTTCACTTGAACAGTGACTGGGATTTTTAATGAATGATGTTTTATGTAATTTTAAAATACTGCTTTATATTTATTTTGTTTGCCTCTTTATTAACCTTTGCTTTAATTTAAATTGGATATATTTATGTATTGATGTCAAGATAATTTGTAAAATTGTTGTGAGCCACTATGAGTCCTCTCTAGGAGAAGAAGCAAGATACAAATATTCCCTCTCACCAAGTGGTGGGAATGCAAAGGTTTCTGGCTAGATTCCCATCAGAAGTGGAATGAGTTTGGCAGCTGCCCAGAACTCCAGAGCACACCAGCAGACCTCAGTGGATGATGCAATTCCTTTGTGTCTGATTACAGGGACATAGCCAGATGTATTTTGCTGCATGACCAGCACCACTAAACCTGAGTATGCTTTATGTTTTCACTGTGTGTCTTCCTCCATTATCCTTCTTCACTTCCTTGCTGCTGATTCCCCTGTTCTTTGCTTGCTGCATAATACTACACAAAGATTCACTTGTGACTTTGGTTCTCCCTTTTCACTGCTGAAAGTATCAGAAAATACGAAACAATGGTAACATGCAGAAATCTCACCAGATTTCTCTGAAAACTGCCGGCCTTATAACCCAAAAGTAACACAGTTTCAATTTGTGAAAAGAAATATGTAGGAACAGTCTAACCTTGGTATCCACTGGTTATGATTTCCAGGACCATAGATACCAGCATCCGATAATGCTCAAGCCCCATTAAATACAATGGCATATGCAAAATGGCGGCTGTAATATTAAAGGCAAAATTAAGATTTGTTTTTTGATTGTGGGGAGTATTTTCAATCAGTGGACAGTTTAATGATGAATCTGTGGATATGGGAGGCCAACTATACCCATTTATAACTTATTATAAATTACCCATTCCTTCCAATGATGATCCCAAATGACATTTCAGATCATAATAGCTCAAATACAGCCTTCTTATCTGATAATTTCTCTCTGCCACTATATTCTCAATACATTTTAAAAACTAATAAGTATGGAGAAAAATGTAGCTGAAATGAATGTGGATTTATTATACTGCTCATGCAAATCCTGGGAAATGTAGCTGTGTATTCCTTCTGATTCACTGAAGGTCAATGAATCAGAAGATTGTCCTGTAGTATAGACTTCTGAACATGCTCAGAGTCTATTTCAATATGTACTTTTAAACCCCTCCTGTTATAAGATTAAGATTAAATTACCTTCTGCATAGATGATAGCAAGTTTCCCCCCACTTACTCACAACTAGACACCCTTGGTCCCAAACCAGATAGGACTCACTGTGCAGATGTCGAAGAGTTTAAATATGCCTTGCAACAATAGCATTGCTCCACTATTAAAATTGCAAATGATTATACTGTTCAATATCTTCTTTCTGAGGAGAAAAGAAATGAGTCTTTGTTTTAAATGCAGATGGCAGATTTTCTTCTTTTCTTTTGTTATGGAACACTTTGTTTCCTGTTCCCTATTGAATGTGTATAATCCATTTCATGTTTTTAAGTGAGGCTTAAAAACTCTAGTGAGGTTATAACAGGCAAGCATGGTCTGGGACAACAAAATGAAGCGGGACGTAAACTGATATAATTTTGCCAGAAAAACTCATTGTGTATAATGAACACTCTCTTCCAACAACCTAAAAGATGACTCTATACATGGACTTCACCAGATGGGCAACACTGAAATCAGATTGACTACATCCTTTGCTGCCAAAGGCAGCAGACATCCATCCAGTCGGTGAAAACAAGGCCTGGGTCTGACTGCAGTTCAGATCACAAACTTCTTATTGCTCAATTTAGAATAAGACTAAAGAGATCAGGGAAAACACACAGACCAGTTGGATATGATCTCACTAATATTCCTAGCAAATATGCAGTGGAAGTGAAGAACAGATTTAAGGGACTCAGTTTAACAAATAGAGTCCCAGAAGAACTATAGACAGAAGTCCACGACATTGTGCAGGAGGTAGCAACAAAGTACGTCCCAAAGAAAAAGAAAACCAAGAAGGCAAAATGGTTGTCTCCTGAGACACTGGAAATAGCACAAGAAAGGAGGAAAGCAAAAAGAAACAGTGATAAGGGGAGATATGCCCAGTTAAATGCACAATTCCAGAGGTTATCCAGAAAGGTTATATGGAAAGTCCAGGGTGGGAGAAATAACCCTTATCTGTTGAAACAAGTGTGAATGTTGCAATTAGCAAGCTTGAATAGCACTGAGTATATTGAATAGCACATGAAGCTGAAAAATCCATCAGTGAGGGTATCGGTATAGAAGGAGCCTGGGCTTTGTTGCTTGGAGGCATCCTCTGGTTGAGAGGTGTTAACTGGCACTTGGTTATTTGCTGACTGGTGTTCTTTATTTACTAGCTTGATTTTGGGGTTTTTTTTCAATTGATTTTGTTCATTTTCATGGTTTCCTCCCTTCTGTTGAACTTGTCCATGTGCTTGTGGATGTCAGAGTATTCTCTGTATAGTCTGACATGATGGTTATCAGAGTAGTCTAGAATTTCCATGATCTCAAATAATATTCTGTGTCCATATTGGTACATCAAGTGCACCTCCCACTTGCAACATTCACACTTGCTTCAACAGACAAGGGTTCTTTCTCCCACCCTGGTCATTTCACAGATAGATAAATGGATGGATGGATGGATGGGGGGAGGGGGGGGGGGGAGGGAGGGAGGGAGAATATATCCATTTGCTTCATTACCAACAGAATCTCTGAAGATGCCAGCCAAAGATGCAAGCAAAACATCAGAAATAAATTACTACTGAGTCATGATGATACAGCTCGAAAAACCCACAGCAATCCAATTCCTAGTGAACTCACTTGGGATGAAATCAGAATTGCACTGGCTTGCCATCCTTAGTTTAGGAAGGGTGGGCATTTCCTTGTCAATAGTTATCATTTCTGTCTTATGATAACTATTAAAATGAACCTATCATTTGATTTTCCTGCCAAGATTTATGCATGACAATATGACAATATTCCTCTATGACTTAGAGAGTGTGTTGACAAAAGCCATCTTCTGCATTTGATCCCTGGTCTCCGGAGTCATAGTCCAACCCAAACCACTACACCACACTAGCTCTCTGAAAAGTACTCTCAATTGGGAAATGTGTTGGGAAATAAACCTGGAAAGTCCATCCCCAAGTGACAAAAATGACAATGCATTTGAAAATGTGTCATTGAAGTGGGAAAAGGAAGCATCTCTTGATCAGTTTCAGATATTCAAAAGTTTAGAAATGAGAACTTTGAGCAAAATCAGTTGCTATGCATTTTTCTAATATAATGAGATTTTTGCAAGACTAATATGACTGAATTAATTGTTCGGATATCAATTAATACCTCAATAATACTGTAATTACCAAGTGATTATAATTAAATAGTCCGCAGAAGCTTTGTGTGCAGAGAGAGAGAGAGAAAATGATATAGAAGTGAATTTAGGAATGGAGAAATGTCACTGAAAGGAAAGTTAATCAAAAATGGCAACAGGGATGATTTGGTAAATCTTCCCATCGCTAGCTTTCAATAGAGAAAAAGATCAAAGGGTTTGGTTTCTATTTGACTGTCACTTCAACAAAATGAGTTTTCCATGTCATCGGAAACAGCTACATGGCCTTTCAGGAACGTAAAACAAAAATACCATTAATTAGTCATGAATGTCACCGAGGGTGACGATATGCCAAAGACTATGAAGGGTGTGTGAATAGCTGAGAAGGAGCATAGCACAAAATGTACCATAACTATATGAAGATAACTACAAGTGAGCAGATGGAGTGGTTTATATTTATGAAGCCTTTGATCTCTCCTTCTTGCATCTTTGAACATAGTGTGATGCAACAGAAGCCAGAAGTCCTGGTGAGCTACACACAGTTGAGTAATTTCCAAAGTGGAATGTTCACAGTAAATTATCCCATTGCTTTTGATGGGCCATCTCACCAGGAAAATCAAAAAAAATGTAAAAGTTCACAGTTGGTCATTGCACAAAATAGGAAGAGAAAAAGGACTATGAATCACTTGATGTTCCTATCCTCTCTCCTCACATATTGTCATGCCCACACCTGCTTGTCTTTTCATGTAAATACTTCAATTGCCATAGGAGGATCTGAAGAGATTAGACATATTTATTCAATATGTGGAAGTGATGAAATGAATATTTCTAATTATTATTTTCAAAAAAGGGGGAGTTTCTTTAGCTGCAGGAAGACCTCATTGGAAAGAATAATAAACCAATGAAAGGTTTTCTGGTTCCCCCCCCCCCCCCTCCAAGTGAAAATTTTGAATTGTGATAGATATTGTATTTGGTAGAGGGAAATATATAGTCATCTTTTGTGAGGGGAAAACCCCTCCTGTTTCCTGCTCAGGTAATGCACTTCTTGGACAGAAAACACTTTTTCCTGCTACATCCTGCTGATGGGTTCCTGCAGTGTTCCGGTACTGTGGTTCTGCGCTGATGTGATACTGCCATGCTTTAGTACTGCAGTTCGATGCTGATGTGAAACTGCAATCTCCGGTACTACACTTCTCTGCTGATGTGATACTGCGATGCTCCAGCACTGCAGTTCTCTTTTGATGTAACACTGCGATACTCCGGTCCTGCGGTTCTCTGCTGTGATACTGTGATGCTCTGGCACTGCGGTTCTCAGCTGACGCAATACTGCAATGCTCCGGTACTGCGATTCTCTGCTGATGTGATACTGTGATGCTCCGGAACTTCAGTAATGCAGGAAACCTGTTTTCTGAGCAGAAAGCAATTTTTGTACCCACACACACCCACATTAGTTTTTTCTCTGCAGAAATAATTCAAGATATTTGAATACAGAGAAAATGCTATAAAAGAATACAGTACAACACTGTATTTGGTGAGGAAATGTTCCTAAACTTACAATCAAAACAGAAAACTGTGAATAGTGAACCTTACTGAAAGAAAGCAATTCTACCAGAACCTACCATAGAATCACCCTAAAGGTATATTTTTAAAATTGAGGTGTCCTCCAGTGGAAGCATACCATAAAATTTTCTGGATGACTTTGAAAGGATGTATTTTATCAGATGTGGGTAGATCAAACTGCAAATATGATTCCATGGCTACAGTGGTTGTGCAGTATTTGTTTTTCCCTACAGCAGGGGGAAAACATTGTCATTATTTGCCATTAAATGGAAGTATAAAATAGTTGGGGACTGAGCTCTTTATGCCATATGGTAATCATCCTCAATATGTGGCTGAGATCGGATGAGAAACTCTCCTCTGGGCACACAGAAGGCTGGGCGACTTGGAAGGTGCTGAATAGGCTGCACTCTGGGACCACAAGATGCAGAGCTAATCTTAAGAAATGGGGCTACACACTTTGAAATGGGGCTACAAAGTGTGAAGAAGACCACTTACTACAATGCAGTCTGAGCCCTGCCACATGCGCAAAGGGGGAACTTCTCACAGCGACACCAGAGGCACTCCCAAGTGGCCAGCTTCTGGTCAAAGGAAATCTAGTATCATGCTAAGTTTTTAACTTTATTTGTGTTCATTTTTAAATACATTCTAACTGTACCTCATCTTGCTTTTGACACAATAAATAAATAAATATGGTAATCATGCTCAATATACATGAATCAACAGCTGGATTTTTAGTAGAATTATTATTATTATTATTATTATTATTAGAACTTTAGACCACCACTCCCCAAGGGCTTGGAGCGGTTTACAGAATTAAAGAATAAACACAGTATGAGAACAGATAAAACAACAACAAAATTCAACTAACAATAAATTACCATTAAACATAATAATAATACACGGTAGCTGGACTAGCACAAATCACAAGATTCAGACTTTTTTTGGTAGAGACGAATGCTATGTAATACTTTTATACAGATTGAGTATCACTAATCTGAAATGCTTTCAAACAGAAATGTTTTGGATTTCAGATTTGGTAAGATTCTGGTTACTGTATTTGTATGTATATATGTGTGCATGTATGTATATATATTTGTGTGTGTACACACACACAACCCTGGAGATAAGACCCAAATCTAAGCACAAAATTCATTTATTTCTCATATATACCTCATGTACATAGCCTGAAGATAACTTTGAACAATACTTGTAATAATTTGTGTATGAAACATATGTACCTTGTGTACATTGACCCAGCAGAAAGCAACTATCCCAGCCACCCATGCAAATAATTTTGTGTTTTGAAATATTTTAGAATTTGGAATTCTGTGTAAGGCATTCTCAACCTTTATATTATTGATGCCTGAAGCTGAATAGTAAATAGTAAAAATTAAAGATTTTGTACAGGTTGTCCTTCTTTCTATCACCTATTTCATCTCTAGGAAATAAAGCACAAATCATACTTTTACTGAGAAGGGAAAATCCATTTACAAATCTGTCATATTTATATATTGTCCCAAAATAATTATCACTCTCAAGTAGTGTACCACATCCAAGATCTACGCAGCAATAGCAGTTCTGGATGTGAGAATGACAATTGCCAGGTTGTAGAGACCATCAGAGCTAAACCATACTTGAAGCTTAAGATCATATACACTGTGGAGGACTCTGGAACACTTCATCCATGTCCAGACTTAGCCTAATTACTACACCTCACCCTAGCTGCCTTCTGAGCAATTAAAACCATGATGTTGACTAAGAAGGAGTTTAAAGTCCACCTAAAAGCCTTTGTAGAAGCCAAGATATCAGTTATCTTTTACTTCACGCTGAGCTTTGTTATAGATAAATATGCCTGAGCTCTGGATAAATACATACTCTGTTTGCCTTTTAGCTCCCAGAAAGGCATGATTTCCTCTTCCGTTGTTGTAGGTACTGTATACAGATGAGAAGTTGGAGCAGTCTTTAGTTATTGAAAAGTGAAGCCCTCTAGCTTTCTGGAAGAAGAGAAATATAATAGAATGAGCAATGTTCTTCCCTTACAAATATGAAGTTCAGCTTCTGGTGCTGTTTCAGATGTAATAGAAAGTCTTGAACATCTATCCATTCCAGTTCAGACATAATGATAAACCATTGTTCCTTTTAAAGACAGAAGCCTGACATCTGCTCAGGTTGGCTCTTGAACTGCATTCTTCCTACACATCTTCCTTTACAGTGCTAATATGAGTCTGGAAGCTTTGGACCTATTTACAATTAACCAAAGTCCTGTTCCAGCCAATTTGGAAAAGTGTGGTTCATTTTTTTTCTGTGGTTACTTAACCAGCTAGTACTTCACTTGTCCAAAGATTGTCCAAGGCATTTTCCAATGTTTGAGTTTATTTAGAAATGTACAGATTGAAAAAGTGAGAATGTATTTATTTATTTATTTGGATTTGTCCATCGCCACTCCCATCCGGCTCGGGGTGACTTCCACACAGTAAAAACACAGTTAAAACACAGTTAAAAGCCTATGCAAATACATAAAAATCATACAAGCAATACAAGCAACCTGACAACGTATGGCAGTAGGCATCAGAGGCCTGCAGTTATTAAAGATGAGGATATATAGTTTAGCACTAAGGGACAAAGGCTGCATCTCCACCTGGCAGGTTATTCTGGTGTAAATCTGCCTTGAAGCAGCCCCAGATCCAACACATACATGATGCATTTGAGGCCGGAATCAGATAGGCAAGCACAAACTTTGGCCTCACTGAGCAGTCACTTTGTCCTCCTGGTTGCTACCATTGGTCTCTGCCAGTTAAAGGGCTCCATGCAAGCACCTGTCCATCGCTTGTCCCATCTCCTAATGTTAAAATTGTGTGCACACATGAACCCCTCCTTCTTAGTGATCATATGATCACTCCATTCTAGTATCTGCAGACATGACCACAGTGGTCAGGTGCTCACATAAAGTTCTGTGGTCAGTGCAAAGTGGCAATTAAGACACAGGGACAAGCCAAAATCCAATCATCACTGGGAGAGAAAGTGAGGTGAAATCTTCTGAAGACAGACACAGACAGAAAAACAAACACCACAAGGGTATTAACCCTTTCCTATGCCATCAAAAGATAAATATATATATACAGTGATACTTTGACCTAGGAGTTTAATTCATTCTATGACCTAACTCTTAACTCAAAATGCTCTTATCTCAAAGCAATTTTTGTATTGAAATGCTATTGATCCATTCAATCCCCCCAAAACACTCCCCCTTTTTGTTACATGTTTTAAATAAGAAAATGTACTTTACAAATAAAAATATATATAAATGCACATTTACATGGAACAATAAAAAAAATAAAAGATCAACTTTAAAATTGTAGAAGCACAAAGTTGTAGCAAAAAAACACATTTTCTTTATACTGTACTCATTCCAGCCTCCCTCCCTCTCTTGCTCTTTCTCTCTCTCTCTTTCTCTCTCACTTCATGATGTCAAACATAGCAAGAACAAAAATCAAACAACCCAAAGATCTTCAAAGCGGAGGGATAAAGCAAACAGCAATCTTCCAAAGCAGACAAGAGCATGAGGCACAGAGGCTGCTTTCCTGAAGCCTTAAAGCCCTGTACTCTGGTGCTAGCTCTTAGTGCACAAGCTCTTAACTCAAAATGCTCTTAGCATTGGAGTGCTCTTAAGTAGATGTTCCAGTGTGCATGTGTGCGTGTAAAATATTGGCTGGAGTTACACTTTTAAAATGTACCTGTTCTGACTTACATACCAATTCAACCCAAGAACAAACCTACAGAACATATTTAGTTCATAATTTGGGGACTGTCTATACTATCATGGTAGCATAGCTGACCAGGAACTGTATTCAGGCAAATAAAATACATTCTGTTTATGATGTCTGTTCCTCCCTCGCAGAGAGCATCTAACCCAGGAGTGGAGAAATCATCCCACGTGATGTAGTGTTGTGTGCCCCCCCTCCTGATTCCCCCCAATCTTAGGGGAAAGATTGCTCCCAAATGTCCCCAAACATATTCTAGGCAATGTGGAGGACCTATTTATTTCTCTTCACTTCCTAGCATTTGCTACTGGAAGCGGCTGCCTCACTCTGCTCAAAAGTAGGTTCAGTTCTGGTTTATTTATTTACTATATTTCTACTCTGCCCTTCTCAACCCCCCCCCCCCCCGGTGGGGGGACTCAGGCCGGCTCATGGTTTCTTGACATACATTAGAAGAAAGTACTACTTTGAAATCTAAGTAATCTATAAATATTATAAATAACTATGATGGGTATGTATTGTTATCCCATAGCATTGGGTATTGTCAGCTTTAAGTTAACAAATAGTAGCAAAGATTGCTGCAGAGCATATATCTTTTGGCAACAGAAAACAATTTCCATTAACTTTCATGGATCTTACAGTCAATTTATAATCCGGAAGAAAGGGGGGAAATGATACTTTGAGAAAGAAGACTCAAAAGAAAGAAAGATTTAGACATATTTTGCAATCAAAGTTTCAGCCTGCAAATGGAAAATAAGACTCTTATAAACAGCATAATAATAAAAGCCACATTTATCGAGGATAGATGATTTTGCACAATGTTCGGCTGCTGACTTGAAAACCTGTTCTTTGTTCTTTTTTTCTTTTATGCTGCAAACATTAATAATATTATAAAAATTAATAATTTATCTAAGATGAGCTGATTTTTCCCCTTCTTCCTTTGTGTATTCCCAACAAGGCAACAAAGCTGTCTAGCTTTGGAATCAATCTTAACCTTATTTTCTATTGTGTACTTCCTGTTGTTCCAAAACAAGATTAATTTTCTTATATGCAAGCCACTGAGCAGTTGATGCTAAAATAAGATTGATTTTAAATTTATTTATTGTTCTTTCCTTAACCTTCCCCTGCACTCCTTACATTATGTTCTGTTTTGTTTTGTTTTACCACAGTTAATAAAATCATGTTGACTCATACAATTGAATGTAGGGTTATATTCCATTTGCAAATTTTTATATTCCTCTATTCACCAAACTCACTTTAGAAGACATAGCTGTTGTTTTGCTGAAATAATCCAGAAACAGGAAACAAACACCTGATTCAGATGACCAAAATAAGAAACGGGTAATTTGCAGAGTTCACTATAATCCCCACTGACATAAGAACATAAGAACATAAGAAGAGCCATGCTGAATCGGGCCTCAGCCCATCTAGTCCAGCATTCTGTGTCACACAGTGGCCCACTAGTTGTACACAGGGATCTCTAGCAGAAAGGAGGGCAAAACCCTCACCTGCTCCCGACCCCCACAACCAGTACCCGGGAAATCCTGCCTGCCTCCATCAACACAGAGGTGGCACTTGGATGTCCATTTCAGTAGCTACTGATTCCCTTGGTCTCCATGAATCTGTCTAATCCTGCCTTGAAGCTGTCCAGGCTGACCGCTGTCACAACCTCCTCTGGAAGTGAGTTCCATAACCCAATGACCCTCTGGGTGAAGAAATATTTCCCTTTATTAGTCCTAACTTTCCTACCTTGGAGCTTTAGGGAGTGCCCCTAGTCCTAGTGTTGTGTGACAGAGAAAATATTTTTTCTCTATTCACCTTTTCTATCCCATGCATGATTTTATACACTTCGATCAAGTCACCTCTTAAACGCCGTCTTTCAAGGCTGAAAAGACCAAGGCGTTGCAACCTGATTTCGTAAGGGAGCTGCTCCATCCCTTGGATCATTCTTGTTGCCCTTTTCTGTACCTTTTCCAGTTCCGTTATATCCTTCTTGAGGTGCGGTGACCAGAATTGTACACAGTACTCCAGATGTGGCCTCACCATAGATTTGTAGAGAGGCAATACAACATTTGACGACCTATTTTCGATTCCCTTCCTGATCATGCCAAGCATAGAATTTGCTTTTTTACTGCTGCAGCGCACTGGGTTGACATCTTCATTGAGCTGTCCACCAAAACCCCAAGATCCCTTTCCTGGTTTGTCTCGGAAAGCTTTGACCCCATCAATTGGTAGGTGTAGTTGGGGTTCTTTGCCCCGATGTGCATGACTTTACACTTGTTTAGGTTAAAATGCATTTGCCACTTTGTTGCCCATTCACTCAATTTCGAGAGATCTTTCTGGAGCTCTTTACAATCAGTTTCATTTTTAACTACCCTGAACAATTTAGTGTCGTCTGCAAACTTTGCTACCTCAGAATTTACTCCTACATCCAGATCATTAATGAATAAATTAAAAAGTAACGGACCCAAAACTGAACCTTTGGGGTACGCCACTTCTCACCTCTTTCCACCCAGAGAAATGTCCGTTTATTACCACCCTTTGTTTCCTACAGTTTAGCCAGGTTCCAATCCAGGACAAGACCTGTCCTCTGATTCCATGGCTGAAGAGCTTATTTAGGAGCCTTTGGTGAGGGACTTTGTCAAAAGCCTTTTGAAAGTCAAGGTAAACAATATCGAATGGGTCCCCTTTATCTATGTGTTTATTTACACCCTCAAAGAATTCTAACAAGTTAGTAAGACATGATTTGCCTTTGCAGAAACCATGTTGATTTTCCTTCAGCAATGCCTGTTCTTCTATGTGCTTAGTGATTTTTCTTTAATAATGGTTTCCATCACTTTGCCTGAAACTGAGGTTAGACTAACGGGCCTATAATTTCCTGGATCACCCCTGGATCCTTTCTTGAAGATCGGAGTTACATTTGCCTCCCTCCAGTCCTCGGGTACAGTGCCTGATCTTAGAGAAAGGTTAGCTTTTGAATTTCAGCAATTTCACACTTGAGTTCCTTAAGAACTCTGGGGTGGATGCCATCTGGCCCTGGTGATTTGTTGACATTTAGTTTAGTAAGGCATGTGAAAACATCTTCCTTGTTTATCTCTATCTGGTTTAATTCATTTAATTCCCTCCCTGAAAAAACTGACTCAGCTGCAGGCATATGTTGTCTGTCCTCCTGTGTGAAAACAGAGGCAAAGAAGTCGTTTAGCCGCTCGGCAATCTCCTTGTCTTCACTTATTGTCCCTTTCTTACCATTTTCGTCAAGTGGCCCAACTGCTTTTCTAGTTGGGTTTCTACTTCTGATGTACTTCAAGAAGTTTTTGCTATTTTTTTTAAATATTCTTAGCTATATGTGCCTCAAAATCTCTCTTGGCTTTCCTGACGGTTGCTTTGCATTTAGTTTGCCAGAGCTTGTGTTCCTTTCTGTTCTCCTCAGTAGGAAGAGCCTTCCATTTCTTAAATGAGTTTTTCTTCTTTCCAATCACATCTTTTACTTCATTTGTAAGCCATGCCAATGTCTTCTTGGACTTTCCGGCCTCTTTCTTATTTTAGGAATGCATTTTAGTTCGGCTTGTTTTAAAGTATTTTTAAACAGTTTCCAAGCATTTTGGAGGGATTTGATTTTTTTACTGTTCCTTTTAGTTTGTTCTTTACTATTTTTCTCATTTTGGTGAAATTCCCTTTTGAAAATTTAAGGTCTCTGTGTTAGTTTTCACTGACAGTTTGCTATCCAAACTTAAGTTGAAGGTTATTGTGTTGTGGTCACTGGTACCTATGGGCTCAGTTACAAGGACATCTTGAATGAGATCTTGTTCATTAGTTAGCACCAAGTCCAGGATCCCTTTCCCCTGGTTGGTTCCATGACCATCTGCTCAAGGGAATAATCAGCTAGCATGTCGAGGAACCTTGTCTCTCTTTCATACGTAGAACAAGAATTTAGCCAATCTATTCGGGGATAGTTGAAGTCCCCCATTATGACTAATTTATTGCTTTTTGAGGCCTGTTTAATTTCATTTTCCAGATAGCAGTCTGCCTCTGGAGTTTGGTTGGGAGGGCGATAGCAGATCCCTAATGCTAGATTAGTTTTTGTCCTGGGATTTTTACCCACAATGTTTCTGTAGGTGAGTTTGAATTTTCTTGAAGTTCTAATTCATGAGATTCTAGCTCTTCATTTATGTACAAGGCCACACCGCCACCGTTTTCCCTCTCCTGTCTTTCCTGTACAGTTTATAACCTGGAATTTTTGTGTCCCAATTGTTTTCCTCTGTCCACCAGGTTTCTGTTATGCCAATAATGTCAATATTTTTTTCTTTTGCCAAACATTCCAACTCCCCTATTTTTGTTCGAAGGCTTCTAGCGTTTGCGTACAGACATTTATATTTATTGCTCTGTTGCCCTTTCAACTTTGGCTGTTTATGAGAATTTGTAGAAGGCCTACCATGTCCTACCTCTTGACTACTTTCTATCTTTTCTGTTGACTTGGCCATTTGTGCATAAATTTCATCCTCCATACTTGTTTCACCCTCTCAACGTGCCCAGCTCCTGTCGACTTTCCCCTAGGAATCAGTTTAAAAGCTGCTCTGAAGCCTTTTTAATATTAATTGCCAGCAGTCTGGTTCCATTTTCGTTCAGGTGTAACCCGTCCCTTTTGTAAAGGTTTGGCTTTCCGAAAATGTCCCCAGTTCCTAACAAATCTAAAGCCTTCCTCTCGACACCACTGCCTCATCCACGCATTGAAGCTCCGGGCTCTGCTTGTCTGGCTGTTCCTGCGCGTGGAACCGGTAGAATTTCCGAGAATGCTACCTTTGAGGTCCTGGACCTTAATCTTCTACCTAGCAACCTAAATTTGGCTTCCAGGACCATCCGTTTGGCCTTCCCAATGTCATTGGTACCGACGTGTACCATGACTGCTGGCTCCACCCAGCACTATCTACCAGCCTATCTAGATGCCTCGTGATGTCCGCAACCTTTGCACCTGGCAGGCAATTTACCATGCGGTCATCACATCCATCACAAACCCAGCTTTCTATGTTCCTGACAATCGAATCGCCCACTACAAGAAGCCCCCTCCTATCACCCGTTGAGAAGTATCCTCGGTGCAAGAGGATATGGGCACATCCTCCGAGGAAGGGGTCCCAACTAAGGGAGCCGGTCCCTCTTCCTCAGACTGGTGTCCTCCTGCCCAAGACCCCCATTTTCCAAAGCAGCTGGAGGGCTGCTCAGAACGGAGTGGGATGCTCCTATTTCATCCCTGGAGATCTCTTCCTCCTGCCTCACTTCCTCTCTGTGCTTCTCCAGGTCTGCTACCTTGGCTTCAAGGAAAGAACACGTTCCCTGAGAGCCAGGAGCTCACTGCAGCGAATGCACACCCAAGACTTCTGCCCAGCAGGCAGATAGTCATACATGTGACACTCAATGCAAAACACTGGAAAGCCCCCTCCCACTGCTGGCTGACTACCTCCATTTCTTGTTTAATATGTTTTTATAATTTGACTCCCTTATTCTAGATAATTAGACTTTTTTTCCTTTTTGTAGATTCACTGTTTGTTCTGGTCTTGATTAACTTTTTTACAAGTCTTTGGATATTTCTTTTTTTAAAACTTGTTACAGGTTTATGTTGTATTGCGCGCCGATAGGCGCGCGGGCTGCTAAAAACTACCTTCTAGCAGCTAATACTAGAAGCTAAAACAACAAATTTACCCAGGAACTTACCAGTGCTCCTTATTTTCTTATTAGCAAGTAGTCTGCTTTAAACTGCTCCTCACAGAGACAGTTGGCTGACTGATTTAAAAAACAGGAGCTAGGCTCTCTGCTTAAAAACAGGAAGTAGGCTAATTGCTCCCACCTGGCAGGAGGGCTGCTGTAGCAGGCCCCGCCCTTTCAAGGAATGTGCTTAAGGCAATTTGGAGGGGGAAAAGAACCTCTTTTAGCTGCTGCTAAAAACTACCTTCTAGCAGCTAATACTATAAGCTAAACAACAAATTTACCCAGGAACTTACCAGTGCTCCTTATTTTCTTATTAGCAAGTAGTCTGCTTTAAACTGCTCCTCACAGAGACAGTTGGCTGACTGATTTAAAAAACAGGACCCTAATCTCAATCTCTAGGCATGTGGTATACATATAAGATTTGTGGAGATGATCTTGATAAATGCAAGGGGCCTTTACATTCACTTCTAGCAGCTTCATTAATGAAGTGGGAGAAGGAACTATGGTGGACTGTTCTAACTGATGGGGTTCATAGAATGAAAAATGGGGGTACCGTGTAAGAAAAGGAATCCAGGTTCATTTTAAAGACAATGATCTTGAACTGTTTTCTTTCAGTAGGTCCCTAAAATGGATGTTTTAATTCTAGACTGGGTCTTCTTTGACAAGTAAGGGAACATATAAACAAGTAGCAACAGTTGGTATTACACAGGAAACAAGAACAGAGAACCAAGTAACGGGCATGTACACAATTAGCAGGTAGCATTTGCTTTATATTAACTTAGAGCTTATTTTAATACTAAATATCTCACTTAGAGAGTAAATTTTAGTACAGTAATGTTTCCCCCAATGATTATAATGGGGTGTAAACACTAATACACATGTACATAGATAATGAGCTTTTAAGGATGATATAGTATGATTTATATGCAAATAGAGATGTCAGTTGTGTTAATTTTCATAGGAAAATATATAAATACTATAGACTTTGTGCTATCTTTCGAAAATATTCCCTAGCACCTGTCTTAATGTCTTCTACACATAGAGAAGTAAAAGATGGTTGGATCTCCACCCTGGGCAAAAGAACTACAGGTGATTTTCAACATCAGAATGGTGGGAGAAAAGCAAAAGGGGGAAAAGGCAAGCCTAGAAGCTGACTTAACTGGAATCAGGATGTGGTCAGACCAAGGAAGTACCTTCCCTCCTCCATTCTACAAACAGAAGACATCCAAGTTGCTTATTATGTCTGACGTCAACACTGGTGATGGAATAGCATCTTCCCACCTCAACTGAACAGAACCAATCGGGTCAGAGCATGTATAACATGATGTTCCAATCCTCTGCCCTCAAATAGAAGGAAGCATTCAATACATGAGGTCATTGTTTTACAGTGTCTCTTGACAGGGCAGGTCTTCATTGCAAAAAGTCAGCTGAGGATATATTGGTTTTATGGGTTCCAATAGGGAAATGAATTGTTTGGATGACATTTTTGTTGGGTTGAAGGAGCAAAATGAAATGCAAAGGGTGGCTTGGTAACTGGGAGATATAAGGATGGTTCTGGTCCTTCTGCCTGTGTGCCCTTGTGTTCTAGAAATCAGATAAAACCATTGTCCCATGTTAGGACAGATGGGATTTAGCATACTTCTTGACCCTTTTATAAAAAGTATATGCATAAGATACACGAGGCAACATTTATTTGTTCAAAACAGTTACTGAGCTGCTGTCCTTTCTATTGTATGTTAATACATTTCCTTGCAAAATTTGGGATAGATTAGTTTTTATCACAAAGTGCCAGAGGCTTAAACTAAGTTACTGCAATTTGCTGAAGGCGTACATTTTATAAAAATGTAAGTATTATATGTCTTTAATGCTAAAACTCTATCAATTGTAAGACACTAATTTCAGTATTAGCAACAGATAAAAACTTTAATATAAAAAATCACCTATTATTCTATGAGGTACCAAGTTTTTAGAGATGTTTATGTGGGGGGAAAGTGCATATTACAATCTTAGGAAGACAGCATTTTTGTGAATGTTGAACTACAGCTGGTAGGCAAATATTATTTTGTTCTGATCCCCGTATTGAATTAAATTTTAAAAAACTGGAGCAGCCATGCAAAAAAAAAAACCAACAACAACTAGGAATTGTCTTCCAGGTCACATATAACCCAAAATATGATCATTTGGAAGCTTTTTTCATATTTATTTTTAGTTTATTTGGGGAGCAATCTTCTCCATTGAATACTATGCTTAGTTCTCTTCAAGATGTATTCAAAATATAATATCTCACATGTTATTTGTTGTTGTTTATTCGTTCAGTCACTTCCGACTCTGTGACCTCATGGACCAGTCCACGCCAGAGCTCCTTGTTGACCGTCACCTCCCCCAGCACCTTCAGGGTCAAGCCAGTTACATCGTTGATACCATCCATCCATATTGCCCTTGGTCAGCCCCTCTTCCTTTTTCCTTCCATTTTCCCCAGCATAATTGTCTTCTCTAAGCTTTCCTGTATTATCATTATGTGGCCAAAGTACTTCATATTTGCCTCTAATATCCTTCCTGTCAGACCCCAAGGGCCACAGGCCTCAACTGCTGTGTGGTTTATCCAGGGAGGTCAAGTCCAAGGGCCTAGTGGGTGACACTTCCCTCCAATGAGCAGTTGGGCTTTATTTCCTGAAGTATGGACTGGTTGGATCTTTTCGCAGTCCAAGGAACTCTCAGAACTTTCCTCCAAGACCACAGTTCAAAGGCATCTATCTTCCTTCCCTCAGCCTTCCCTTTGGTCCAGCTCTCACATCCATATGTTACTATGGGGAATACCATTGCTTTGACTATGTGGATCTTTGTTGCCAGTGTGATGTCTCTACTCTTCACTATTTTGTCGAGATAGGACATTGCTCTCCTCTCAAGAAGTAAAAGTCTTCTGATTTCCTGGCTGCAGTCTGCATCTGCAGTAATCTTTGCACATAGAAATACTAAGTCTGTCACTGCCTCCACATTTTCTCCCTCTATTTGCCAGTTATCAATCAGTCTGTTTGCCATAATCTTGGGGTTTTTTTTATGTTTAACTGCAACCCAGCTTTTGCACTGTCTTCTTTCACATTGATTAGAAGACTCCACAGCTCCTCCTCGCTTTCGGCCATCAAAGTGGTATCATCTGCATATCTAAGGTTGTTAATGTTTCTTCCAGCAATGTTAACCCCAGCTTTGCAATCATCAAGCCCCGCACATTGCATTATGTGTTCTGCATACAAGTTGAATAGGTTGGGTGAGAGTATACAACCCTGTCGTATGCCTTTCCCAATCCTGAACCAGTCTGTTGTTCCATGGTCAGTTCTTACTGTTGCTACTTGGCCATCATACAGATTCCTCAGGAAAAAGACAAGGTGATTTGGTATGCCCATACCACCAAGAACTTGCCACAATTTATTATGATTCTCACAGTCAAAGGCTTTAGAATAGTCAATAAAGCAAAAATGGATGTTTTTCTGAAACTCCCTGCCTTTCTCCATTATCCAGTGGATATTGGCAATTTGGTCTCTCGTTCCTCTGCCTTTTCTAAACCTAGCTTGTACATCTGACAACTCTCTCTCCATGTATTGCTGGAGTCTTCCTTGCATGATCTTGAGCATTACCTTACTGGCATGAGAAATAAGTGCCACTGTACTTATTACTTAGAGATATCATAAGAAATGGTGGATACATATGTTTTAATTAAATTAAATTAAATTAAAGAAAAAAATATTTTATTCTTCAAAATTCAAAAGGGCACTTGAACAGTTCAAATGTTAGGAGCCCCTATGGTAGTCTAAGATGTGCCCCGATGGTAGTCATGGTAGCAATACAATCCTGAGTAGGTCTCTTCAGAATGGCATCAGAATGAATGTTAAAGTTTCTCAGAGCCACAGTCCTGGCGTTTTCCAACTCCACCTGTAAGACCACCTCAGCTAGCAAAGGCAGTGGCACCTTTGCTTTCTGATGTTTAAATGCACACACACTTCGTTTCATGCACACGATTATTGAAAACATTGTAGAAAATTACTTTCAGATATATCTATAATGCATAAATTTCACATTTAGAAATGGAGCCCATCACCAAAATATCTCATTATGTGCACAAATACAGATATTCCAAAATCTGGTTCTAAACTTACAGAATATACCTTATATTTTCACAGCTGAAAGTCAGAAACAGCATCAAGCATTGACACATTGATCAAAAACTAGTCATGCTTAGAACAAAGCCTTGCAATCAATGAGGCAAGGTGACAATTTAAATCTGATGGATTTCAGTGTCTTCCCCAAGCATAGCTAAATCTGCATCCAACTCAAAATATGGTAGAGTATAATCTAATAATCAAATATTCAAGCACACATTTCCTGTGAAAAATGCTTAGAGGATGTGCATTCACATTAGTTTGGGAATCTCTTTAATCTAATATAGAAAACATATATGTCCTACAGATATTGTAGCTAAATGTAAGATGCAATCCAGGAAAGGAGTGTTGTATTAAGAATATTCTGTTGGAGTTGCCTTAAGCCAGTTTCACTGTATCTGGAACACGCATGGATAACAGGAATCGCACATAATTTCCCATTTATCTTTATTTTTACAGACGATATGTTCTCTGTATTAATGAGGAGGCAATAACCTATTTTTTTCCACATCACTCAAAAAACTTCCTTAAAAATAAAAAGAACAAAGATGGAGGGGGATTCATAGCCAGAATGAAAAACTGTCAAACTCAACTGGCTTCAAGCAGAAAAAAGAGCATTTATTGCTGAACATGTAATGCTTGGAGAAATGCCTTTCATCACAACTAAAAAATACAGTCTTGATCTTGCAGAACTGTACTTTTGGAGAAGAATGAGAAAGAGAGAGAGTCTAGGATAGAGGCAAAATAAATCTGTGTCTTCAGAATTCAGGTGGTCTCTATGAGGGTGGGTAGAAATGACTTTTTTCTTGTCACAATGCCCAATTTCTTTTTTCTTTCTCCACTTGCACCCTGTGGCAGAATTCACCTGCTTTCTATTAAATGTGTTCTTTATCCCACCACAATCTCTAATACAATTCACCTTGGTTTTTAGCACTTTCTAGCAGCGTCAACATTTGACAAAAAGCTCAGTTCTTTTGCTGAGCTGACAAATCTGTTTTGGAAACTGCAAGCAAGGAAGGGCGATAGACTGGATGATCTTTGGATCCTTCTACTTTGACAGTGCTGTGACTCCTATAAAGTGTAGCATTAAATTTAGTGGCCCTAAATTGGCTTGTATATTGAAATACACCAACTCGTCTCTTTGCCACCTAATGGCCCATCTATAAAGCATTATCTTATTTCAGCTCTTAGCAATGCCTCATTTGTTGTCTTGGGTGGAATTCTATAAAGTGACTAACAACCTAATATTAAAGCTGTTCTGTTGGTACATGCCCCATTGCACTGTTGTGTATATATACACGAACAAAAAGCAAGCTTGTTATAATATGAAGAGGAGAGAGAGAAAAAGAAGGAATTATTCACTTGCTCTCTATTTTTATTCAGTCCCACTGCCATTAACATGAGCAAGAAACCAATTTATCCGCTTTGACCATTTTTCCATGGCACATAGCACATCCAAACTGTCTAAACCACCCATAAAGTCCAGTGTTTTGCTCTTGTTCATATATATTTTAGTCTGGTGATGTTGATTATTCCAGAATATTTTCTGTCATCTCTATTGTTCAATCACTTTTTTTTTATAACCCGCTCCCCAGATCAGTTTATCTTACCCTAGTATATAATGTCAAAGAACAGGAACAAAATCTAGGATCTTTCCATCAATTTGAATATGATCATATTTACTGCAATATAAATGTAGTGCATCTACCATACAAGATTCCTTTCTAATCTATAAAACATAGATTATCTCTAGTATCTGCTGCACTCAAAAAGTATACTCTTCCAGAGTGTCAGGACCACATGGGCAAAAGGAATAGTACAGCTGCAAGATTTTTCATATTTTGTGAATGCCTACTGTGGAATTATTCTGTGCAGCAATGTTTCCTATGAAAAAAATTGTTTTGTGTAGAAGACATTGTTTCCTGCACAGAAAATTCATTTTCTGAACAAAAACATTGTTTTTCACATAAAACACGCATGTGTGTGTTTTAGGTGTGACTACCTCTCAAGAACTGTGCAAAATCATTTGTTTTCTCCCACAACAGAGAGAAAACTGTAACAACTACTAATGTTTGCACACGAGGAAGAAGAAAATTGTATATCCATATAAATGTATATCCATATAATGTCTTCATATCAATGGATCATCTTAGGATGAGTTCATGCTGCTCTACTCTGTCCACTGAAAAGATTCCTATTTTTCCTCTCTAAAAATCTGTTTTAGAGCCACATGCAACAGATTGTTCCCTAAGCTATTACCCTTTAACCCTTTCACTTCCCTTCCATTTTCCTTTGTTACTTCTTTGTCTGTCCTCATATTCTTTCACCAGTGCTGACATGCAAAAAAAAAATCTTCCAAGGTTTTCTATAGAATCAAACATATCTGGGACAATTTAATAGTAGTTAGAATCTGGTAGCAACAACCTATTACAAACAAGTCCCCCAAACAGCTTCACAGACAATAAATATCTGTTCAAGAGAACAATAATGGCTGTAAAGTACAATGTCACATCCTGTGTTAACAACTTGACTTGACCCTCATTGTTCTGCCAGCTAGCTGATGCCAGTGATTCAGAACAGCAGAAGAAATGACTCAAATTATCCTGCCATTGGAGGTTGGAGGGCACATAATACATTCCCTTGTGATGGCCTGCTTTCACCACTGCTTCCTTATGATGCTTATGAACATCCTTCTTCACCATCACCCAACTTCTTTGATCTCAAATATCTAGCTATGAGTAGTCCTTCCAAAAGTGATACTTCATAAGCAAAGTAGCCTTGAAGACTTCCCATGCTTCCATAGCTCAGGCAAGCCACTTTAAGTCTCCTTCAAGAGAGATAAAGCAGCATAAAAATAAATATAATAATTTTAATCATCACCTCCTTGGTTATTATGGACTTTCTCAGAATACCTAGGATCCAGCAGATTCTGCAGAGTCGTACTCCAAACATTTTATGTAACTCACCTGGCCCTCCAGAACCCATCAAAAACCCATTCTAGATAATCTGCCACCGGGAATGTGGTGCAGCTGGCTGGGAGTCAGCTGCATAAGATCTCTAATGACCAGAAAGTCATGAGTTCGAGGCCTGCCCGGGACGGGGTGAGCTCTCGACCAATTGTCTCATTGTCTGTCTATATATGTTATATGTCTATGGCATTGAATGTTTGCCTGTATATGTGCATTGTGATCTGCCCTGAGTCCCCTGCGGGGTGAGAAGGGCGGAATATAAATGATGTAAATAAATAAATAAATTCCTTCTCAGGAGTGTTAAAGAAATGGACAGTAAGGCAATCTGAACACATAGCAGCAGTCCTCTCAGCAAAAGATAGGAAAATGTTTGATGCCCCTCATATTCCACTGCCTATGGTAGACATACCAAACTGCCTATTAGGACGACCAGCTCAGAATAGCTATGTGCAGTGCATAATTGTGAAAAGACTAGAACATGTGGTACAGCTCATCAAAAGGAAACCAACTATTCATCTCTTACATGTTCAGAGATTTTAGTCCAATTGTACATATAGGTACATAAGAGGAGCAATGTGTCTCATTAAAACAGGGATGTGAGGAAAGTTCTATCAGGGTTTGTGATACCATGTTTCATTCTAGTATTAATTAGAAAGTGAGAATAGAAAGATAACCCTTTCTTCTGTCTCCTCCTATTCTTCCTGTTTCTCCCTCATTTCTTTCCTCTTTTCTCTTTCCTTCCATGCCCAGAAGGCTGCTGGGGGAAGAAAGAAGGCTGCTGGGGGAAGAAAGATGTTTCTTGCCTGAGGTCTACACTGATAACTTCTAATCTGAAATTGGCTGAAGCCCACAGGTTAACCATCTCTGCATTAAGAATATGATTTCACATCACTTTATACCCTGTAGCAGGAATACACACTTACAGTATGAGGTTCTAAATTATCTTATTTATTAATGTATTATTTCATCCATTAATTCACAATTTGGCTCGTTTATTGCTTTCCCATTATAACTATTCTTCGTATTCAATACCTCAGTACTTTTGCTATTATTTTATGTGTAAGCAGTATGTGTGGGGGGTTTTTTGGTTTGCTTTGTTGTCAGTGCATGTCATGAGCAGAAGTAGATAAAAAATGTCAGCTTTGTTTAACAAGCTGAGTTGGCATGTTCGACAACGCTGAAATTCACTCAATTCTGTTGTTGCTTCTGTTCCCTATTGAAAAATATAAAAACACCATGAAATCAAATTTGTTAAACAAGGCAAATAAATTAAGCTGAATTTTGTTGAAATGTTTGAAGCTAGGGGAATTAAATATGAAAAGTCCCTCAAGAAAACAAATCTTCTAATTTTATCCATGAACTTTAAAGGCCCTGTTTGCTTCAATTGTTGGAAAAGAAATAGCGTTCTAAATAAAATGAGTTATATTTTGAAATGATTTATAGTATATTACTTAGTGGCTTCACTTTGAATTAACCTTGGAAGCCACAAGTCCCCAGGGAAAAAATATCTTCTCCTCCAAGGCAATGTACACAGCAGTATATGTTTTACAAACATTTCTTCCAGTGATTGTATTGAATGTAGAATTAGAGAAATGTATAGCTAATCAATTTTGACCTGATCCACTGTCCATATGCATGCCACCACCCTTTCCCTTCACTGATCAGTAAGGGAAAGAGCCACTGTGTCAGTACCATTAGTACTATCAGTTCTCGTCAGCTCTGAAAGCACCTGGCTATTTCAGCCACATTGCCTGGGGTTGAAATAGGGTGCACACATGACCAACAAGGTCAAACAGGCACCTCATTTTGGCCTCTGCAGACATGATGAATACCCATGGGCTCACAAGAAACTTCATAGCTGCTTTGAGTCCCCTTTAGGGGAGATAAAGTGGGGTTTAAATAAATATAATAAATATAATAAATACTAGTCACCGGCAGTGGCACAAAAGACAAGGGATGGCCCAGTGAGACCAACTTAGTCTTTACACACTAATGTGATATTGTAGAGAATTCAGTTTGTTATTGGTTTTTGGTTTTGATGCCTGTTTTATATATTGTTATAATGTGGTTTTATTTTGTTTTATACTGTTCGCATTTTAATGTTATTTTAATGATAGGTTTTTTTAACTATCTTCATTGGTCTTGGCCCCATGTAAGCCACCCCGAGTCCTTTTGGGGAGATGAAGATAGGGTACAAAAATAAAGTTGTTGTTGTTGTTATTATTATTATTTGAGGCATCTGGCTGCCATCATGGTTAGTATGGGACCTGTCTGGAGCATAATGTCCTGGACTGACTTTTGATTAAATGCATGGGGTAGATGTAGCCTTAGTATATATTTTCAAAATGTTAAGAAGTAAGCACAGATAATTTCATGGTCATATAAGACAAGGCAGAAATAGAGCCAGGCAGGTGTAGAGGACTGAGTGTTAGAGTAGGACTTGGGGTTCTAAGCCAGTGGTTCTCAACCTGAGGGTCGCGACCCCCAGAGGGGTCACCAGATCATTTCTGAGGGGTCGCGAGGCCACTTCCCTTGGCCCCGCCCCCTCCACTTCCTCAAAATGGCTGTCGTCCCCCTCTGCCAGCCAAACAGCCAGCCTGGGTCAGCTCCGCCTCTTCTTCCCACAGGGTGGCGGGGAATCGAGAGGAGGCGCTTGCAGGCAAAAGCGCGCCTTGGGGCCACTTCGCTTGCCAACTGCCTTGTCTTGAAGGCAGAAGGGGCTGCTTCTCCCGCCGCCTCCCAGGGCCCAGCCTGGCCTTCTCCAGCCATCGGGACAGGGCCTCACCTCGTCCTGATGGCTGGAGAAGGCGAGGGGGCGGCGGGCAAAGCACCTTTAGGGTCGCTTCTCCCGCCGCGTCCCTGGGCCCAGCCTGGCCTTCTCCAGCTGCCTCCTTGGTCTCCTGCTCTTCCTTCCTCACTCAAGGTCTGGCAGAGCAACCCCAAGGCCTCTTCCGAGCCTTGCGCCAGGGCGGTGGAGCAGGAGGGGGCTTCTCCGTCTGTGTTGCCACACTGCTGGTGCTTTCACAGCAATTGTGCCTGGGCAAGGCCTGGCCTGCCTCACCCAGGTACAGTTGCTGTGATAGCACCAGCAGAGAGGCCTCCTCCTACTCCTCTGTCCTGGCTCAAGGCTCAGCGGTGTTACAAGGAGCCCATGGGGCTGCTCCAGTCGGCCTTGAGTCAGGGAGATCCACCACCCTATTGAGGGCATATTGTGTATTCATTTCCAGTTTGGTCCAGATCCATCGTTGTTTGGATTCACAGTGTTCTCCAGACGTAGGTAAAATTCTACTGCTGCTACTACTACTATATTATTATTATTATTATTATTAGGCAGAGACTGAATGGCCATCTGCCAGGAATGCTTTGATTGCGTTTTTCTTATGCCAGAAGGAGGTTGGACTGTATGGCCCTGCCTTGGAGGTCTCTTCCTACACCAGGATTCTATTATTATTATTATTATTATTATTATTATTATTAGGCAGAGACTGAATGGCCATCTGTCAGGAATGCTTTGATTGTGTTTTTCTTATCCCAGAAGGAGGTTGGACTGTATGGCCCTGCCTTGGAGGTCTCTTCCTACCCCAGGATTCTATTATTATTATTATTATTATTATTATTATTATTAGGTAGAGACTGAATGGCCATCTGTCAGGAATGCTTTGATTGTGCTTTTTCTTATGCCAGAAGGAGGTTGGACTGTATGGCCCTGCCTTGGAGGTCACTTCCTACCCTAGGATTCTAACTCTTCCAACTCTTGGATCCAATTACTATTAAATCACTGTCAATTCCTCTCAAACCCCTCCGGTATTTTATATTGGTCATGGGGGTTCTTTGTGAAAAGTTTGGTCCAGATCTGTCATTCCATAGTGGTCTGTGGAAGTCAGAGCTGAATCTGTTGTAGGTAAGGCAAATCTCATCATCCATTGTCCATACTCCCTCAAATATACTGTCTTTGTGATTAATCACTATGCTTTAATTATGTTCTATTTTGTTACAATGAAAGTACATCTTGCATAACAGATATTTACATTGTGATTCATACTGGTAGCTAAATTGCAGTTATAAAGTAGCAACAAATATATTTTTACGGTTGGGGGTCACCGCAACCTGATGAACTGTATTAAGGGGTCACGGCATTAAAAAGGTTGAGAACCACTGTTCTAAGCCATGCTTGGCTATGAAAACCCACCAGATGGTCTTAGGCAAATCACACATTCTCAACTCCAGAGAAAGGAAATAACAATGCCTCCCCACCCCAAGAAATCTTGCTGAGAAAACCTGGTGACCAGGTCACTATAGGGTCATTGTGAGTTGCAGTTGACTTGAAGGGACCAAACGACAATGACTACAATGGTTATCAACCTATGAGTAAATGCAAAGAAGGAACTATAGAATAAATAATAATATATAACAATAAAACTTTATTTGTATCCCACCCTATCTCCCCAATGGGACTCTGTAACTAATGTAAATCTGTGCCAGTATACTAGTTTGTATGAAAGGGGTCTTCCTGGCCCCTTCCCCTGGTATGCAACAGCAGCAAGGGAGATCCTAGCAATATCTCTGGACAGCTGTGGGCATGTTCTAGGTATTTACACACCCAATTGACAAGGACCAGCCTCTATCCTCAGTTTAAAGTTACTCTTTGTTGTATGAACAAAGGCAGCATATCTACTCTAAGGAGACAAAGCTGCACCCAGGACCCTCCAAACTGCTATTTTGCACCTGATGCAAGGAGTTAGTGAATAGAAACAATGCCCGTGAAAGTACATAGCAGACCGGAGTGAGCCGAACATATGACACCTTCAGAATTCTAGCCAGTATCTTCTAATTTTGGTAGTAATCCTTCTCTGCTAATGTGACTATTCATTTCTTTTTATCAACATTTTGTTTGTATTTATGGAAGCGTGCACTTTTTTTTCCATGTCAGGAGTGACTTGAGAAAATGCAAGTCGCTTCTGGTGTGAGAGAATTGGTCGTCTGCAAAAACGTTGCCCAGGGGACACCTGGATGTTTTACCATCCCATGGGAGGCTTCTCTCATATCCCCACATGAGGAGCTGGAGCTGACAGACAGAAGCTCACCCCACTCCCCAGATTTGAACCGCCGACCTTTCAGTAAGCGGTCCTGCCAGCACAAGGGTTTAGCCCATTGTGCCACAGGGGCAATTGCACCAGCGTGCACTAGAGGAGAAGGAGAAATCACCTGTTGCTTGTAGATTTTGCCACATAATGATAAGATTTGCAGTCATTTTTAAAGCATACTCCAGGAAAAATCATGGGGGAAAGGAAAACAAAACAAAGAGATTTCAAGGCAACCCCAAGGGCACTGCACAAATGACTAATTTCTTCTTTAACAACCTTGAGAGCAGCACCTAAATTTGATTTAATATCAAATCTCTTGATTCAGTGGAACCAAGATAAAAGTGTCTTTTCACTTAATAAAAACATATTTTGTGCAAAATTTAAATATGAAGTTTTGAATACTCGTTTCAAGCACTGGTTTCACTGATTGAATACTAATGGAGATGGCATACTGCACATTTCAAAGGCAGTTCAGTTTTCAAATGAAAGAATGTAACAGGAAAATGTAACCAATTATAATTTATTCTTCCATATTCAGCCTTTCACAATTCACTGTAGCACAGCTTGATTCAGCAGCAAATCAAGCATATTTAAGATTTTCTCAAAAGAGGTTTCCAAACTCACTAATCAATGTAGTGAACCTGCTGATACTGGCTTTTAAATTGAGCTTTTTGCTGCAATTCTAGACAAGGTTCTGAACTCATGAGTCAACAACTAACCATCATTGATCATCTTCCCAATCTTGACCTATAGATATGTAGGTTATGCCCCTTGACACTCTTACATCCCTTTTCTGCACTTTTCCTTTGGCATGACAGAAATATCACTAAATTAACTGCTTATATTCTCCTCATGGTGAATATGTAAGAACAAAATGCTTTTTGTTTCTATCTCCCACACTCTCTTTAGCATCCAATTTTATTACAGCTGTTATACAGTTCTGGCTGGTATGCTGGACAGTGGCATGTATACAAATGTATGCCCTTTTCAGGTCACCTTGGAGATTCTCTACCACCTTCTCCAATGATCAAAGCCCACCCCTAGATTTACTTGCTAACCTCGGCAGCCATACAGAGAATGTATACTAAAGGTATAGGAGCACCACCACTTTTCTCATTAATATGTGGCCATCCTCCTCAATACTGAGCAAGATCTCATTTTATAAATAATTCTACAGTGGTCTTCCCATTTTAAATCATTTAGAGGGAACTCTGCCCTCCCTTTCTCCCTGCATTCTGCAGAGTAATCAAGCATCTCAGGCAAGAGATTTTGGATGCCACTAATAAAAAGCATTTTTAAAACTTTGCTACTACATGTTAAGCATTCCTTATCCAAAATGGTTGACAACAGAACTCTTTTTGATTTTTTATTTTATACTACCGTCATTTACATATATGTACAGTGTTGTTTATTTATTCAGTCACTTATGACTCTTCGTGACCTCATGGACCAGCCCAGCCAGAGATCCCTGTCTGTCGTAGCCAACCCCAGGTCCTTCAGACTCAAGCCAGTCACTCCAGGGATATCATCCATCCATCCATCTTGCCCTTGGTCTGCACCTCTTCTTTTTTCCTTCCATTTTCCCCAGCATCATTGTCTTCTCCAAGATTTCCTGTCTTCTCATTATGTGGCCAAAC
Source organism: Anolis apletophallus (assembly GCA_030556195.1). Taxonomy (NCBI): domain Eukaryota; kingdom Metazoa; phylum Chordata; class Lepidosauria; order Squamata; family Anolidae; genus Anolis; species Anolis apletophallus. The sequence continues at coordinate 77,562,606 of JARBWK010000010.1, forward strand.
TACTTCATCTTTGCCTCTAATATCCTTCCCTCCAGTAAGCAATCGGACTTTGTTTCCTGGAATATGGACTGGTTTGATATTCTTGCGGTCCACGGAACTGTCAGAATTTTTCTCCAACACCAAAGTTCTTCCATGCAGCCTTCCTTATGATCCAGTTCTAACATCCATAAGTTACTGCAGGGAATACCATTGCTTTAACTATGCAGATCTTCATTGCCAGTGTGATGTCACTCTGAGTCGTCGTTGTCCCGTCCCCCCGTCCCCCCAGGGTTGAGAAGAGCGGGGTAGAAATGCTGGAAATAAATAAATGTCTCTACTCTTCACTATTTTATCGAGACTGGTTATTGCTCTCCTGCGAAGAAGTAAACATCTTCTTATTTCCTGGCTGCAGTCTGCATATCTTGGCGATATCTTGGATATGTCACCCAACCTTGTGAACAATTTTGGTTTTTGGAATATTTCAAAATTCCAGTTAAAGGATGCTTAACTTGTATCTGTGTATATGTGAATCTATCTATCCATCTATATAATAAAAATGAACATATGTATGTATGTGGGTGAGTTTGTATGTTTGCAACCAATTTCCTATTGGCTCCCACTTCCAGAGACCACTGTGACCCCCACTGATGACAGATCTGGACCAAACGTGGCACACAGAACCCCCATGATGAACTGTACATACTGGATGGTTTTGGGGAAACTGGCCCAGCAGGGTCGGAGTTGTAGTTCGTCCTGCATCCAGAAAGCACTCTGAACCCCACCAATGGCAAATCTAGACCAAGCTTGTCACACAGAACCCTCATGAGTATCTGAACATACTGGAGGTGGTTGGGGGGACTGATCTGGCATGATGGAAGTTGTAGTTCCCCATGCAGCCAGAGAGTACTGTGACCCCCACCACCAACGGATCTGAATGAAACCCTAACCCATGACCAACTGAACATACTGTGTGGGTTTGAGGGGGGGACTGATCCACCAGGATAGGAGTTGTAGTTCGTTTTGCATCCTGATGATGGATCTGGCACACATACCGAACATGACATGGAGTTTAAGGTGGTTAACCTAGCATGATGTGAGTTATAGTCCACCCACATCCTTATGCATTTTCTTTATGGGACCATTCATTAAATTTTAAAAAAAACCAAACATCTAACCCGGACATCATCGGGTACCTAAGCTAGTATATACATATATATCCCCAGGGACAGGGCTCATGTTCAAATTGACTTGGCAAATTTATGGTATTGTGACCTTGAATTTCATAAGTGGCTCTGCATCAAGCAACAATATTTCTCAGGCTGTCCTTGAGAGCAGGGATACTCCAGCATTCCACATCTGATCCGCCCGCCCCCAGTGTGGACAGTGAAGGTTGGTCACAGGATATAAACAAGTTCAGGTTAACCATAATGTATTAAAATTTTACTTTTGAGGATTTCCCAAGTCAACATTAATCATGTTGATTGGGGATTCTGGGATCTGTAATCTTACAACATAGCTTTTTCCAGTTCTGGTGTGGATGCATATATAACGATCTATGTAATTGGGAATTCTGCCTCATCCAACAAATGAGACAGCAATGTCCCACATTAATCAGAAACTAAATGGATAATCTCCAGTGTGTCACATTCAGCCTCAGGTTCTCAATGTCTTTCATTTAAAAGGTAAAGGTTATTTAAACAGTGTTTTAGGTGCTGACTCAGTGCTGTTAACCTGAATGACAAGCAGAAAAACCACCCTTGAGTGTAGAGCTTTCTCCTTGAATTAGTTATAGGATCAACTATAAATCTAAATTAAGAACAATTAAGACTCCTTCCAATGTGAAACTCTGCTGTTTTGACTCTGAGTAAGATTAACCGCAATTTTTAACCTCCTGCAGTCTCTATAGAATAATGCTAACACTATACAGAGCTTGTCTTACAAAAATAATAGCTCACCATTTGCATGTAAATTGTATTGCAAGGCTGCCATGACAAAGGAGAAGATTTTGAAATGCGTATTACTTTTTAATGCATTAAAAATCAAGTAGGGTTCCATCCAAGGGCTTCCCATCAGACTAGATTTGTTCATTGTGTATTGCCATGTCATATGTTTTAATGTTTTAATGCAAATACAGACAATTATTCTTCTATTCCCTAACAATTAATTTCCTTGCATCTCAAATTCATTAATTCACTCTAGCTGCTTAGAACTTTGCACATACCTTTTATTTTTCCACACAGTTTTCGTGGCATGACCATGAGCCGCTTTTAACAACCATTCACAACCTGCATTTGATTTGCAAATTTCTTTTGGTTTGTATTTTTTCCAGACAAAATCCCCTAATCCTGCCATTTTACCCTTCACTCTTTGCTTGGGATGTCAAACCGAACAATAATCCTAGCTGAAGTTAAAGAAAATATTTACTTTGGAGTTGTCAAAGGTTCCACTCTGGAGGGAAAATCAGATGGTGTAACAGTGTATTTTGCATTTTACTCTCCTCAATTCTTATTGAAAGTGACATTTCTATGAAAAAGCTTTTATTTAGTAGACAGCTACTAAAGATGGTTTGGAAAAAATATTATTTACAGAAATCTGCTGACCTGGCACATTCTATGTATACACACACATATAATATGTGTCCCTTGTTTATTTTTATAGGTTAAACTATTTCACTACAGCAAGGGATTTAGTGCTTGCAAAGCATTTGGCTCTGACAATTCTCCACCTAATGATCATCCCTTTCTTTACTTGGCCATTCATCTTTTTAAAATTTTAAATGAAATTAGAGGTACAATTCACAGCACATCTTGCATAAGCAGCTAAACTAATACAATAAGCAATTACAAACCCTAAAGTGGTTCAATTTCTACATATTCAGCGATCTAAGATCCTTGCTTTGCAGACTCTTTTTTCCATGATTAGGGGCAGCGAGTAACTCCTGACATTAGTAATAATGGCATTAAGATACAGGTGGGGATGATCGATACAGAATTTTAGACAATTTTCTTTTTAAAATGTAACCAGTTGTGACATTGAGTATAACTGCTTTTCCATTATGAAATTATTTATAATTTTTGTCAGCTGTATTACATGGTATTTTTATCAGAGCATTTGCCTTCTCCCTTAAAACAAAAAAAATAACAGCACTTCCCCTTGCAATTCTGTAGTTTATCATGTCAAAAGTGAGTCGATGGCACAGTTAAAATGCATTTAAAAACACAAAGTTTTAAATACTTGGCAGTATGCTAAATGTCCTTTGACCAGAAGTTGGCCACTTGGAGTGCCTTTGTTGACACTGTGAGAAGGTCCTCCATTGTACATGTGGCAGGGCTCAGGTTGCATTGTATTACGTGGTCTGTGGTTTCCTCTTCTTTACAATCGCATGTTGTGGACTCCACTTTGGAGCCCCATTTCTTAGGTGAGCTCTGCATCTCATGGTACCAGAGCACAGCATGTTCAGTGCCTTGCCCAATCTTCTGTGTACCCAGGAGGGAGTTTCTCATCCAATCTCAGCCACTAATTAAGGTGCTGGGTTTTAACCTGCCACTTTTGGATGCTTGCTTGCTGAGAATCTTAAGCTGTTTTTTTATTTAAGGCATTGGCATGTTGGCTGATATATGTGCAGAGGATGGCCTGGAGATGTCAATGCCTTGGTCCTTTCATTATTTGCTACAACTTCCTGGTGGATATCAGGTGGTGCAATAAAGAGTATAATTTCTCCACTTGTGTGGAATGTAGACATCTTGTGATAATGTGGCATGTCTCATTAAGAGCCATATCCACTGTTTTAACTTGGTGAGATGAGTTCCACACTGGACATGTGTATTCAGCAGTAGAGTAGCAAAGCACAAGGGCAGATGTCTTCATTGTATCTGATAGTGACCCCCAGATTGTGCCAGTCAGATTTTGTATGACATTTCTAGCACCCACATTTTGCTTGATATTCAAGCAGTGCTTCTTCAGAGCACAGTCCAGAGTGACTCCCAGGTATTTTGGTGTGCTGCAATGCTCCAATGGGATTCCTTCCCAGGTAATCCTCAGAGCTCGAGGTGCTTGTTTGTTCTTAAGATGTAGCTCCCTTTACTGCATTATTTTAGTGTTGTTTCATTTTTCTTTCTTCATTCATTTTTTTACATTATAGTATTTGGAAAGAGGCTTAACCCACACTCCCAACCCATATTATATTGACACACACATCATACATGATAACTAAAAACAACATTTCACCATTGGTATCATCTTAAAAAGCTTGGAATGCCCTTCACTTATCCAAGAAAAGTGGCTATGTCTATACTGGCTGCTTTATCTGGGACCAGTCTAGAGCACACTCTCTGGGCTCAACCCTCTGTGACAACGTGTTGGTGTCCAGATTAGGCTTGGTTGATTAAAAAAATGGTTCAAAAATAATTTCAGATCTAAATTCTGATTTTCACAGAAAAAAATGTTCAAAACTTTTCAAACTTCTGAGGCATCTGAATCTTTCGTTAATGTTTTTGAAGTGTTGTTTCATTGGGTGATCTTTACTTTGAAAGTAGTTGTTTTATTTCAGAAGCAGGGGGTGGGAGCAAAGGGAAGCAATCCACCTACTCTGGTTAAAACTGCTTCTCTTGCCCATGACTGATGTAGGAGGGAAAGGAAACTAAGGGAATCCTTCCACTCTGAGTCAAACTGCTTCTCTCACCCAAGACTGACAGAGGAGGGAAAGGAAATGAAGGGAATCCATCCACACTGGTTTAAACTGCTTCTCTCGCCCAAGACTGATGCAGGAGGAAAAGGAAACGAAGGGAATCCATTGAACCGAGGCCAGGGAAGTGAAGCGGGGGAAAGCTTAATCATTTCCGACTCACTTACTGATTCATAAGAGAATGGCGGGAAAAGCCTCAGAAGGGCAAAGGGACTTCCAGTTTCCTTAAAAACTTCAAAATTGCTTCACAAAGGAAATCTTTTCAAATTTATTCTGAATTATGAAGATTCCGACCAAACCTAACCATGCCTAGTCCAAATGGTCGAGATAGATCCTGTTGACCCATCTCCTTGTACTTTGTCACCACCACCATTCTTTGCCAGTCTCAGAGCTCTCTCTCAGCATGTGACAGTCGCATTTCCATCTGCCGATGTCATAATGGGGAATCTGTGTGTTCTGTAATGCAGGGGTTGAGCAAAATGAACCCAAGCCAATTGCCCAGGCAGACACAAAGCACAAGAACATTCTGCAGTTTCCTGCAAACTCTCGAATATCTCCCACCTTTTCCTTAGTGCAGAGCAAAGTCAGGTTAAGAGCTAAACATTTTGGATACTTATGAGAAGCCATCTGACATTTTAAAGACGGTCAGCACCAGCTTCAGGTTGACAATGGATTTTGTTTAATTCATGTTGAAGGAGATTCATTGAGTTGCAGAAGAAACGCCAGGAGAGAATGCTACCCAAGCATAGGCTAGGCATAGAGAAGGAGGCAGAGTTAGCCAGCACGTTAGAGAACAGCAGTGATTGGTTTAGAAGGGATGCCATCTCATTGGTTGTCCTGGTGCATTACAATTGGTTTAGAGAAACACCATGTGCCCTTTGTTTACTAGACAGTGATTGGTCTAGGAGACATCACATGTGTTAGCCTAATGAAAAACCCACTTGGCTGGTCCGTGGGAAAGCTTATCAGAAAAATAACAATATAGGGACAATCTACGCACATAGACAAAGCTTTAATAACTGGTCAGGAAAATAAACTGCGCAGTGTTTGTTAGCCAATGAATTATTAGATTACCTAATGCATTGTTAATTGGTTAGAATCAGAAGCACATCATGAGTGTTAGCCAGTGAAATGAATGAACGGGGCGGGACTTAGACTGGCTCCATTGATTGTATAAAACTGAATGACTGGAAGGAGGGGGTGTTCTGTTCCTTGCGTCTTGTTATGCCAAAGGGCAGACCCTACAGCTATGGATTTGGAATAAACTGTGCTTCCTGAAAAGTAACCCAGTTGTCACATCTTCTCGTTCCTGCGCCCGCACGGATAGCAGCCTTGGAGTCAAAAGGGGTAATATTTGGTAGGATTTTTCCTGCTACTGTAGCAACCCAGTTCTCTTTCGTGCCTGGGGGACAAGAGACAGCACCGGGGGTCCCACTTGCATTAGAACCAGCGGCAGCTAAGGAAGATTCTGAGGAGGATTTGGAGGGAATGGAAGAAGGGGTTAATGAGTTAGCTGGGCCTTCTTCTCTCACAGAGAGTCTGGCCTGGAATGATGGATGGCCTGACCCGTACGAGAATGCGGAGGATCAGAGGGATGCAGATAGCAGTGATAGCAAAGGCTATGAGAAACCGGGGGGGGGGGCCACGGGTCACAGGAACGAATGTGGGAAATGGAGGAGGATGAGTCAATGGAAGCGCAAGGGGAGTTTGACTCTCACGAAGATAGGGAACCAGGTGCTGGGAGGCAAGGTCGCAGCTTTGATAGGAGACGGAGCATCGAGGCTAGCAGGAGGGGCTGGCACCACAGCCTAGGAAGGGGGCAAGGGCCCGGAGCATAGATTGGAGGAGAAGCCTAGAGCGGCGGGGTCCTCGCCAAGGGAATTAAGTATAGGATCCGTGGGAACGGATCCTCAGTACCTCGGCCACTTCTATCCAGAGAAGTGTAGCGAGGAAAGGACCACGGAGCCAAGTTGCGGCTCATACCTTGCCAAGAAGTTTCTTGCAGCCTTGTTGGAACTTTGCCTTGTTCTTGATCTGCTTGGTTTTCCGGAGCTTTGGCCAAGCCTTGTACCAAGACTCTTGCCTTTGGATTTTGCTACAGACTCTTTACTTTTGAACTGAACTTTCATTACTTTATGGACAATTGCTTTATCATCTGTTCTTCATTCTTCAATAAATAGTAGTTAGCTGATTAACGTCTCTGTGTGTGTGATTAAGGGGCCGGCCGAGTCCTTGCATTGTGACAGCTACAATGTAGATCCAATTAGTGAAAATATGTTTGTCAGTACAGGGTGTAGTTTATAGAAATATTTGTCACCTATTTTAAACAGAAAACAATTGTGGTTCCATCAGCAAAATAAAACAAAACCCAAAATCTACAAAAGATCAATACCTCTATAGGTCATACAAAATGCAGAAATGTTTTCAAACTAAAGGAAAAGTGATACCAACTCAACTCTAGGAAGAACCTCCTGAGAGTGAAATATGCTGCCTCAGAGTGTGGTGGAGCCTACATAGTTTGAGTCCAGGTTACCTACAGGATCACCTTCTCTTGTATGATCCTTCTATGATTTGAATGCTCAAAATCCTTAATAAGAGAGGAGATAAAACCCAGTACATTAAAGTTTTAAACTTTAGATCACAGATTATTTGGTGCAGTAACACAGCACTAAATCAAAAGGTTAAGAACAATTCAACTGAGGGAGAAAACAGATGGAGAAAATGTTCCTTATGGTAGTGCTACTTGTTGTTATATGGTTTGTTTTTAAAGAAGAAGAAGAAGAAGAAGAAGAAGAAGAAGAAGCAGAAGCAGAAGCAGAAGCAGAAGCAGAAGAAGAAGCAGTGTTGCCTGTTCATGGAACACCCAGAGGCCATTTCCAGCCTGAACAAAAACATTTTATTCCTACCTAGAGTCTGGGTTTTCTAAAATTCCAAAATACATTACAGGGGAAGAAAAAACTTGGATAAGTATAGATTTCTTTTTCCAATTATATTTTTTTCTGGCTGGGATGGGACACACAGAGCATTTATGCTAGAACAGTAGGACCTTGTATGGCAGAAGGTGATCCTATAGGTAACCTGAATCCAAACCATGCAGAGCTTTAAAGGTCAAAACCAACACTTCGTACTTTTCCAGAAACTAATTGGCAACCAGTGGAGTGAATGTAATATAGTTGTAATATGCTCACTTCTGGATGTTCCTGTAACTAGTGAGGCTGCTGTATTTTGAACTAACTGAAGTTTCCGAACTTGATACAGAGGTAGCTCAACATAAAGCTCATTACAGAAGTCCAACCTTAAGGTTACTAGTGTGTGTGTACTATCCATTTAAGGTTCCCCAATTCTAGGAAAGGCCACAGCCACCATATCAGCTCAAACAGATACTAAGCGATCCTGACTGTTGCATCTACCTGGACTGACTTTTGGAGAGACAGATCTAGGAGCACTTCCAAGCTGTGAACACAGTGTTTCGGGGGAGTGTGACCCTATTCAGAACTGGCTGACACACCTCCACCGATAGCAAACAAGAAAGGGGGCTTACTGACGCGAAAAACACAAAGAGAGCGGGAAAAACAACCTGGAATTGGGAAAGGGTTCCACACTAGACTAATAAAGATATCATACCCAACTTATAGTTTGTATATCCATATAATGTAATTATCAAAACCATAAATCATATATCCAGGAATCTGGATTGTAAGAAAGGGCGCACCAAGCCAGATTCCTGGATATATGATTCATGGTTTTGATAATTACATTATATGGATATACAAACTATAAGTTGGGTATGATATCTTTATTAGTCTAGTGTAGAACCCTCTCCCAATCCCAGGTTGTTGTTCCTGCTCTCTTTGTGTTTGACACACCTCCACCACCAGATCAGTATCCTTAATGGCAAACACCTCTGTCTTGTCTCAATTTAGTTTCAATTTGTTTTACTTCACACAGCCCATTACTTCCTCTAGGCATCTACTCTTTGCAATTGAATTCCACTGAGATCAGTAGAGCTCTCCTAAGTAAGGGTATATGTGTAGGGAACACATATTCTGCCTTCTAATTCAATGTTTTTTTCTTATACAAGCCTATTACAGAGTTTATCTAAGGTGTGCATACTCTGTCTTTGTTGTTTCTTAATTTCCTAAATTCATTTGCTTTTCTAAATCAATAACTGACTGCAATTTCTCCAAACTCCTCATGTCATCAGGTATACCGCAATACCTCTCAATTCCCTTTTAAATCCAAGATGCCATCAACGTTTGCTTCACCTTAAGCATTTTCAGGTTCATACCATCATTGCAATTGTCATATCTCATGAAGACTAGTAACATTTTTTGATAGAGGTCTTGAAAATCCCTTTACCGTGTACAAGTTTTTTTTGGTCTTCCCTTAACAGTATGTCTTGCCAAAGACACTTTCAAATAAGATTTTCCTAGGATGTAGAAAGGTATGGCAATTTTAGCACCTATAAAATGATTCCACGAGCATTTTAACTTTTTTCAATCAATCCTATGGGGCAAAGCACAGCATCATTTCCTATTTACCAACAACTCAGGCAACTTTATATGCAGGAGACTGCAATCCCTCGACATTCTAAAGGTGAAGCCCAGCTAAAGTGTCTGTAGGATCTCCCCCACCCCCACACCCTCCCACCCTTATGTCCAAATACAAATTGTTAATTTAGATAATATATTAGGTGCTTCAATCCTGTCATCCCAGTTTGGATATGAGGTTCCACATCCCATGATTTATATCACCGGTGATTCACTAAACAAATAGGTTTATGTCTACTCTATCATTGTTTTGCTATTGCTTTTTTAAAGGGCTACATTCAGTTGTTAGTCCCAGCTACTATAAAGCCATGGCATTAATGGGGCATACCTAAGTGTTGACTTTCAGGGGACTTTATCATATGAGATAGGCAAACAGGCTTTAATAACTCTAGCTGGTGATCCTCTTCAATTGCCTGACTTTCTGGTCAATCTTCCTCCCCCATGATCTTCCATCCCTACATTCCTGCTAACTACCTTAATGCAATGAGTTCCTTCCGCATCTGGGCCGGCATACCAGTAGTCATGAGACATCAGTGGGCAGGATTCTCCTCTTCATCCCCTCTACCCTCACTAATCCTATTATATTGCATTAAAATAAAAACAATTAAACATTAAATGAACCACAAAGTATGCTGGGTAGGGAATATTTATTTATTTATTTATTTACAGTATTTCTGGAATAGTGCAGGAAGGTAGAGTTGCTGGAAAGTACATGGAAGATTGGTCGCAGGACCATGAATTAGCAAACCAGCACATTTGTAGGAATAAAGAAAGGTGCAATGCTGAAGATGCTCAACTCAGTATTTATCCATTATCTACACCAGTGGTTCCCAACCTTTGAGCCTCCAGGTGTTTTGGACTTCAGCTCCCACAGTTCCTAACAGCAGGTAAGCTGGCTGGGATTTCTGGGAGTTGAAGTCTAAAGGTTGGGAAGCACTGATCAACACTATCACAACTATTGCAGCACTATAAGTTGGTGTAATAAAGTTTCCATGGATGCAGTGGCTCTGCTCTAAATTCTGTTTGATGATTAAGGCTTCTATTCCTATTTTTAAATGGTTTTTAACCTTTTCTTGTTAACAGATCAGAGGATACTACTGATTGTGAACCAAACAGATATACATAAAATGCCACCTTTCCTTATTCTGTACAGTTCACCCATGAGTGCAGATGTCAGCATTGTCCTCAAAATTGAATCTTTTAAAAGCCTTTAGAGGAAGGCACGGATAAACATATTGATTGGGAGAACCACTGAATCCTCATCTACATCTTTTCAAGTTAAATTCAGAGAGACATGTTACTATAATTAGTTGCTTCTATCATGCAGAGAAGCAGCCGATGGAACTCTGAGGATAGCAAAAAGTAGTTCATGGAGAAAATAGTTAAGCAGTGATTTGTTCAAATCAATAGAAATGAATTAAAGGTTAGACACAAAAGAGCAGCCCTGAAGCAGGAAGAAAAAGTGTTTTGCACGGTAGGTCTTTATAGTTATAACTCAGTTTGAAGTCAGATGAATATCATAAGACATCAAATGTGTGTCTTGTCAAAATAATGTTTTCAAGTTTTTACCATCTTGTGAAATATCCAGCATCCAGTGAGGTTGTAAATGCTGAATTAGTTCACCTTTGTGTGCTAAACATGATAACTTTTAAATCACGACAACAGTGAAAATGTATGTAAAATGTGGGAAAATCAAGGAAATTCAATGGCGGTTACTTTGCTGTATAGTCGAGTAAAGGTAGTAAAGTGGATGGGTGTTTTGTGCTTTTGGGGGAAATGTGCAAATTTTTGATATGCAGATACAAAGTAAGAAGACCCTGATTTTGCATGCAGAGATTTTGCATAAAAATGCAAGGGCCATTCTCTCCCCTCTGTTATTTAACATCTACATGCAGCCGCTTGCACAGCTGGTGCGGAGTTATGGGCTGGAGTGCCACCAGTACGCTGATGACACCCAGCTCATTCTGAGGATGGAGGGTGGGCTGGGATCCGTCCCTGATAATTTCCAACACTGCCTTGAGGCCGTTACTGGATGGCTGCGAGCCAGTAGGTTGAGGGTGAATCCGGCGAAGACGGAGATCTTGTGGCCGGGTCGCCCGGGTGGGGTAGGTGCCCAGCTTCCGACCCTGGACGGTGTGGCGCTATGCCCATCGTCGTCTGTGAAGAGCCTGGGGGTCCATCTTGACTCCCAGCTGACCATGGAGGCCCAGGTCTCTGCGGTCAGCAAGGCTGCTTTTTTCCATCTCCGCCAGGCAAGGAGGCTGGCCCCCTATCTCTCCCGGAGCGACCTGGCCACGGTGATCCAAGCCACGGTCATCTCAAGGCTAGATTACTGTAACGCGCTCTACGTTGGCCTTCCTCTGTCTGCTATCCGGAGGCTCAAGCTAGTGCAGAACACTGCCGCCCAGCTCCTGTCTGGCACCCCAGCAGGCTGCCGTATAACACCTATCTTGCAGGATCTGCACTGGCTACCCATTGAGCACTGGGTCGCCTTCAAAGTGTTGGTTCTTACCTTCAAGGCCTTACACAGCCTGGGGCCAGCGTATCTGAGGGACCGTCTCACTCCATATTGCCCATCGAGATCACTAAGGTCTGAGGACGCTAACTTCCTAGAGATACCATCAACAAGGTTGGCACGCTTAACATCTACCCGCCGGAGGGCGTTCTCAGTTATAGCTCCCACGCTGTGGAACGCCCTCCCGGCTGAAACCAGGGCCCTGAGGGACTTGCGAGCCTGCAAAACCCACCTGTTCAAGCAAGCTTTTGGAGAATAGGCCCGTGCATTTCTATGTATGCTATTGCAGAATTGCTTAGCTGTTTTATTTGTTCTGTTTTAATGCTTTCGCTGTTTTTATTGCTGTTTTATTGTTGCCTTTGGCTCCTGTGAGCCGCCGCGAGCCCCCGGGAGTCGGCGGCATAGAAGCTTGAACAAATAAATAAATAAATAAATAAATAAATAAATAAATAAATAAATAAATAAAATACATGTGTGCTGTTTTAGTCCCCAGTATGAGATGAAATTGGATTTTCATAGTGTTGCGTTGGAGGTGAGATTTCTTGCAAAACTCAAATTCACAACAGACTGTTTTGCCTCACATATAGTTGACTTCTTAACTGTAATTTCAGCTAAAACAGTCACTGGTTTCGCAATGCACTTTATGTGTTTATGAAATCACCATATTTTGTGAGCTCTCCATATATAAAATGGGAATTATTGGATTTAGAGCAGAAATGAATGTTTATTAGTTGAAGTAAGTAACAGATCAAATAGAGTGTGGCCCTTAATAGCAATAATACACAATTCCTCACTAGCTGGAGACACGGAATCTACAATAATTGAATGAATTTTTTGTCTTTCAAGCTCTTATAGATATGTCATTGAAAACCATGCCTGCAAGACACTAATAAAGAGAAAACTCAATAGTGTTAGCATGATAAAGTGAACACAATTAATAAGAAAAGCAAGCCCATCATGCTCGTTAGAATGGAATGAACAGAAAATGAATGTAACTGAAGGCTGGAAAAGAAAGTATATTGCCAGACCAATCAAGTTCTTCATTGACTCTTTTGTTGTCATTGTTGTTGCTTTTTTGTTAGTCAGTAATTAGTATAAATAATGCTGACTGTATTTAAATATTATGGATAGGAAGAAAAATAGAGTAGATGTTAGTAAGCAGATGGATCATTTGATTTATTTTCCAATTACAGTTGACGCATGGGGTATAAAAATATGCAAATTATGTATTATTTTTATGGCCCATTTACAACCGTGTTTATTGTTATAATAAATAAATACATTAGCTCATTAGGTTAGTCTAGTAAAAGCTGTATGAGAAACAAATACTGCATTTTATACCACTGTTTTTCTATAGCACTTACAAACATTAAAAGACTGAGAAGGTACTTTCCCACACTTTAAGTTGATCGAGAAATAATTGTATATCAATGAGACAGTCAGTCATTCCAGACAAATGTTAATATCTACTGATGTCCATTACCAAAGAGTGAAAAAGAGAAATATAGTATAGATGCAACAACATAGTTATTACAGTGGATTCTCAATATCCACTGAGGTTCAGTTCAGGATACCAAATTCCATTGATACCAAAATCCATGGGTGTTCAAGTCTCGTTGTGTACAATGGTGTAGTAAAATGTGGCCACTTATATAAAATAGCAAAATCAAGGATTTAAAAAACAAGCCATTAATTGATGCATGTGGATACAGAATCAGTAGATATAGAGGGCTCAAGTTCATCTTCTCTTTCCCTATTTATTTCAGAGTCCCTCTCAATATTGCTTAACCCATTACAAGTAGCATAGAGAAAGAGAAATGCTGAACAAATTATAGAATCAGAGAAAAATATTCAGACTTACTGGGTGCAAGCCTATACATAGATAAATAGTAGCTACTGAAAAGTGGTATGACATCGAACGTAATCAATACACTATGCATCCATTATCTACTTTCACACGGCTGTTGTGAAATAGTGGATTAGTTCGATAAAGTCCTAGGAATGTTGGGCCACACACTCTGGTACATAAAATCCTGATGTAGATTTTGATTTGAGTGGAGAAGAACATACGTTTGTTCTGGATGGAAAAAGAAATCATATTTGAGCTTTTTGGAGATGGCAGACCATCAGCAGCCCTGATAGAGGACAAGGAGGTTACTGTTTGCATATTTGGGAAATAATACTATAATCTGCCTTGACATCACTTTCTTTCCTGTTTTCCCTGCCTAGATAGTAGAAAGACAATTTCCTAACATTCTGTCCTCAGAAGAAGAAAATGGAAAATGGAGAACAATATAATTTGCTATTTGCATTTTCAAATTCAGATGTAAGCACAGACAGATAAGGCAGTTGTGTAGTGAAACCATAGTTGGAAGCTTGAAGCACTGCAATAATTTTAGACACATGCACGTTGACCTATACCTTCCCTTTTTACTTTGATCTGATTTGCAATCCTCATAGGAGCAGTAGGAGGAAGGAGTGGAAAAATCCAGGGAGTGATAAGACTGCTGCACAATTCTTTTCACTTTGGGAAGGATTTGTGCAAAACTACATATGTTCTATCTGTGTAAAAAAGTGTTTTCTGGACAGAAAGCAATTATTCTGCATAGAAAAACCAGGTGTATTTCTGCACAGAGAAACTCTTCAAAGTACAAATAATAATGAGGAAGTCCCCATTCCAGGAATGGGGGCTGCAAAAAATGTTAATTTTTACCTGTGATGATCAACAATTCATAGATTTATATGACCATCCCCAATACAGTTTTGCATTTTTTTTCTGGCATGTTTTGTTGGGTTTCCTTAATGAGTCCTTAGAAAGTCATTTTTGAAAATAATATTTGTTATTTGTTACTTAGCAGGATATCAATCTTCAATGCAAAGAAAAATCAAAGATCACAGATCGGCAATAAAATTCATTTAAATTCCAGATTATAGATAAAAGAGCAATCTGCACTCTTTCACCCACAGCAAATAAGAAAGTTGTAAAGTTTAAAAGCTATTTTAGACATAATAATAGGTTCTATATGTACTGAAAGCATCTTCCAAAGTGTTCTATGAATTTTGGTGATCTGAAAGTACATAAAAGTTTTGATTAAATAGAGCATTTCCTACCTTCTTCCCTATGTCAGGGAACAAATTCAGAGCCATCTTCAGGGTTTAGCCCTCAGGGGTTGTCATAAGTTGGCAGGCAGCTTCAAGGCACATACATTCACATCTAGATGAATACAAAAGGAATAACAACCATTACTAAAGGACTTTTTGATGCAGAAATTGTGGGGTGGTTTTTTTCCTTTTAAAGATACCTGCAAAGAAAGCAAACAAGAATTGGGTAACTGTTTATATTACTTTAAAAGAAAAGGTAGTCTTTTTCTAATTTCAACTGACGTGCTTTTAAATGGCTTACTAATTCTAATGCATTATAATATTATAATTTGCTTAAATACATTTTAACATCTGAATGTTTTGCAAGATTTTATCTCTTTTTATACATATTTGCTTTAATATGTCAGTGATTGCTTTGAATCCCACCTCTGGGGAAAAGATGAGATGTAAAAAGAAATTTGTATAGACATGATTCAGAATCAAAGTATCAAGTTATACAGCATTTGAGAAAGAGAGAATTCCAACCAACTGGTAAACTTTACATCTTGACTGATATTATGCACCATTAAAATAATGTTGCTCAGTCCCAGATATCCTGAGGTGGGTTGACCTTAAGAGTCCATCATTGCAGCCAACATATGATTGAAAGCATTCAAAGCATTTGAAGCTGAAGAGTTGTCAAAGAGCCAACAGTAGTATTGTAGTCATGTTTCTATGGAGTGACTGAACATGATCAGAAAGGGTTGGCAACCACACACCTTGTTTATTCCTCTATATCCCTAACAATGAGTTGCTCTATGTTGTTACATATTTTCTCACATCTATCACCAGAAGATTATGAGGTGAAGCAGAAGTTTGAAAATATAAAGGAAAAAAATAACCTTAAAACATGGCAAAGTTGCATCGGACTTTACAGAGGAAATATAAAACTGATTTTTGTGTTGATTGTAACATTTGGCTTTCTCTCTTACAAAATAATTAAGGGATCCTTCTTTACACAGTACACTGTGTAAGATAAAAAATGAATCAGAACTACCACAGAACTGGACTGTGGCAGTCTGTAACATTTTTTTCATTTCCAAAGTTCCATTATATTTTCTCTATTTTACTTTCTTCCACCAATAAATATTCAACTCTGCTCTAAACACAATAATTTCTATTTTACATAGACAGAAGTCACCAAATTAGGTGATTTGAGTATAGATCATATTTGCAGCCTGTATTGTTTCATAATTACTTCCCTATCTAAGGCCATAGGTTTCCAAATACAAATAAAACAACCTGAGGTGAGTAATCTGTATTTAGAACAATAAAATCATAGTATTGAAAAGGACCCAAAGAGCCATCTAGTCCATCCTCCCCACAAAGAAGGAATATATGACTAAAGCACTCTTGAGAGATAGAAATCTGATGTCTGTTTAAAGACCTCCAAAGAAGGTTAACGACTCTTGGCATCAGGAAATTGTTCCTAATGTTTAAGTAGAGCCTCTTTTCTAGTAATTTTAATTCACTGATACATGTCCTCCTAGGCCATATCTGCACTGTACAGTAAATGCAGGGCCAGTTCAAAGAAGAAATGATCTGATCTTGCCCCAGAGGCATCCACAAACACCCTCTTGAAACTCACAGCAGCAGCCGGTTAAAGTCCACACAGTCCAGACAGGCTGAGCATGCATAAACCTGCTGGATCTTCACCTTGATTTCCATATCATGTCACAATTGCCCGCTGGCCTCTGAGCCCCATTTGAGCTCCTGGTCATCAGCAGCAGCATCCATGTGAACAAAAAGAATACTGATCACCTTCTTTCTGGTTGCACATGCACCTCTACTGAAGTCAGCACAGGACAGCCAGAACCTCACAAAGAGTTCTGCAACTGTCTAGAAATGCTCCTGCATTTTAGTATGTCCCTTCACCCTATAATCCTGTCATTTTAATGCCAAAGGACATTACTTTCCCAGCCCTAACTTTAACAAATTTTGCACTTTTCCTTAGCCCCATCCAGAAACTATTGCACAAACCCTGAACCCCCCGAACTCAGCATTTACTAGTGTTCAGACATGGGATTCTTTTTATGATATGTTGTGTTATTGTGATGTTTTAGTTTTATCACGATTTGTTGGTTTTATTTTGATTTGATTTTATTGAGCTATGCTTTAATCTGTGTTTTTCAGACTTGTCCCTTTGGGGAGATGGAGGCGGGGTATAAAATAAACTTATTATATTATATTATTATTAAAATGATGACAGAAAAATAATCCCTCCCCTTTTCCCTGTGTTGGTGGCAGTGTCCCATGTGGGCTGTTCGAATTAAACCGGATTGAGCTGTCCACACTGCCCCAAAATTAAAATGGATATGCAAGGAATGTCAAGCAAACTCTGGAGCATTCTCTGAAATTTCCTGAAGCAGGGCCAAGTATAACAAACAATATTTATTGGAAGTGGAGGGACATCATATAGACAGCCAGAAACCAACTCAGGGTTTTAATGCCCATGTAGACAACCCACTACCTCTGGAACAGCAGGAAACAAGTAGGTCCGGAACAGAACTCTAAGAAGTAAGAACGGGTAAAAAGGAAAACGCCAAGGGTTCAAAATGTAGTAAATAGTAATCTTTATCTTCAAGGTTTATATTTCAAAATCAAAGCAGTATTCTGCATTCGTCGTTGTGAAACCGACTTAAATTATTCAATAAATGGTCTATATTAGACAGTATATATCCAGCAAAACGAAAGTCCAGAGAAACCACAAAATAAACTAATCTTCAATAAATTCATATATCATTCAAATGAGAGCGTGGTTCTCATAGGGGTCGACAATCATGGTCCCAGTTGTTTCGCCAATCCTGGCTTCATCAGGACCCCAGACTTAATTGCTGTAAACAAGTTTCACAGGTCCGGATTTCTGTTTATGTATACAAAATCTATAATCAATACATGCTACGAATAATATAAGACCCGTACATGGAACTATATCGCTGAAGGAAAGAATAAACATACATACCAATACAATATTCAAAATATTTCATTGTGGGCGCAGCCACCGACGCGATGTAACCGAACACTGAGGGATGGAAAAGCGCATCTATTTAACTCTGTAAGGCAGCCCAGGTGTAATCACCCTAGCAGTTCGCTGATTGACAGGTGGTCATTGAGGCCTCCCGGATACTCAGTTTTTAAACTGATTGTCCAGAATTTCTCTCTTTTTAATAAGTGCATTTTAATATCACTATGTGGTTTGGGATTAATTCGTTCAAGGATCAGCACTTTGAAATCCTCATGATGATGGAGTTCCTTGAAATGTTTGTAAAGAATAGAGGAATCATTTTTTGTTCTAAAGCGCGATTTGTGTTCCTGGATGCGAACTTTAAGTTCACGCCCAGTTTCACCTATATAATATAGGGAACAACTGCATATTAAACAATAAATGACACGTTTGGAACCGCATGTACTCCACGTGTTAAAGTGGAAGGTGCGGGAGTGATCACTAGATACTATGGATTTCTGTTGGCTGATATGTTTGCATATCGAACATCGGCCACATGGATGGGTGTAACAACGGGAGGGGTCAATGGGAACCGACTGAGGGGTGTCGGCATGCACCAGGATTTGTTTGATGCTTTGAGTTTTGCGGTACGCAATCATAGGAGGTTTCTCCAGGCCGGGAATAGAGTTGACTAGAGGCCAAAATTTGCGAACTATACTTTGAATGTTTTTAGAATGGGGTGTAAGGGTGAGGGGCCAGATCAATCTATCAGTGGAAATATGTTCTTTGGGTTGTAGTAGCTGTGATCTGTGTACTTTGTTAGCTCTCTGATGAGCCTTCTCAATGATCCTAGAGGGATATCCTCGTTGTAATAATTGATTGGTAAGAAGCTTGGCTGATGCCTGGAAATCCTGTTCACGGGAAGAGTTCCGTTTAAGCCTAATTAACTGGGAGTAGGGCAGGTTATTGCGTAGGGAATGATCATGAAAGGAACTATAATGTAACAGTGAGTTGCGGCTAGTAGGTTTGATGAAGTTTTTCACAAGAATTTTGCCATTACATTTGAATACACAGACATCCAAAAAATTCACAGAGGTATCACTTGTTACAAAGGTAAATTCTATATGTTCATTCCAAGAATTAAAGTAAATCTTAATGTCATCTAGGATACCCTCTGGCCCCATAATAAAGAAAACATCGTCAATAAACGGTAATAATGCCTAATGGGTGCTGTAATATCATTGTCCATAAACAAAAATTGAGATTCAAGTTCACTCATAAAGAGATTCGCTACGCTTGGAGCGAAAGACAGTCCCATTGAAATGCCACCTTGTTGGATGAAGAAATCTCCATTGAATACAAAATAATTATAGTCGAACACAATGTCCACGATTTCCATCAAAAAAGTTGTAGGAGGATTTCTTGGTGGTGGTCTTAGGTCTAATAACCGAAAGATAATGTTGCGGGCAAGAGGTAATTGGATGTTTGTGTATAAAGAAGTTATGTCCGCTGTTACAAGGAGGTCCGTAGGGTTTACATTAATATTGTCAATTTTTGCAATAAAGTCCATAGTGTCTTTAATGTATGCAGGATATTGAGAAACAAATGGTTGTAGGAAAGTGTCCAGGTAAATGGCCAATGGTTGAAGGAGGGAATCCGTGGCGGCAATAATTGGTCTGCCAGGAGGGGGCAGTATTCCTTTATGAATTTTTGGTAACAGATAGAATTTTGCAATGGAAGGATGCCGATTTATGAGGGATTCCGCAAGTTTGGAGGAAATGAAGCCCATTTCGACTCCAGATTGAATCGTGTGATTGATCGTGCGTAAAAAGTAGCAGTAGGATCTTGAGGGATGGGGCGGTAGAATTGTCTATTTGATAGTTGTTTTTCTGCTTCTTTTAAGTAATCATTAGAATTTAATAAGACTACGGCCCCACCTTTATCTGCTGGCTTGATTACTATGTTAGGATTGCGGCCTAATTCTCTAAGTCTTTGAAGATCTTGTGTGGATAGATTCGCTTTGGCTCTGTCATGGTGGTGATTGATAGAATTCACTTGTTGGGTAACCACAGTTTCGAAAATTTTGATCTTATCTGAACATACAGGAGGAACAAAGGTAGATTTGGGTTTTAAACGGGGTGGGATAGATTCTGTTCTGGATAATTCAGGATGATTATGGAAATGTTCCTTTAAACGGATATTACGGAACAGAGTAGCTAAATCCCTACGAATGTCCACCGATGAGCAATTTGGAGTAAAGACGTATGAAATGCCTTTGTTGAGAATCCTGATGTCTTGGGTCGAAAGGGGCAGATCCGAAAGATTAATTATCAAGTTGTCCTGGTTTTGTTGCGGCCCCTTCGAAAATTTGCCGGTCTGGGGGGTTGAGGAGGATTCCGTTGATTTCGCAAGTTGTATCTGGGGCCTGAGGCCGATGTGCCTGAAGAGTCCGAGAGTGCGCCAGTGTCTTCTCCGGAGGTGGTGTCTCCTTCGGGGAAGCGAACCCTCCTGGGGGAGGGGCCTCTAGAGGAACGGTATTGCCATTTAAAGATCCGGTTATTGGAGTAATCTTTCTCATCCCGTTGGATTTTCTCCAGTTTGCTTTTCTTAATGTCTGCGTATAATTTATCGCATTGCTCCTTGATGGCAGTTAAAATCAGGGGTGTCCATGGGCGGGTCTAATGATGATTTCAGGGTCTCAATTTCTTGGGAAAGAGTGTCAAGTTCCGTCATGCCACGTTGAATTATTAATAACATTACATCTTTAGAGCACCGTTGGACTATATTTTTCCAGTGTTCAACAAAGACTGGGTCATTGTCATAAATGTCCGGAGCAAGGTGGATGCGGAGGCCCCTTGGGATGAGTTTTTTTCGGACATAATCAGAAAGCGTTGCTGTATTTAATTGCACTCGAATGCGACGTTGTTCTTTGTTTGAAATAGTTGTGATATCACACATTCGGTCATTGTGGGCTGGCGTTCGGGAGGACTCGTCGCCTTCATATAATGAATAATGGCGGATAAGTTCATTCTCTTGTTCTAAATTAAATGCATCAAAAGCAGCTGCTTCAGCCATGACTCCTCGAGAGGCGGGGAGGATCCAAACACAGGGTAAAAGGTGAGTAGTTCCAGGATATCCAAGAAGTAAGAACGGGTAAAAAGGAAAACGCCAAGGGTTCAAAATGTAGTAAATAGTAATCTTTATCTTCAAGGTTTATATTTCAAAATCAAAGCAGTATTCTGCATTCGTCGTTGTGAAACCGACTTAAATTATTCAATAAATGGTCTATATTAGACAGTATATATCCAGCAAAACGAAAGTCCAGAGAAACCACGAAATAAACTAATCTTCAATAAGTTCATATATCATTCAAATGAGAGCGTGGTTCTCATAGGGGTCGACAATCATGGTCCCAGTTGTTTCGCCAATCCTGGCTTCATCAGGACCCCAGACTTAATTGCTGTAAACAAGTTTCACAGGTCCGTTTCTGTTAATGTATACAAAATCTATAATCAATACATGCTACGAATAATATAAGACCCACATGGAACTATATTGCTGAAGGAAAGAATAAACATACATACCAATACAATATTCAAAATATTTCATTGTGGGCGCAGCCACCCACGCGATGTAACCGAATCAGTTTAAAAACTGAGTATCCGGGAGGCCTCAATGACCACCTGTCAATCAGCGAACTGCTAGGGTGATTACACCTGGGCTGCCTTACAGAGTTAAATAGATGTGCTTTTCCATCCCTCAGTGTTCGGTTACATCGCGTCGGTGGCTGCGCCCACAATGAAATATTTTGAATATTGTATTGGTATGTATGTTTATTCTTTCCTTCAGCGATATAGTTCCATGTACGGGTCTTATATTATTCGTAGCATGTATTGATTATAGATTTTGTATACATTAACAGAAATCCGGACCTGTGAAACTTGTTTACAGCAATTAAGTCTGGGGTCCTGATGAAGCCAGGATTGGCGAAACAACTGGGACCATGATTGTCGACCCCTATGAGAACCACGCTCTCATTTGAATGATATATGAACTTATTGAAGATTAGTTTATTTCGTGGTTTCTCTGGACTTTCGTTTTGCTGGATATATACTGTCTAATATAGACCATTTATTGAATAATTTAAGTCGGTTTCACAACGACGAATGCAGAATACTGCTTTGATTTTGAAATATAAACCTTGAAGATAAAGATTACTATTTACTACATTTTGAACCCTTGGCGTTTTCCTTTTTACCCGTTCTTACTTCTTGGATATCCTGGAACTACTCACCTTTTACCCAGAACAGAACTCTCACAAACATTACAATGTTATACATTGAGACAATTCCACTTAATGTCAGTCCCTCCCCATTATCTCTCTTCCTCACACTTTCTCTTCCTCGGAGAACTAGTGGGGGGAGGCTAGATTACTGTTTCCAATGCTCTGAATTGGTCATGTGTAGAAGAACTTTGAGATTAAGTAAAAGGTTACATGAAACTAGGCCAATGACACATTTTTTCCCATCCTGTTTTATACTATCCGGCTTTAGCATGTAGAAGACCACTGTTTTTACATATACACAGACAGCTCCGCCAAACACACCTCTGCAAATATATCTTGACCCCATCCCTTTCCACATACACAGCCAATTTACCAGAGCTGCCCCTATAAATTCTATGGCTGGAAGAGGACATGTGACACCCCAAAGTTTTCCTCTGAATTTCTCAAAAGATAACAATTATCCTTGTGCTTCCAGTTTCAGAAAGATTGCCAGACACTGACTGGGAATCCCCTGCCCTTCTCTGACCATGAAAAGAGCCATATGGAGACATACCAGAACCTAACAAGTCAGCAACACACACAGTAGAATCATAACAGAGCTATTCCCTTCTATATCAACCTTGAATTTATTTATTTATTTATTTATCGCATTTATATTCCGTCACTTCTCAACCCCTGAAGGGGAACTC
Organism: Anolis apletophallus; assembly: GCA_030556195.1. Taxonomy (NCBI): domain Eukaryota; kingdom Metazoa; phylum Chordata; class Lepidosauria; order Squamata; family Anolidae; genus Anolis; species Anolis apletophallus. Next base: position 77,585,393 of record JARBWK010000010.1, read on the forward strand.
AGGACGGCATTACAATTAAGCCCAATTAGAGGCTGTTTACAAGATTACAATAATAAAATCACATATTAAAACACCATATCATAAAAACAATACATAGTTTAAAACCATACAAAAATTGAACAATAAAAACCAGTCTCGACAGTCATATCACCATTGCAATTTTTCCTTTAAAGTGCTGCTATATCTATTGCCCAAAAGCCTGGTCCCAAAACCATGCTTTTAATTTCTCACGGAAATATTATATGTAGATTTAAGTAGAGTTTATTTCAGCCCATGTAATCAAAAGCCCCCCTGGTGGTGCAGCAGGTTAAACTGCTGAGCTACTGAACTTGCTGATCGAAAGGTTGGGAATCCAGGGAGCAGAGTTGGCTCCTACTGTTAGGCCCAGCTTCTGCCAATCAAGCAGTTCAAAAACATGCAAATGTGAGTAGATCAATAAGTACCACTTCTGCAAGAAGGTAACGGCTCTCCATGCAATTATGCTGGCCACATGACCTTGGTGGCGTCTTTGAACAAAGCCAACTCTTCAGCTTAGAAATTAAGATGAGCACCACTGCCCAGAGTCAAACACGACTAGACTTAATGTCAGGGGAAACCTTTACCCTTACCTAATCAAGAGGTTTCTAACCTCTACTCTGTTTCTTTTCTAGACGATGCCAGGAATTCCCAAAACGTATAGCAATGGATCAATTCAGTTTTTCAAAGATATACAAGCATGCTTCTTGACTAAGTGAATCTACACTTCTTTGTGGAAAACATGGGGCACATAGGTAAGACTTTTCTTGCATTAGTTGCCTGATGATCACACAAAAGGTCAAAAGTAGAGTTGGAAACAAATCCAGAGGAATTAAATTGCTTTGACACAAGAGCCCATTTCACTGTGAGAAATTTGAAGTGGAAATTTTGGAGCAACAACAATATACATGGTTAAAAAGCCATAAGATTGTATTTTTATTTTGAAAGAATTGGTTAATACCACATTTGAACTAACAATCCCTGATCCAGAAGTTCCTTAAACAAGATATAGTTCAAGTGCACATTTAACTTTAATTTTTAAAAAAACTCTTGTTGCTTATCTGTTAAGAAAAGTTTTGAATGAACATTAGTACTGAATGCATAGACGCATATATTAGCAAAAGACCCTTGCTTCAGGAGGAATTCCATGAATCCATTGGTGCTCATGAAGACAGCAATCAGGCAGAAAGTATTCTCATTTTCTAATAACAAGCTTTTGGAAGGATTTTTTTTTTAAATCATCTCTTTTCAAAGTGAGGAAGAATATGCCTTGCTATTCCTTGATTTCCCCGTGGAAATAAATATTTATACATTTTGAGTATGTGAAATTAATGTGAACATTTCAATATAAATTGAATATAAATGTGTCAGTCTCAAAAAAAGTACGTTATTCAGGCAATCTGCACCTTTTCAGGAGGCTTCCCTTCTTTAAAATATATCTGATGAGAACACATATTTGAATGAAATAAGATTCAGTCTTGAAATATGCTGCTACCTTTAAAAATGGTGCTCTTGATACAAAACTCAGTACTGATGCTATCTGACCTTTTCGAAATTGTGCCACGTTGCCAATAAAGTCCAATATAATGAGGTTGGCCAGGATCCTACATGGCATTCTGGCATATTTGCACAGGAGGAGGAGAAAATTGTAATAAAAGCACCTATGACCCAGAAAGAAGGTGATAATGTGTGGAGGTGGATGAAGCTGGTTTGAGCCACCTGTTTCTTAAATGCCTGGCTTTAAAAGTTCTTCAGAGCCAACACACTATGGAAGGATGCCCTGAACAATCACCTTCATCTTTCGACTAAATTGTCAGACTACTTGTTCTATGGTCCATTACTTGAGTGCTTTGCCACAGTAGGATCCTGGGAAAAGTTTTCTTCCCCAGTACTCGAGAAGGATTATCACTCAGCTGTTGCAATTTCATTTGAGTTCACTTAAGAGCATCTGTTACTTTTCTGAACTATAACAGTTTATTTTTATATGCCATCTGACAAGCGAATGCATCTTCACTTTTTGCTTCTGTCTCTTGCATTTTAAATATGTAATATTTTTTCTTATAATTAGTGCTAGCTTTTAAAATTGGCCTGTCAGCCTTTCGGTTCTTCATTATGAAGTTCAAAAGTGTCTGGGAAACACAGGTTTTATTTTTTAAAAATATTTTAAAACATCACGCGAATGGTAGCATCAGTGCAGTTTGCTCCGGGGCAATACCTAACCCAATGCTTCAGACTTGACAATGATGTGTTAATAGCTGTATAATATGTTTCCATGGGAACTGCTAGACCATCTTCATTAATAGCCCTGCCTCCCTCTGAATTATGAATCATGCTTCTATGAAGACAACAAGAGGGAAAGACATAGATAGGTGAACAGATAAACACAGACAGCAAGAGTCAGCAGACCAAAGGGACAACAGACTTCATTTGTCTGATTGTCTAAGCTGTATATCAGGGGTCCTCAAACCTTTTAAACAGAGGGCCAGGTCACAGTTGGAGGGTCGGATTATAATTTGGAAAAAAAAACATGAATGAATTCCTATGTACACTGCACATATCTTATTTGTAATGAATTTTTAAAAAAACAATACAATAATTAAAATGAAGAACAATTTTAATGAAATTATTAGTATTTCAATGGTAAGTGTGGACCTGCTTTTGGCTGATGAGATAGGATTGTTGTTTTTGTGTGCTTTCAAGACATTTCAGACTTAGGTTAACCCTGAGCGAGGGCCGGTTAAATGACCTTGGAGGGCTGTATCCGGCCCCCAGGCTCTATATTTATTAATAAAAATAAATATTACTAAATATGGCATCAAATAGATAAGCAATGTTCCCCCATAAATGAACCATCCACACTGATCTTTTAATGCAGTTCCTAAATGCTTTTGAAGATAGTGGTTTCCACTGTGCAGATGATTATAGGAAATCCTGACTTGGATGGGCAGTTTGGATCCATTGTTCCTTTTTTTAGTTTCTAGAGCAGCAGACAACAAGTTTCTCTCTTCCTCAATATGACATCCTTTCAAATATTTAAACATAGCCTGGCATGTAGCCAGGGGGGGCTAAGGGGGCTTCAGCCCCCCCCCCCCGAAATTCTCAGGGTGGTCCGCGAAAAGGCCTTACTGGTACATTATTTAAACTGTTATGTTTATTCATATCATGATCTGATCACCATGCTCATTATATCCCACATTAATGGGGTTATTGGGATAACAATACAAAAGGTTTGCTAGGGTAGAGCCTCTTCCACCCAGTCTCAGCCCCCCCCCGAATCAAAATCCTGGTTACGGCCCTGAACATAGCTATTATGTTACCTCTAGAACATAAGAACATAAGAAGAGCCATGCTGAATCGGACCTCAGCCCATCTAGTCCAGCATTCTGTATCACACAGTGGCCCACCAGTTGTACACGGGGATCTCGAGCAGAAGGGAGGGCAAAACCCTGACCTGCTCCCGACCCCCACAACCAGTACCCAGGGAAATCCTGCCTACCTCAACCAACTCCGAGGTGGCACTTGAATGTCCTTTTCAGTAACTACTGATACACTTGGTATCCATGAATCTGTCTCATCCTGCCTTGAAGTTGTTCAGGCTGACAGCTGTCACAACCTCTTCTGGAAGTGAGTTCCATAACCCAATGACCCTCTGGGTGAAGAAATATTTCCCTTTATTAGTCCTAATTTTCCTACCTTGGAGCTTCAGGGAGTGCCCTCTAGTCCTAGTGTTTTGTGACAAAGAAAATAATTTTTCTTTATTCACCTTTTCTATCCCATGCATGATTTTATACACTTCGATCAAGTCACCTCTTAAACGCCGTCTTTCAAGGCTGAAAAGACCAAGGCGTTGCAACCTGATTTCATAAGGGAGCCGCTCCATCCCTTGGATCATTCTTGTTGCCCTTTTCTGTACCTTTTCCAGTTCCGTTATATCCTTCTTAAGGTGCGGAGACCAGAATTGTACACAGTACTCCAAATGTGGCCTTACCATAGATTTGTAGAGAGGTAATACAACATTTGCTGACCTATTTTCGATTCCCTTTCTGATCATGCCTAGCATAGAATTTGCTTTTTCACTGCTGCTGCGCACTGGGTTGACATCTTCATTGAGCTGTCCACCAAGACCCCAAGATCCCTTTCCTGGTTTGTCTCAGAAAGCTTTGACCCCATCAATTGGTAGGTGTAGTTGGGTCTCTCAACTTTGTATTCTCCAAGCTAAGCATGCTTAACCATGCTTCTGAGGTCTTGGCTTCCAGAGCTTTTAACATTTTGGTCAGTCTCTTCTGGATATATTCCAGTTTGTCGATATCATTCCTGAATAGCAGTGCCCAGAACTGGACATAGTATTCCAGGTGAGATCTGACCAAAACAGAATAGAGTAATACTATTACTTCCCCCAATCAAGACACAATATACAGTGTAGAATCACACTGATATTTCTAGCTGGTGATTCACACTGTTGACTCATTTTCAACTTGTGGTCTAATAACAATCTCATGACATGGGCCGCTGGAATCGCCACATGTTGTGGCAAGTCTGATGACCATCGGGGGGGGGGGGCATGGGGAAGCTGATCACACAGGGGGGTGAGTCGACCGTGTGGCTTTCCCACATTTCTTCTTATGAGGCACAAGGAGCCTCACATGTTGAGGCTGCAACAGAAGCTTAACCCAGCCCTACTCTAAATGACCCACAGAGTCCTGCCAGAAGTTCCTCTGCATCATCATATGGGAGCTGGTGGGCTCCATGGAACATCTAGGGCTCAACTGGCATATGCCACCAGAAAAAGCCCCATCTGATGAGATCGTAAGACTCCTAGGTCCCTTTAATGTGTACTGTTATTAAGTCAGGTTTCACTCATCCTATACCTGTGCATTTCATTTCCCTGAAGAGATTTCAGGAAAGAAAAAAAGGAAGGAAGGAAGGTAACCAATAGGGGCAAATATGGCAGCAGTCCCTGGCATTATTATTATTATTATTATTATTATTATTAAAAACCCTGCTAATCCCCTACATCGGAAATCCTAAGAAACACTAATATGGTGGACTCATTTTCAGTGATAGTAAATTGCAAGGTTGTAAACTGGAAGAGTTACAATTACCAGAGTTGCAACAAATATACATTTTCAAACTTTCCCAATGGGAACTTGCTTATTCTAAACCAAGTGTGGGAGAGAAACAAATATAATAAAAGTACAATTCTTTTTCACCATGTGTGTTGTGGGGTTTTTTTGTAATAGGGGATAGATAATATTGTTAATTGTTCCCATATTGTAATGGCAATGATGGAACTTTTCATTTGGGGGCTGATAAAAGTAATGTTTACTAATTTTTCCACTTGTTTCTTTTGAAATTTAATTCTTCAATTTTTTGGCATTTTCAGTTTGAAACAGCAAATTAAACCTTTGGCATTAAATGTTGGTAACCAAGTATAGTGTGTGTCCATCCCCGAACCTAACAGATACAATGTCCCATGACCATTCACCTCTACGGATACATGTGGCTTTTTCTGGAAAGTTAGCATCCTAGAATATTGCTGGAAAGAACACTTTTAAACAAGATTCCTGATTCATTCTACCTTTCTCAGAAATTAGTACATTTGCAATGTTTGTAAAGTAAAAGATCTATATTCATGTCCATTTCCATTTGGTTATGGAGAGGCAAGTAATAAACATTATTATTATTATTATTTCAAAAATATGCACACTTAAAATGTGCACAATTGGAAAATGTATGTTAACTTTATTCAATGTGATAATGGATACAAGTACATTAAAATGCCTACAAAATATGATTTAAAAGAGAGAAAAAGCAAAAATCCACGTTATGGAGGAAATTCACAATCTGATATGATAGGGATGGTCGAATTATGGCCTGCAGACTGCTTCCTTAAGCCACTTCCTCAACTCTGCCCTGAAATTTGGGGTGGCAAAAATCCTCTGCCATTAAATGGATAATGGTGCCCTCAAGCCATTTTTCAATAGTTAGGGGCACTTACTAATCTTCTACCAGGGAGGGAAATTAATATTTTCATTCAACAGTACCACATATTCCCTTTCCCTGCCCTGGAGGAAAATATTGGATAAATACCACAATTGTTATTGCACATAACTTTACGTTTTACGCTATTTTCCCCACACCCAGAAACATTTTAATATCTGGTGTGTTCCAGACATGGCAGGAGTTTATGAGATTAAGTCATGACATCTAAGCCCAAAAGCTAAAGTGGACTTAAGCAAAATTCCACCAATTACTTCTCATTGATTAATGAGATTCGCTTGAGCTGCAGTTTTGGAAAAGACAAGAAGAAAAGCAGCATATGGATGATCTGGAGGGAAAAGCTCTTTTCCTTTGATTATACTTCTGACACATCTGTTCAAAATCCCCTTTCCCTCAGATTATTACTGATTGCAAAGGAGAAGCATCAATTTGGAGGCTCTAAAAATCCAGAACTGAGTAAGAAAGCCATCCTCAAATGCTTGAGCTGTTCTTAAAACTGAGCTTGATGCTGGCATTTTCATGCACAATGAATAATTTTAAACCTTTGCCAGGCAACATCACTGCCAAAGTTAGAAGAAATTGTTGGCCCAGTTTGCTGCTATACTCTAATTCACTCTGAAGATTACTATTCTATGTTCACTCTCACAATAATGTATAGTCTAGGCAAGACTGAACATGATCCATTTCCCTCATAATATTTTGGGATTTTTTAAAGATTACTCTACAGCAGATCTTGTTTCTCCCATAGGAAAAAAAGAGTGGGGAATGTAATTCTTCACTAATTTTCTTTTCAAAGGAAGCAACAAGTAATTTGGGTTATTTTATTCCTTTTGCAAACTCTGCAGTTTTTGAAGAGTATTCACAACACATTATTTATTCTGTTCAAACGACTCACACGTTTTTGTATAAAATATCATTTCCTTCTTTTTAAAAAAGAGTTGAGGTTGCGTTTTTTATTTTTGTTTTTTTTGTTTTGGGTGCAGAAAATGCTGTTTCTCCATACAAAGCAAGCATGTGTGATTTGGGTAGCACAAGCCCTGATATGTCAAGATTCTATTTGTTTCAGGATTCCTCATCAGGGTTTCTCAAAATTTCAGCTTCACTGGCTACCAGTCTGCTATTAACCTGATTTTAGCCTATAAAGCCCAAAACGGTTCTGGTCCAGTTTATCTGTCGGAACATATCTCCCCCTATGAACCATTTCAAAGACTGAGATCATCTGGGGAAGCCCTGCTCTCAGTCCCACCTTCTTCACAAGTGCGATTGGTGGGGATGAAAGACAATGCCTTCTCAGTGGTGGCCCCTCAGTTGTGGAACTCCTTCCTAGCAATATTAGATCTGCCCCCTCCCTTCTAGTCTTCACAAGGAGAGGAAAAATCTAGGAGCAAGCTTTTGAAAAAGAGTACGATGCAGTAATTTTAACATGGAATATGTGCAATTGATTATGGAATGGTCTTAGAGTCTGATCCTTGGATGGTCTGTTTTAACATTAGAATGCATTTTATTTATTTATTTATTTCATGTCAGGAGCTATTTGAGAAACTGCCACAGAAGCTAACATTTTAATTATGTTTAATATGTATTCATTTTAATTCAATTTATTTTTAAGTTAACATTGTATGTTTGAGGCACTGTGTAGGTGCCATATGTAAACCACCTTGAGTCCCCCTTGGGGTAGAGAAAGGCAAGATATAAATCAGGTAAATACATTAAAAATAAATTTCAGAAACATTTTTTCACATTTTAAAAAAACTTTGAATATTCTTCCCGACCCATTCTTTCCATTTGGTCATTTTGAAATAAAAATCTGTATACCTTTATAAAGCGGAATGTTTGTATATATGTATGTGTGCGAAGGGCGGGAGGGCGGAAGGGCGGATATGTGGCAGCCACTTTCACAGGCCACAGCGACCAGCGCGGGTGATGGACCTGCACCAAACTTGGTACACATAACCCCCCTAACCCCCTTTACGTCCTGGTGTAGTTCGGGGGGACATGACCCACGGATTATGGGATTTGTAGTACTTTCAAACACTTTGGTTCCCACAGACCACTGAGGCCACCAAAAAGGACCAATACAGACCACACTTAGCACACACAGCCCCCATGACCCACTCTACGTCCTGGTGCAGTTTGGAGGAGGGTGGACCATGGATAATAGGACTTGAAGTACCTCTACTCACTTCCCAAGTCCGCTGCAACCCTCATCCAATCACTGATCGAGACCAAACTTGGCATACATAACCCCTATGACTGCCTTCACGTCCTGGTGAGGTTTGGGGGAGGACTGACAATGGATGATGGGATTTGTAGTACCTTCACATCCCTCTGTTCCCACAGACCACTGTGGCCCCCAACAAACACTGATAAAGACCACACTTGGCACACAGAGCCCCAGTGACCCACTCTACATACTACTGAAGTTTGGAGGGGGCCAGAACATGGATGATGGGACTTGTAGTACCTTCCCTCACTTTCCAAGACTGCTACAAACCTAATCCTATGACTGAACAACACGAAACCTGCCACACAGAGCCCTCGTGACCCACTCTACATCCTGGTGCAGATCGGAGGAGGGTGGACCATGGATGATGGGACTTGAAGTACCTTCCCTCACTTTCCAAGACTGCTACAAACGTAATCCAATGACTGATCAACACCAAACCTGGCACACAGAGCCCTCATGACCCACTCTACATCCTGGTGCTGTTTTGTATGAGACGGACCACGGATGATGGGACTTGAAGTACCTTCACTCACTTCTTAAAAACAATGCAACCCTCATCCATTCACCAATACAGACCAAACTTAGCACACAGAGCCCCCATGACCCAATCTACATCCTACTACACTTTGGGGGAGGGTGGACCACAGATAATGGGACTTCCACTACCTTCAGTAATTTCATGATACCACTGCAACTCCCAATAATGATGGATCAAGACCAAACTTGGCACACAGAGCCCCCATGACCCACTCTACATCCTGCTGCACTTCTCAAATGACCCGGGCACCGCTGGGTCCCCAAGCTAGTATTAAATAAAAAGAGCACTTTCCCATGTCCAAAGTGTTTCATTGTTTTACCTCATGACAGGATAGCTCTTTCATTAGGCAGTGTGATAAAGCTGCCTCAGTGATAAGAGTTGCGGGGTCACTAACAAATATAGCATTTAAATGAATTTAAAATATTATTACTGGTTATTTTGCTCTGAAGACGGGAAGAGTTAATGTAACTTTCTGCAGACATAACTTGGTTGGCTTTTGTTATTTTTCACCTTAGCTAATAGGGGAAGGACACCCACAGCAGCGGAATTATGTTAGGGTAGCCCTGACCTTAATCCTCAGTAATAGATTGAGAAACTATGGCTTATTCAATCAATGACTTTGAGGGTTGTCCCTGTCTCTCCTTCTCAAAACAAATCAATAGCCTGACCCTGACTTCTGCATTCTGGCCATGATGAACAATTGTTTTGGTGGGATGCCAAAAAAAGGGAAGTAACATTGAAGCCACATAAAACATCAGGAACGCCTCAAAGAGCTAAATAGATGGTTACTAGGCTTGTGCATTTTGGCTGAACCTAGATCTGTTTCTGCTGGCTGAATTTTGGAATACTCCTGGATCCATTTTCACATGCCTCTCAAAAATAGGTGGGTAGCCAAATATCCGTTTTTGGCCCACAGCAAAAAAATATGTGGCTAGATCGAGCCCATTGACAGCAATGGAGGAGGATCTTCCAATGCTCCCCTTCCTGTCATTGTTAGAGCTATCAGGATGAAAATGGCCATACTTGGAGGACACATCTACCACTGTTAGCCCAACAAGGTCCATAACATTTGAGTCATCCCTTAGTTTTTAGGAATTTCTTTTCTTTTTAGAGCACAGAGAGAAATATAAACAGAGAGAATTTGTTTGCAAAGGAATGAGATTATAGGTTGGTAACTAGGTAATAGTTTTCTGAGAATGAGACTTTTCTGTTTTAATTGATGATGATAATAATAATATATTTTTATACCTCACCTCCATCTCCCCAAAGGGGCTCGAGCAGTTTACATGGGGCAAAGCCCAATCAACAAAGTTAAAACATAGCATATATAAAATACATAACATCGGTATAAAAACATTATACAGTAACAGTATATAAAACAAGTATCAGAAACAACAACCAATCGTATAATTAAAGTCTCGTACTTAGTCTTTTAAAAGTATTTTCTGAATGAGAGGATGGGAGGAGAAAAAGAAGCTAAAATGTGACTCAAGGCTCTCAAAGCCACCCAATTTTTTTTAAAAAGCACATCAAGAGCAAAAGGATGTAATTTCTTTCTCTGAAGTCCCCAAATGTACACATGTACCCAGGGCCAGTCTTTCCATTAGGCAGACTATGCAGCCGCGTAGGGCATCGCCACCTGGGAGGGCGCCGCCGTGCCGGCCAACCCGGCCTGCCGCCGCGGAGCGCCGGCTGTGCCTCCGCATGCATGCGCACTGGCTGGAGGCATGCTTGGGAGCCAGTGCGGCCCGCGCATGCGCAAATCTCTGCGCATGCGCACTGGCTTCCGAGCGCGCCTCCAACTGGAGGCGCGCTCAGGAGCCAGTGCGCATGCACGGAGTTTTTCGCACGTGCGTGAATCTCCGTGCATGTGCGAATCTCCGCGCATGCGCAGGCGTGACCGGGAGCCATGGGGGGCCAAAATAATGTTCGCTTGCCCCCCCCCGGGATAGGTAGGACCGCCCCTGCATGTACCCCACCCACCCATCCCACCCTTTCCCAACTCCAGGTCCCACTAAATAAAAACAATAAAGAAAATAAAGGAAAATAAAAAAGATTCAATGTGAGAGAGAGGCCAAGCCAAGCCAAAAGATAAAGCTGAAAATGAGCAACAAGGCAATTCGACTGCACCTCCCTAGAGCCAGAACACACCTGAGGGAATGGAGGCACTCATCCCATTAAACCAAAACAGCTTGTGAAAGACGTTTCTTCTATTCTGATTGGCCCAACAGGCAGGGATCATAGGGGAAACACTGTGCAAGCACGCAGCAACGTCTTTGCGTGCCCTGCGATGCTGAATAGGAGCCATAATTGGCTGCTGCATAGCCTGTTTTGGCCGAAAAACATGGCAGCTGAGCATTTATTGTTATGGCCAGCTGGATAAGCTGAACAAACCAGATTGGCTGAAGTGAACCAACCCACCAAATCTGTGCACAAGCCTAATGGTTACTTCAACACAGATAAAGCCCAACATGTTTCAGCCTAATATCCTAGGATTTGGTTCTAAAACCTGTGTATGCTCAAGCCTCATTATATAATGGTGTAATAAACTTTTATAAAACTGAAAATTCACAAAATGGCAAAAAGGAGAGAATGGTTGTATCAATTAATGCAGAATCTGTTGATATGGAGGGCTGACTATATCTATATCTATTCTATATTTATATCTACAGAGAGAGAGAGAGAGAGAGAGAGAGAGAGAGAGAAGAAAAGAGAGAGAGAGAGAGAGAAGAGAGAGAGAGAGCAGGTTCTTTAGGGCAGTGGTTCTCAACCTTTCTAAAGCCGTGACCCCTAAATACAGTTCCTCATGTTGTGGTGACCCCCAATCATAAAATTATTTTCATTGCTACTTTAGAACTGTATTTTTGCTACTGTTATGAATGGTAATGTAAATATCTGATATGCAGGATGAATATAATTAAAGCATAGTGATTAATCACAAAAACAATATGTTTGAGGGAGTATGGACAACGGATGATGGGATTTGCAGTACCTTCAATTGATTCAGCTCTGACTTCCACAGACCACTGAGACCCCCACAAATTACAGAACTAGACCAAACTTGGCCCAGAGAACCCACATGACCAACAGAAAATACTGGAGGGGTTTGGGAGGAATTGGCAGTGATTTAGGGGAGATGTAATTCACCTACATCCGGAGAGAACTGAGAACCCAAACAACTATGGATCTGGACCAAACTTGACACGAATACTAATTATGCCTAATGAGGGCAAACCAAAGAGAACATTATACATTAAAAAGTATGGAGTGGATCTCATCAGATACACACATGCTGCCAACACTGTGGTGTACAGTTCCAATAAAATTGATGATAGCGAAAATAGACCATGACATTTGGGAGTTGCAGTTACTTGGAAGTTATAGTTCACCTGCCATCAAATAGCATTCTGAACACCAACAACAATGGAATTGAACCAAATTTGGGATATAGAACTCCCATGACTAACAGAAAATACTGGAGAGGTTTGGGAGGAATTGACAGTGATTTAGGAGAGCGCTGAGAAAATACCTGATATGTAGGTTGTGGTGGATTCGTCAAAAGGTGGAGGGTAAAGCATAGTGTGGGGCAGCAGCAGCTCCCTGGAAACGCTGGTGCAAGAGACCAGAGAGGAGGAGGAAGAAGAGCACAGAGGAAAAGGACGAGGGCAGGCCACACTGCTGCTGCCGCCCTGTGCTCCTCTTGTCACTCTTCGAGGCTTTGGGGCCTCAAAGAGCTGTGACAAAAGCACAATGTGGGGCACAGCAGCGGGGCCTGCCCTCTTCCTCCTCCAGGGTCCTCCTCCTCCTACGCTCCGTTTGGAAGTGCCCAAGTTGAGGGGAGGAGGGGGAAGAGCCCAGAGAAGAAGGACAAGGGCAGGCTTTGCTGCTGCTACTACCCCACACTCCTTTCCCCACTCTGAGCCTTCCAGGCGAAGCGGAGGCCTCAAAGGGCAGAGAGAAGAGCACGGAGTGGGGCAGCAGCAGCAGCAGCAGCAAGATCTTCCCTCCTCCAGGGTCTTCCTCCTCCTCCATTACGTTTTGAGGTCCCCAAAGGGAGAGGAGGAGGAGGAGGAAGAAGAGCCCAGAGGAGGAGGAGATGGGCAAGCATCACTGCTGCTGCCCCATGCTGCTCTCGCCGCTTTGCAAGGCGAGGCCTCAAAGGGGGCGAGGGTGGCATAGGGTAGCAGCAGCAGCGAGGTCTTCCCTCCTTCTCCTCCAGGGTCCTCTTCCTCCTCTCCATTTGGAGGTCCCCAAATGGAGAGGAGGAGGAGGAGCCCAGAGGAGAAGGAGATGGGCAAGCCTCGCTGCTGCTGCCCCACGCTGCTCTCGCCACTTTTTGAGGTGAGGCCTCGAAGGGGGCGAGAAGCGGGTGGCACAGAGCAGCAGCAGCAGCGAGGTCTTCCCTCCTTCTCCTCCGAGGTCTTCCTCCTCCACTCCGTTTGGTGGTCCCCAAAGGGAGAGGAGAAAGAGGAAGTAGAGCCCAAAGGAGAAGGAGATGGATAAGCCTTGCTGCTGCCGCCGCCCCACACTCCTCTCGCCACTCTGCAGGGCTTCATTGAGAAGCAGAAAGAACACGGCGCAGGGCAGCAGCAACGAGGCCTGCCCTCGTCCAGGCTCTTCTTCCTCCTCTTCTCCCTTCTCATCTGGCAGCGCCTCCAAATTGAGGTGCAGGCCTTGAGGCGGGGTGCGGCTGCTTCCTCCTTCTCGCTGTCATCTCCTTCGGCCTCACCCCTCCGCCTCCCAGGAATGGCTGTGGGGACCTTGAGGCCGAGGGAGGCATCGTGAGAGGCCCTCAGTTGGGTCCTGCCGTTGTTGGCTGGCGAGACCGTGTTCCAGCCGAGGGGGCATCGCAAGAGGCTCTCAGCTGGGTCCCGGCCTTGCCAGCTGGCAAGACCGCGTCCCAGCCAAGGGAGGCATTGCGGGAGGCCCTTAGCTGGGTTACAGCCTTGCCGGCTGGCAAAACCACATCCCAGCCGAGGGAGGCTTCATGGCCTTGGGGGCGGAGCCTAAGGAGGTGGCCTCGCGACCCCTCTGAAATGGCCATGCGACCCCCCTGGGGGTCGCGACCCCCAGGTTCAGAACCACTGCTTTAGGGGCTACATACAAACATAAAAGTAACTATACAAGGATGGCAGATGATATCATAAAACATAAATGATACGACATAAGAAAAAGCATTTTGATCTTTGTATCTTGTTTAAGACCTGTACACTCTGATTTGACATTAGACTGCAGACATTTCTGAAGCAGAAAACCTCATTCCATTTGTTGGGCAAAAAGAAATATGTGAGTTCAGCTGATGTGAATTATAAGTCAACATCTGGAAGACTGCATGAGGCCATCTCTAGTGAAATGGCCTTAAATGACAGGGCAGGATTTTTTTTAAAAAAATCAATAGTCATATTTTCACATTTCTTATTGAGACTAGCTGGTGATTGATGACACTGATATAGAGGATCCTCATAGAATAATGGTAATCTCGAACTTTTACAATATTATTCATTAAGCACTGCACTATAGAAACAATTTCAGCAGTCACATTATAGTCTCTTTTAGGTATGAAACAGTCATATACACACCGCAAGATATGGTTTGGCTTGAACTAAAGCCTGCTTGTTCTGCTCATTCTTGCAGAGAAAAACAGAACATAAATATTAAATATTTAACAGTACCAAAGAAGCTAACACAGGCAAAGAAAGTTATGCAGCAAATTGTTTACATCTGGAATGCAGAAATGCAGTCATCCATTGCAAGGACACAGCATTGCAAATCTCACCACATGAAGCTGAGAAGGGAACTATATTCAATTAAAACGAGAATCAGAAATGATGCTCAAAAAGGACAACATAACTGCTCAAAATGGAATGTGGCCAAGGCAATGCTAGCTAATATCTTGAGAATTTTTGAGGTGGCATAAGGTCAGCACACCAATTGTTTCTTCTTCGAGAGCTCTGTGAATGCACACTTATGAAGTTTGCGCGCCAGCGCGGGCTTCTAACGGAAACTTTTCCAGTTTGAAACTTTTTGGCGGTAGCTCCGCCCAGCCGGCCCGGAGGGCATAAAAGGCGCCTCCATGCGCCCACCCCATTCCTTTGTTTTCCGCCACTTGGGCAACATCGGAAATACGGCTGGTTGTGTGAGCATAGCATGTCCACAACCAGTTTCAAAAGGTGCATATCCTGCGGTAGCAAGATCCCGGATTGCGACGGTCACTCGAAGTGCCTTCGGTGTCTAGGGGAGGGACACGTCGTCTCGACCTGCCGACACTGCCAGGCCTTCTCATCGAGTACCAGGCGAGCGAGAGCCCGCAGGCTTCAGGCCTACCTGACGGAGCGTGCTCTCTGCCCTCCGGAGATGGCGACGGCTGTCCCATCTGCCTCCTTGGGGTCCGGGGCGGCTGCTCCGGCCCCATCCGTGTCGACCGCTCACCCGGCCGGGAAGAAGCGTCCACGGAAGGAGAAGAACGCCTCTGTCTCCTCGAAGACTTCGGCGTTGAAGAGGCCCTGCACCGTAACCACCGAAACGGTCCAGTTGCCTCCACCTCGAAGAGCTTCGACAAGCTCGATGGCGTCGGGCCTCTCCCAGAGGTCGGCCATCTCGAGGACTCCCTCCGATCGGGCTATGGAGATAGCTTTCCGGGTCGAGTGAAGAAGCCCGTAGAGCCCAGACCAGAGGCCTGGTTCCTGTGACTCCGGGCAAGTCTCTGGAGGCCGCAGCCTCGAGACCTCCATCACCAAAGAGGCGCAGGACTTTGACGTCATCGTCTTCGGTCTCCTGCCCCGACTCGTCGCCTATCCCTGTTCTCGCTGTGGAGACAGGGGTAGAGCACCACGTGTCTCCGGAGGACTCCGTGCAGACCGTCGTCCGGATTCCACCCGGACAGGCCTCGGTCCGACAACTGTTTGTCACCTCGCCAGACAAGGGCAGACAAACCACGAGGCTCGCCCTGGCCCCGGCCGAGCGAAACCTCCCTCCGGCAATGCCTGCGGCCCCCTCAACCTCGAGGTCGCCGCCTCGGTCACAGCCTCCGACGAACCAGGAGACGGTTCGACCCTGGTCAGGTGACGAGATGGAGGATGGCGAGGTCCCTCGATCGACAAGATCGGGCTCCATCCTGTCCCTCAACTTGGACAGATCCCCTTCTCTGGCAGGAGAAGTGGAACCTTCATCTTCACCGACCGACAACGCAAGAGCCTTCGGGGAACAGGTCGGCCGGATGGCAAGGTCTCTGGGGATGCAACCCTACGTTCCTGCAAGAGCCAGCGCCTGCCCCGTTTTCAGCAGGGTGCAGGTCGAGGAAGCGGCCCAACCACACCTCCCCATGCTGGAGCCACTGGAAGAGGTGGTTAAGGCCTCGTGGACGACTCCATCGACCATCCCCCCTACGTCTGGACGTATCGAGGCATGGTACAAGATAGATGAGAGGGAAAGGAGCTGGCTACACGATCACCCGACCCCCAACTCGATGATCGTCACCTCCTCCCAGTCTTCGGGCCGAGAATCCGCGACCCCCTCAGACCAAGAGGGAAAGCGGTTCGACACAGTCGGCCGAAAGATCTACAAGGCCGGACTCTTGCTGACCAAGATGGCCAATTATGGGGCGTGCATGGGAGCTTATCACCAGATCCTGTGGGAGAGGGCTCAACCCTTTTCCAGGATCTCTCCCAGGAGCAACAGACTGCACTTCTCTCCATCTCACAAGAGGCGCAGTCGTGGCACACCACCAGATCCTGATGGCCCGCCATCCGGGGGGGACACTTCAGGAAAGCTGCTGGCCCACGGAGTCTCCATACGAAGGCACGCGTGGCTGAGGTCTTCGGTCTCTCTTCCAACTCGAAGAAGACGATCGAGGATCTTCCGTTCGATGCCCAAGGACTGTTCTTTGCGGGCACGGACGAGAAACTAAAGGCCACCCACGACTTCCGAGTCCTGACGGCCAAGCTGGACCGGCCCCAGCCTCAACCAAAACCAAAGTATTACCAGCGGGCTAAGTTTCAGCCCAGGCAGCAGTACCGCCAGGCTCCACGGCCGTACTCAGCCCCTCAACAGCAGCAGCAGCAACAACAGCCAAGGCAGCAACAACAGGCCAACCGACCCCGCCAAGGGGGTAAGTCGAGGCCCCGCCATAACAATGGCAATGGACAGTCTAACCGTCGCGTTTGACGGGCGCTGGGCGACACCGCCTCATCGCAAGGTACCGCTGCCACCACCATGCCTCCTCCCCTCCATCCACCTCCACCACCGCACCCACCAGTCGGAGACCGCCTGGCCCGCTACATCGATGCCTGGCGACGCATCACCTCAGATGCATGGGTTCTCCGGATTGTCGAAGACGGCTATGCCTTGGAGTTCGACGAGCTTCCGCCAACGGGGTTCATCGTCGAGACAGAGCCGTCCAGGGTGATCTTGGAGGAGGTCGACGCGTTGCTTCAAAAGGGAGCGATTTCACAGCTTCCCCAGAGCAAGGAAAGAGGGGCATACTTCTCACGGTATTTCACCGTGCCGAAGCCAGACGGTTCCCTGCGACCCATCCTGGACCTCAGAAACTTAAACGCGTACGTTTCGCCGAGGAAATTCAGGATGGTGTCGGTGTCGTCCATTCTCCCGCTGCTCCGGAAGGGAGACCACTTTGCCTCAATAGACCTCCGGGATGCCTACTTCCACATCTCGATCAGGCCGGCCCATCGACGCTTCCTCAGCTTCAAGGTGGCAGGAAGGGCGTACCAGTTCAACGTCCTCCCCTTCGGCCTCGGGCCGGCTCCCGGACATTCTCCAAGTGCATGTCGGTCGTGGCTGCGCACTTGAGAAGGGAGAAAATCCGGATTTTCCCGTACCTGGACGACTGGCTGCTGGCGGCCCAGTCCCCAGGCCTGCTTCACCAACAAGTCTCCACGACGCTGCACTTACTCTCCTCGTTAGGCCTACGCCTCAACGAGGAAAATCTCAGCTCACCCCGTCCCAATCCATAAAGTTCATCGGGACGATCTTCGACTCCGTCGATCAGCTCGCCTATCTGCCAGACGTCAGATTCCAGGCTCTTCGACGAGAGGTCAACGCCTGCACCGGGCCCTGCATCTCGGCAAAACAGATCCAGGTCACGCCGGCCACATGGCGTCCACAGTGTCAGTCACTCCGCTAGCAAGGCTCCGATTCAGGCCGCTACAGCGTTGGTTTCTCGACCACTTCGATCCGGTCAGAGAACACCACTCGAAGACACTATCTCTCCCGAGCACAGTCAAGGACTCCCTCCGATGGTGGACGTCCGAAGGCAACGTCTGCAAAGGGGTGCCGTTCCACGCGTTGACACCGTCCATCACGCTGACGACCGACGCCTCGATGCTGGCTTGGGGAGGCCACATGAACGACTTGTCGATCAACGGCCAGTGGTCGGCGGTGGAGAAGCTCCACCACATCAACTACCTCGAGCTCCTGGCCATAGCCAAGACTCTTCGAGCCTTCGCCCCCCTAGTCAGGGGACACGTAGTACTGGTCAGGACAGACAATATAGTGGCCATGTACTACGTCAACAAACAGGGCGGAACGGGCTCGAGGAAACTCCTGGCCCTGGCCCAGAGCCTGTGGGAGTGGTGCGTCCTTCACCAAGTGACCCCCAGGGCCATTCATCTCCCGGGAGTCGAGAACGTGGAGGCGGACTCCCTCAGCAGGACCAGCTGGTCGTCCCACGAATGGATGCTGCATCCGGACGAGCTCCACCGTGTCTTTCAACGGTGGGGATTCCCAGACGCAGATCTCTTCGCATCGCCGGAAAACAACCAACTGCCAGTTTTCGGTGCCAGGCTTGCCCCGGATGCACGCCGGGGTTGCCTCGGGGACGCACTCCTGCTCGACTGGACGACGGGGTTCTTCTACCTCTTCCCGCCGTTCCCGCTTCTTCTCCGAATCATCGAGAAGATCCAGCTTTCGGGGACCGATTGCATCCTCATCGCCCCCTACTGGCCAAGACAAGTTTGGTTCCCGACCCTGCTCCACTTAGCAGGCCAGAACCACATGCCACTCCCGCACCGGGCAGACCTGCTGACCCGGGAGAAGGGGATGCTCCTCCACCCGGACCTTCCATCCCTGCACTTGACCGCATGGAGGATCCACCGGTGCCAGACGTCTCTCCAGCAGTAGCAGCGATCCTGGCAGCAGCCCACAAGCCAGCCACGTCAAAGGCGTACTCGGCTTGCATCGCCCGCTACGCAAGGTTCCAGTCGTCTCGATCCGCCGCCGTCTTCCCGCTTTCAATTCCAGCAGTACTGGAATTCCTAGCGGAGTTGGTCGACAGAGGTCTCTCCATGTCCTCGGTGAAAACCCATCTGGCGGCGCTCACCTGGCAGAATCAGCAGAGGGATGGTCCCTCGCTATTCCAGTTCCCGATGGTCAAGAGATTCCTGAGGGGTGTCAACAACACCCGCCCCCCGGTGCATCCACCTACACCGGGTTGGAACCTCGACCTGGTGCTGTCCTGCCTCTCATCTCCACCGTTTGAGCCGTTGTCGTCCATCGACCTGCGGCTCCTCTCCTGGAAGGTGGCCTTCCTGGTCGCCATTGCTTCGGCGCGCAGGCCTTCCGAGCTGGCGGCGCTCCGGGTCGACGAGCCCTACTTGCTGTTTTTGGCAGATAGGGCCATCTTGCGGACGGACATCACTTTTTTGCCTAAGGTGGTGTCTCCGTTCCACGTGAATACCGACATTGTGCTCCCGGACATGGGTTCCCCCCAACCCGGGGACACGAACTCGACGCTCAGAGCTCTCGACGTCAGGAGAGCCCTCTGGGTCTACAAGGACCGATCGGCGGACTACCGTCGGTCGACTAGACTGTTTGTTTCTTACGCCACCGACAAGCTGGGCTTGCCGGTGTCCTCACAGACTCTCGAATGGGTGGCTTCCCTGGTTGAACTGTGCTATCAGATAGCACGTCAACCGTGTCCCCTAGAGTCAAGGGTCGCTCGACTAGGGCAGTTGCCACGTCGACCGCATTTCTCCAAGGGATTCCCCTGGACCAAATTTGTAGGGCGGCCATCTGGGCCAACCCCTCCACCTTCACATCACATTACCGGGTAGACACCCTGTTTGGAAGGGAGGCGGCTTTTGGTAGGTCGATTCTTAACCCCAAGGGCCCTCGAGGTGGTGCCGAGTAGGCAACCCTGTCTCCCCTCTATGCACAGTTCGGTCGACAGTTACGGTCGGTCGAACCTTTTTCCCCTCGGTTGCACTAGCTAACATTTAAGTGTGCCGTGCCCCGGGTAGGGGCACAGTCTACCGGTAAAGCGCGCTTTACCCATTTACGGGTTCAAGTTGCACCAGTTGTGCACTTACATTCTCAGTTGTGCCTATTGCACTCACTGTTATGAGGCCTGTGTGCCTGGCATGAATGGTGCTTGTTGCACTTATGCTGTGAGGCCTGTGTGCCTGACATGAATGGTGCTTGTTGCACTGTGTTTACAAGTGGGAGCATGCCTTCCACTCATATTTATATGATTGATATGTTATTTATTCGTGTTGTGGTTGTAATAAACCTGTTCATTTGTTCATACTGGCTGGTTTGTCCCACCTCCTTTACCTTAGCTCGGTAAATCTTCATAAGTGTGCATTCACAGAGCTCTCGAAGAAGAATGGTAGGTTACATACCTGTGACCATCTTTCTTCGAGTGAAGCTCTGTGAATCCACACGACCCGCCCGGCCGTCCCCTCTATCTCAAACCATCCCCTCCTAGTTGCTTACGTGGCGTAGGAATGGGGTGGGCGCGCATGGAGGCGCCTTTTATGCCCTCCGGGCCGGCTGGGCGGAGCTACCGCCAAAAAGTTTCAAACTGGAAAAGTTTCCGTTAGAAGCCCGCGCTGGCGCGCAAACTTCATAAGTGTGGATTCACAGAGCTTCACTCGAAGAAAGATGGTCACAGGTATGTAACCTACCAACTACAACTGTGATTCATCTTTCTTTAAATGTGCATTTTAGTTTTGGTACTTAGGCATGAGCAAGGCACAACCTATGGGCCTCATGTGGCCTTTGGTATGTCTACATGAAGCCCCTTGCATGCTTCTTGTCCTTTTGGACAACTTTTCCCCTAGACAGACAAAATGAGCCCAAAGTGCAGCAGTCTGCTCCTTTTAACTCTCCAAAAATCCCCCAGAACTCCCAAAAACACAGAAGAAGGATATTCTCTTCAAAATATGAACTTTATAAAATTATCAACTTTCTTCCTAAGCAAAAAGAACATAATTTGACATTAAAAAATAAAAACAAATGGAAAGTCAGTAAATTAACACTTGTTAATTGTAATGCACAGTGAACTTTCTAATTCATGGCCAATGGCCAATGCAAGTTAGATATTATATGGCCTTCCAATAATTAATAATGGAGATAATATTAGTAATTGGAAGTATTAGACCTTATTATGCCCTGAAGAAGATAAACTGCAAACTGAGAAAGCTAATGGCAAAAAAATCTGTCCCTGTTTAATAATTTATTCTCTCTGAATTTTGTTAAGCATCTACCTAAAGTACACTTTACATTTCCAGTGTGACGCAAAGGTTTCAAAACGTTTCTCACTGTTGTTACTTCTCACTGGTGACCTCATCAGACACAGTATTCTCTACGTCTTCTCCCCATTTCTCTGTGCTGCCGAAATGGAGTCCCACAGAGTTTATCACATGACGCAGCAGAACTTCTGTTGAGTCTCTGCAGAGCTCCATTTTGGCAGTGTAGAAAAGCAGAGTCCTGAGTGTCTTTTGAGAAGTTGTGTGTCACCCAACTCCAAATGGCACAAAGTGGAGAAATACAGAGGAAAGACAGGTCTGAAGGGGGAAAGAATGTTGATTAGAAGTAGATGGGCCTGGACAGAGGAAACAGAATAAGATAATTTCCTCCATTGTTCCACACTGTTCCATGCTTTTCCTCACTTTCCCTCCACTCATGTGATGAGGTCTTTTGTTTCTGAACTCGATTTTATTGGTACTTTTTAATGTTCAGTGAAGCTTGAATTGTTTGCCCTCCTGGAATGTGTGTGTGTGTGTGTGTGTGTGTCTGCATGTAATAAATCAGCATGTAGAAAAAGCTAGAATTCCTGTTATGACATTATTTCATCAACTTGATTTTCACAGACAGGCAGGAAAGAGACACAGAGAGCAAAATATTATCATATGTGGCATTTCATCCACACACTCAACTAGAACAATATTATAATCAGACTAAACAGAGATGGTTGCCCAAAGAAACATAGTGTGGCAGTTGTTTAGAAACAAACAACTTAGTGTTTTGATTCTTGAAGACTTTTTAACTTTGCGTAAATTATTGCCTCAAAGCAACACACAGCTCTCATGCCTCCCACTGCTTAAATTCAAAAGTTCAAAAACAGTTTTGAAATTCTTGGTTTTCTTCCGTTCACTAATGGACTTCTATTATGTACTAGGCTCTCACTGGGTCTTTGGCAAGGCATGAACATTGGTTTCTGCTTTCCACTGAGTCAAACCATTGGTCCTGATAGCTCCTTATCATTACACAGTCAGGCAGCAACTCTATGGGATACCAGACAAAATTATTCTATATCGCTACCTAGAAAGGACAAGGACTAAAATTCTGCACACAAACCCTTTGTTCTATCATTGACTCGGAGTGTGCCAATTTGAAATGTTCAGGTTTATGCAATGCAAAAGTTATTATTTTTTTAAAAAAAATAGTCTTTATTGAGTTTCCCAAAGTTTATACAGTGTGTAATAAAAGATATACAAAGTTAAAAGAAATATAAAGAAACGCCAAAGCCACCTTTTTATCGATGACAGTGGTTTAGAGGAAAGTTGTCAGTAACTGAGAAGATAGATTAGAATATAAGATTTGAAACTAGAGTTAAGCTTAAAGAAGTACACGAAAAATCTAGATCGGTAAGTCTTCCAATGCCATCTAGAACCTATTTCTTTTGTTCTTATCACATCTTCCTGTATTTCTACTAAATTACCTGTAATCCAAAAAAGAGAACTATTTAATTAAAATTCTTGATTATAATTCTATTCCCAGTTTAACTTTAACACAATGTCGTATTTCTTTTTACAATAATCTTGGACACAAGACCAGTCATGTTTTCTACCAGAAGTTGCTTCTCCGTTCTTTTCCCTCAATGCTTCTGTTAACCATTCCATTTGGATGGTGTCTATGATTTTAATACCCATTCATTTTTAGTTGGATGCCCATCTGATTTCCAATACTTAGCATATGTTAATTTAGCAGCTGTTGTTAACACTAAAAAGGTCTTTTTTTCCTCTTCACTGAAATTGAGGTTGAGGTCCACTATACCCAATAGGAATAAATCTGGTTCCCTCATCAAAGGTTTCTTAAATATTTTCTCTAATTCTCGACATATCACTTTCCAGAACTTTCTGGCTTTTTTTACAAAGCCACCACAGATGGAAAAGAGTTCCATTTTTTTCGCCGCAATTCCAACAATTTGTTTTGGTGTTTTTGTATATTTTGGCAATTCTGTCTGGGGCAAGGTACCATCTGTACAGTATATCAGTTCGTTCCAGTTTTCTCTAAACCTGTAACATTCTGATGAATTTGTGTTCTTTCTCCAGATGTTTTTCCATACTTCTGGTTTGATTTTATAATCAATGTTCCATGCCCATTTCTTCATATATTCTTTAGGTTTGTCACAATCTGATTCCATTTGGATCAGCAGTTTATATAGTTTTCCTACCATTTTTTAATCTTTGCCTAGTAGTATTTTTTCCATGTCATTATACTCATCATTAAAGCCAATTTTTTCATCCTCCTTAAATTTTGACTAATCTGATAGTAAGGAAACCAGTTTATTTCCACTTTCTCCTCTATTAGTTGCTGTTTGGATTTCATAGAATATTTTTATCCGTTCCAGTGTATTAGCTCTTTGTAAGTTAACCATTTAGTGTCATCCAGTTGTCTTATCCTATATGCTTCTTTAGGTGATAGCCACAAAGGTGTTTTTAGCATAATTTTTATAGTATTTTAGTCAGATTTTGAGTAAAACATCTCTTACGTTATGATTTTTGAAATTGGCATCAGACTTTACCTTGTTAGAACACATGTATCCTTGAAACCCGAACCTCAAATCAAAACCTTCCAGATTTAACAATTTATCATTTTCTCATTTGCACCACTCCCCTAGCCAAGCTAAACAATTTGCCTCATAGTATAACCTACGTTATTCTTCAGACTGATTAGCCATAATTCACGGTATTTCTAAACAGTAAATATAAAATGGAACTTCAAACTTTATCCACTGTAAACCATAATATCCCAGCAAAGAATATTCAGTCATAAAGTTCCCAAGTTGTGTTTATTTATTTATTTACAGTATTTATATACTGCCTTTCTCACCCCTGGGGGGACTCAAAGCTGCGTTCTCTCTAAGCCTGTGGCCAGGGCCGTAGCCAGGATTTTGGTTCGGGGGGGGGGGGTGCTGAGTTTGGTACGGGGGGGGGGCAGAGACTGGGTGGAAGAGGGTTTACCCTAAGAAATCTTTTGTATTGTTATCCCAATAACCCCATGAAGGTGGGATATAATGAGCATGGTGATCAGATCATGATATGAATAAACATAACAGTTTAAATAATGTACCAGTAAGGCCTTCTCGTGGACCACCCTGAGAATTTCGGGGCTGAAGCCCCCTTAGCCCCCCCCCCCGGCTACATGCCTGCCTGTGGCCCTTTCCCACTACACAATTATAGCATTGTGCTATTTGTAGTTTAGGATGGCATATTCTCAGCCAGAGAATTTTAATACTTCACCAAATTACAAACCCCAGAATTATACAAGATGCAGTTCTGGTGGTTAAAGTGGAATCACATTGCTATAACTGCATAATATGAAAGGGCCACTATTTCACAGGCAATAAGAAAATAAGACCTTGGGGAGTAATAAGCAGTACATGTCATTTATTGTAATAAAAAGGCTCTGTATTTTTCCATCCCTGTTGGACAACATAACCAATTGTAAATGTCTCAAGCAGAAGCAACAATTGGCCAAACAGACATTCAACAACCAAGTATCTAGCAAAGAAAAAGTGAATTTCTGGTAGTAAGAGCAGTTTGCCAATAGGATACACTGCTTCAGAATGTGATGGACTTTTCTTCTTTGGAAGTTTTTAAACAAGGCTGAATGGCATTGGCCACTTGTTGGGAGGATTTTGTGTATTCATGCATGGCAGAATGAAGTTCCTCTCAGTCCCACCTCTGTCTCAAGAGTAGTTGGTGTGATGAAGAAAAGCGCCTTCTCAATGGGCGCCGCTCTGCTTTGGAACACCCTCCCCAGAAAAATTAGATTACTCCCCACACTTCAATGTTTTCAGAAAAACCTGAAAACATGGCTCTTTAAGCAAGTCTTCAAAGATGGTTAAAACATCAATTGAGGACCAAGCTAATTGTTTTGACTCTGACACTTTAATGTGACTGAAACTGATATGGCCCATTTAAATCCGCAGCTATTGCTGCATTTTATCAAATATTTCATTTAAATTAGTAGGAAGGGTTATATACTGTTTCTAAGTATGTTTGTTTTATGTTAATTGACACTGTTGTTTTTTTTATATAAATGCCCATGTATTTTGTTGTACTTGTATGTTTACAGCACTAATATGTGCTTTTGTAAGCCGGTCTGAGTCCCGTTTGGGAGATGGTGGTGGATATAAATAAAGAAGTTGTTGTTGTTGTATGTTTCTATGGTTCTATGAAAATTCTCATCAGCCCACTGATAAACTCATTCTGTTTATTAGGATATAATCTGACACTCAAGAAACACATTTTTGACCATTTTTCACCCAAAATTTGGTTTCATCCAAATTAAGATGGATTCTAAACTGGGTGTTCGCGATTATAGGAAGCCCACGGATAAGAATTCGCTATTGCATTATTCTAGCCACCATTCTTATCCCCTCAAAAACAGCTTACCCTATTCCCAGTTTATACGCCTTAAGCGTAATTCTACCTGTCCAGGGCATTTTGAAGTGGAAGCTCGGAAATTGAGTAATCAACTACAAGAAAGGGGTTATCCATAAGAAATGATACAGAGGGCCAGAACAAAAGCCAGGTTTGTCTCTTGCTCTGCACTATTCAACAAATCTATGAAGAAGCAATCCACCAATCGTGTGGTATGGGCACTTACGTTTACCCCCCACTCCAAGCAGATAGTCTTGATTGTGAGGAAATATTGGGGCATCTTACCAGACATCCCAGTGTTCTGTTCACCCCCAATGGTGGCCTATCGCCGCACAGAAAACTTTAAAGATCTTTTGGTCCATTCTACTTTGGATAGGGCACCCCCCCAACGGAATTGTTTCTCCAGGCTGTAGGGCTTGTGGGAATTGTACATCATGTACCCAGGTGTATACTGGTAAGGAGGTGACCAGCCTACGCTCCAAGAAAAAGTTTACTCTGCGTGACTTCACTAACTGCAATTCCAAATCTTGTGTGTATGCTATAATTTTTGATTGTGGGCAGGTTTACAGTATGTGGGCCAGTCAACACGCCCCCTCTACATGAGAATGTCCGAGCATCGCTTGAGAATACGCTCCAAAATGGACAACACCATTTTATATAGACATTTTTGGAGACACGACACTCCCCTGGCTCCTTTAAGTTTCTTGGATTGGAAAAAGTTAAAACCTATCCACATTGTAACAGCCATGACTTCCTCTTGAGGAGAGAAGAATGGTGGATCACTTACCTCCAAACTGAAGCCCCAGTCGAGTTGAACGAACCCCTAACTATCTCCCCCCTTCTCACCTGAATCTGTTTCCAATTCGCTCCGCTTACTTAAGACGGGTTTTGTTTGGGTTTACTTCCCTTCTGGTCCACAGGACGCATTATGTGTGACTAGTATCATGGGTTGGTACGTATGGGTTTGCTCTGCTATTGCTACTTCTGTGGAAATGGATATGTCCTTATGATTGTATTTGTTTCAGCTTTATTGTATTCCTGTGTAATGCCGATATTTAGCCTGTTATCTGCCATTTGAGAAAGCCCTACTAAGGGTGAAACGTGATCGGGCCCTGCAGTTCGACCGTCGCGGCCCGCTTGGCTTTGAACATTCCTTTAGCGCAAGCTTCATTTGCAGCCGCCTACATAATTACCAGCTGGCATCTTTCATCACCTTTGGATGTGTCCATGACTACGGAGGCGTCTTCTAGACTTGGGGTATTGGCACTGTCTTCATAATATGGACTGTTATCACAGACTCTTGTTGGCCACCCCTTATTGAACTTTCCCATTACTCCCTTCTGTATTTTCCCATCCTCTGTGTGTTCCTATGACATCCCTGTATTTTGCATGATTGGACTGTGATATGTGCTGCATATGAGCTCGCTTTATTTTGTGATTGTGATATACTATTGACTGTATTTACACTTGCACATTACTAAGAATTATAACTTATATTTTTGATAGCTATATCCCTTCTGTGTTGTTAGCGAGTAACCTTTCCACAGCATTACTGTGTGTTTAGGATATAAATACAGTCATTAGTGTTATACTTTACTTTTGCACCAAAAAGCCTCTCTAAAGTATGAAAGCAACCAAAGAATTCCAAAGCCCATTAAAAAAACAAGCATTTCTTTGTAGTTTAGCCAGCACCGCTGCAACCATTATTGCATTACCGTCTGTTTCCCCCAGTGAATGGATTATATTGACAATGCCCAGCAGGTGTTTCAGCTTGACAACATAGATGGCCTCATGCTAGGCAGCAGTACTTCATCTCCCAAGTTTTCAGACAGAGAATATATCCAAATATTTCCTTCAAAAGGGCAAGGAGGAGGAAGGCAGCCTACTTAATTGTTAATTATTATTTTTTATTATTACTATTATCCAAGACCTTTAAAATTATGATTTAATCTCCATTGCAATTAGGTTAAAATCCCCTTTGTGTTACTGTCTCATTTTCTCTTTAACAATCGACTAAACAGCAGAGTGCACTCTAGAAAGTACAAATCTCTTTATTAGCATGAGGACAAGCTGCCTTGTACAACACTAATGAATCTTTCATTGAAGCATTCTGAATTCATTGCTGTAACAAGCAAAATGGCAAGGAGAATTCATTTATCCTTTTCCCCCCAATGAATCTTTGAGGGCACTCTGAAATGCTAGGGAGGTGGAGACACTAGGACAATGATTTCTTTTAATCACACAAAACAATCATTTCTTTCTAGAACTATACTTTAACACCGAAGAAGTCAAAAGTGGGCATCACCTTGCTCTCATAAGAGGAGTTAATTCAGTGTCTTAGCCTATCTTGGATTGGCATTCGCTAGTGAGGGCCAAATTAAATGTTATGCTAACTAAACATTTTACATACTTGACTCTCTCTCTACCAATCCAAAATGTCTGTCTCTTGATATCAAAACACATGTGGGTAGAGTATGGCCTCTGGATGATCTCAAGGCCTGCCCCCAACTCTGATTTTTCAAACATCTGTGTGAATTTCAACAAGTCTTTATTACAAATGTGGGGGAAAAATTGGGGGGGGGGGCACACAGTGTCCACCCACACAAACCCAAAAACCTCCTCAGATTTATCTTTTCTCCTGTAGTCACCCTTAAAATGATTTAAGAATGTGATCTAACATTAGTCCTGGTTACAATTCTGATAGGAAAATGGAAGGGCTTGGGCTCATTGTGGGGGAGATGTGCATCTTACTGAGGTAGATGTTCGGTTCCTTCCCCCGCTGCAATTCCTCACTCTCAGTGTAAGAATAAATTGGACAAGGAATGAACAAGTGGGATGCCTCATTGACAATGGAGTCATCAGCTTTCAGATCAAAGGCACCCAAAATCTCTATCCATGGGGTGAATTTGACCTTGTTTTTAACTTTTCACCCTATTTATACTGCTGCTTATATTGTTTATTATGCATGGTTAGGTTCGTTCAGAATCTTCATAATTTGGAATACATTCGGAAAGATTTGCTTTTTTAAAGGAAACTGGAAGTCCCTTCACCCTTCTGAAGCCTTTTCCGCCATTTCTGTTACGAAGCAGTGAGTGAGTCGGAAACGATTCAGCGTTTCCTCACTTCTGGTCCCTGGCCTCGGCTCAAGCCTGGGAAGTGGATTAAAACCCAGTGGATGGCTTTCCTCCCTCCCGTCTCCCCGCATGAGCCTGGGAAGTGATTTAAAATGCAGTGGATGGCTTTCTTCCCTCCCGTCTCCCCGCATGAGCCTGGGAAGCATTTTGAAACCCGGTGGATTTCTTTCCTCCCTCTCGGCTCCCCTTGTGAACCTGGGAAGCAGTTTAAAACCCAGTGGATGAATTTCCTCCCTTTGCTTCCCCCCCTTTCTGGAGTAAAACAACTACTTTCAAAGTAAAGACCACCCAATGAAACAGGAAATAACATTTTGAAACCATTAACAAAGGATTCAGAAGTCTCAGAAGTTTTGAAAAGTTTTGAACTTTTTTTCTGTGAAAATCAGAATTGACTTTAGATGTGAACCACCAGCGCCCCCTACATCCGAAACGAGTTTTGAACCATTTTTAAACATAGGTGGACAAAAATCAATATTCTGGAAGAAGCAAATACCACCAGTATCGAAGTGATGAGTCTCCGCTGTCAACTTTGCTGAACTGGCCATGTTGTCTGAATGGACAAGAAAAGAGATTTAAAGATGGGCTTAAAGCTAACCTTAAAAAGTGTGGAATAAACACCAAGAACTGGGAAGTCTTGGCCCTCAACCATTCTAAACCAACTGAGTAAAACAAAGATCTTAAGCAAAAAACCCAGATTAAATCTCCGAAAAAATGTGTGATAATAGAAAAACACAAAAGCAAGCATCGTCCCAGAGCCGATGTTGTCACTCAGAGGGAGGGGCCAGGCAACAAGCAACGTTAAGACGGTTAGTAGTCAATCCAGAGGAGAAGGCAGCAAAGCGGAGTAGTTTAAACCAGTCCAAAGTCGTAACGGAGGAACAGGAACAACAGCAGCAGCAACTAGCACACAGGAAGTAAACATAGTGTAGCAATACAAATGAGACAAGATGCGGAGCCCCAGTAATACAATACTCAAGGCAGTGAAGAAGTCCAAGGTCCAAACTCACGTCCAAGAATTAGTCCACAGGAGCACAGCAACACAGCAAGGCAGAACGACAAGACAGGATACAGGCAACAGAGCAATACTTTGCTAGCTGCAAAGAAATGGTTATTTTCCAATCCCTCTTATTCACAAATCTTTGTCTGAACTTGATTGGGCTAACGCCCCGTCATCAACACTTTCAGCTGCCACAACCGTTTCACGTGCTGCCCTTTGTCTCTCATGCCAATGTTCTCTTCTCCTGCTACAACTTACATCACCCCAGCATGAAGACTGATCATCCTCAGCCCAATTCCATCCCCAGTAAACCCCACAAGTGAGTCACTACTAGTTGGTTCCTCACAAATGTCATGAACTTGCTGTACCTTAGTACAGTCCATATCATCAGAGTCCGATAAAGCATCATCCCCATCCATCATAGACTCGCTTTCACCATCAAACCCATCATCCCCAGAAAACCCCAGAAAAGTATCTTCATCAGAGGACTCATTAAGTATTTGCCTTGTCCTTTTCCTCTGACACTCCTCATCAGAGACTTGTTCATGAGTAACCCAATTCATACTCCTTGCCCCAGACTCCACTCTCTCAGCTTCGCACTCAGGTGCAACCACAACAGAATGAGTTTATAACCCCAGCCCTATGAAATCCTTGAGGCTTTTCATTCAAAATAAAGGATACTGTGTTTCCAATGCAACAGAATAATTTTCACACCAGTGCTCTGAAAGCCCCAAATGCAAAGGACAACCTACAAATGAGGTTGTTTACTTATGTCTGAAATGTATACTAAGCCACCACATTGGGACTATTATGGTGAGGTGCTAGCTCTTTCATTGTTGACTGAATTCTATTTGGTATATCTGTTCCAGCAGCCTGAAAGCTGTTTAAATTGACTGTAGAAGGAGCTGGGGCTGTGCCAAAATGTTTGCATGCAAACCCTTTTTGTGTGAAAATTGATGCGAAGGAGTGCCTGAAAAACCTGTATTTTCTTAGTCCAAACATCCACAGATGATTTCTCATAGATTCTGTTACCTGATTCTCACCTGCTTCAGTTCCACAGCCACTAAAATAAGGGCTTCTTTTTTCTGGCTATATATATTGGTACGTTTTAATATTTAGGCCCAAACTCTAAGTAGCATCAAAGATGAAACTCCAAAGACATCCACACAGACCCCAATAGATGGATTCCTTCTTATTTATGCTGCCAATATGTTGAGTGAACAGTCTCATTCACACTACGGAATTATAGCACTAGCATTACTTCAACCACCATGGATGTATGCTATGGAACGTTGGAGCCTATACACACTAGAACTCTGAGTTGGAATTTTAAATGTCTCTTCCAAATTTCACAGGACAGAAGCATGACAGATAAAGTAGAATAATCAAGCTAAAATTCTATAGTGTGAATGGGCCCCATGGGTGCCCCACAGCTCAGTGCAAAAATTCTACAAATGAATTAATGCAGCTAACTAAATCTAAGTGAAGCAATTATTTTTCATCACTCAGCATAATAGCCAGAACCCTCTGGGTACAATACATGATCATAGCAGCAATTGTATAGAAAGCACTGGCAGGAATAATACGACATCAGAAACTATGGGGGAAGAGAGGCTTGTGCTAGGAACTGGCTGGTTTTTTTCTGTGTTGCCTTGCCACCAATGTATGACCAATAAATCGGTTTATTCAATAAGTAGTTTGCCTTGAGTCCTACTGGCAAAAAGCATGATCTAAATCAAATAAATAAAAACAATAAAATTAGTATTGTAGCAGCAAATTAGGAGTCCCAGAACTCCAGGTTGGCAAATAACCTTCTTTCCAAAAGCGACGTGGACGCGCGGGCACAGGAACGAGAACGGACAATTGACTGTTTTCAAAGTGAAGTCAAGTTTATTAAAATTGGACACCAGCTGGTGGGGTTCACCCACAGAACAAGCTGCTCGGGGCAAATCCTGAAATACATTCTAAGACCAGTCATTATATACCCCTCATGGCGGCAGATCTTGGCCCGCCCTTCTTTATGACCCCCCATTGGCCAGTGTCTTCAGAACACATTTCATTATCCAATAAAACACAATACTTTCATTAGCATCATATCATTATCAGCTTTCATTCGTTTAGCATTGTTGCGCAGCAAGAAATTCATTTCCCATAGAACAGTATCAGTGGCTCTGGTCAGCCTGTACTCAAATCGCAACATTTGCTGCTGTCCCTTCCTTGCCAGCAAAGGAGGGGGCAGACCCTTCTGCGCCTGCATAGTTCTTGACCTATTAGCATTCAGGTAAACAAAACCATGCCTTGTACTGCTTTGGCCAATCAAGGCTTTTGTTATCATTGAAGACACATGATGTACTTTGGCAAATCATTGCATACACTTGGCGTACCAATCAGGGCACAGCATTTACGGCATACATGCTAGCTTTATTTCTGGCACAGAAAGCCAGCTACTTTATAGCTCTCGCTTGTGCATCACTCTCTACTGACTGTACTCCTGCTCAAAGTACCAACTCTGCTATATTTCACTCTTTTTTTCTTGTAAGTAACGCAGCATGAAGTTACTTACATTACCTTCGTGGACCCCTCATCAGGTAGCCCAATTAACCCTCCAATCACGTTTCGTCACAACTTGCATAGTTTTGATCACATTTGTTGATTCTTTCACTGTAGAAGCACAACATTTCAAAATCAAGGGTAAGCAACATAGCAGAATCATTACAGAACAGAATACCATTATTATTAGCATCACAACGGATCTTAGCCATCCGAAATTTGGCAGCCAGCTCGTTAAGAAGCTCCAGAAATCACTTGGAGCTGTATATGTCTTCTGCACCTGGCTTGCCACACTCTGAATTTTCTCCACATCGGTCTCAATCTGTCCTGACATGTTTATGTAGTGACAACAGGTTGTGTTGAGCCAAACACACAACCCTCCCTGCTTGGAAAGCAGATAGTCTAATGCAATCTTCTGTTGCATTACCATACCGGCCAGGGAATCTACCTCTGTTTGCAGTGAGGACATCCCTGCCACTGAATCATTAGCCAATGATTCCAAACCATATGATAACACACGTAACTGTCTAATGTTCCATGCAACTCCCAGGCGGGGTGATGCAATGGCAAAAGCTCTTTGAGTTCCAGTAAGAAATGTCTTGTCCGGATCATATCCATAATACTGAATCGACTCTGTCGACCGTTTCTGGATATGCATGTATAGATTGGTGACTGGGGTCATTTTTGGGTGCACTCTGAGCCCTCCGGGCCTCAACATTCCCAGGGTACATGTACCACTCCAAGCCACAGGTAAAACTGGGCCGGACCAACTTCCACAAACCCACACAATCCCTTTGGGGAGATTTGTGGCACGTTCACCTGTGCGGCTGGCTGGCAGATTCTGTACTAAGTTGACAATAGCATCCTGTTGATGGTTTCCATACAATATGTGAGTGCACATTGACTCTTCCCAACCCCAAGTCCAAATGCCTTTCTTCTTTTGACCACAGTGTGGTCTGTATCTGTCATGAATAGTAATAGTATGATTGCATGCGGGGTAGGACCCTAGCTCAATTCTATTGAAGAGCTCATACATTCCATGCTTCTGACTCCCTGTTTCATATATTGTCCCATCATTCCTCCACCTAAAGCACAGAGGTGCCTCCAAGGCTGGGGAACGGTGCGTGAGCATGAACTGGGCCTCATCTGTGCTCCTTTCTATGTGTGCTGGTGTACCCTTGATGTCATTCCAACCTTGCAATGTTAACACAGCACTTATCACAATTGGCCACCCCTGTCTATGACTGGAAGGCCCATGTGAGCATACCCAGCAGTCGTTCAGACTAAGCTCATGTGACATATTGGTAACAAGTTTATGAAACAGATTTTGGTCCCACCCCCTGGCTCTGTCCATTTACCTTTCGTTGGACCACTATTGCTTGGCTGAATAACGTTGATCTCTGGCGACTCTTCTGTGGCCTTATCACCCCCTAAATAGGGTGTTGTTGATTTTTGTAAATCCTCAGTTTTAATGGATCGTCGGGATCCATGGCAGATTCCCAAAGAGTCGGAGCCTTCTTCACTCGGGTATAATGAATCCACGGCCGGATTCCTTCCACCTTGACAGCAGTTGGTGTGCTCAACAGCACTGTATACGGTCCACGCCATCGGGGCTCCAACGGCTGTGTGGCCCAATCCCGCACCAGGACGTCCTCACCTATGGAAAATAAGTGAAGAGAGGTGGTAGGGAGTGGCGGATGCAAATCTGCAGTGTATTGACTCAATTTTTCTAGCTGTTTCCCTAACATCTGTACTTGCTGCAAGGTCTGTTGGTGTCCTAACACATGGCTGTCTGAAGATAGTCCAGTAATGGTCTTTAGGTTCAAAGGGGCCTTCCATAGAGTCTGTCAAAAGGGGAAAGCCCTGTCTACTTGTGAGGTGTGCATCTGACCCTCAGGAGGGCCAGAGGCAGCGCAAGCCTCCAATTTAGCTTAGTCTCTTGACAAATCTTTGCCAAACAGTTTTTCAATGTCCTGTTTACTCTTTCTGCTCTAGCAGATGATTGCGGCCTGTAAGCGCAATGAAGTTTCCACGTGATACCTAACAATTTGCTCAGTCCCTGTACCACGTGGTGTACATAAGAAGGCCCGTTGTCTGAGCCTATTTGCAAAGGCACTCCGAATCTAGGAACAATGTCTTTCAAAAGGGCCTTAACTACTTCCGTCGCTCGTTCTGTCCGTGTGGCATAAGCTTCAACCCAACCAGAAAAACGATCCACAAAAACCAGCAAATATCTAAAGCCTCCCACTTCGTGGCATCTCTGTGAAGTCAGTCACAAGTGCTTCAAAAGGCCAAGTCCCTTGATATTGAATCCCAGGAGCTTTCAAAGGTCCCTCTCTGGGATTATTCTCGGCACACGTCCAACATCTCTGTGCGCCGCCTTTGTTAAGCTATGCAGGCTATTAATGTACATCTGCCTTTCAAACAGGGCTGCCAAGGCACTTTTACCTAGATGTGTGCTCTCATGAAAGTGCCTGACTATGTGCCACGCCTGTGTCTTAGGGACATAGACGCGGTGGTCTGGCATTGCTATATGACTGTCTTTCCATTCTCCTCCCTCGCCCAGGGCCCATTCCTCTTCCTCTCTAGTGTAATCACATCTTTCCACTTGAGGCCCTGAGTCTGTGAGATTTAACATTACTGAAGTGGGTTTCTGCATTGCTACTTCTCGGGCAGTCAGATCAGCTAACCTATTCCCTTGAACCACGGGGTCATTTCCTTTTTTATACAGTGCTCCATGAGCATGTAGCGTTAAAAGGGTGACTTAGTGGCTTCTCTGATTAAATCCACTGAAGCTACAGCGGGCCTCAAACAGGGTGGAAGACCCTTAGCTACAGTGTCTAACTGCTTGGACAGATAAGCTACAGGCGTTGAAATGTGCCTAAGTACTGTGTCAAAACAACCGCTGTACCATCTGGCTCTGCAGCAAGAGGTAGAAACGGCTTGTCCAAATCTGGCAGGCCAATGCTGGAGGTGAAATTACAGCTTCTTTCCGAAAGCCTTGAAAAGCATGCTCGCATTCCTCCGTCCACGAATGGGTCTTGATTGCTTCCTTTCGTTGCTTGATACAGTGGCTTTGCTATCACAGCATAGCTAGGGATCCAGTGTCTCACATATGAGGTGGTTCCTAAGAACTCCCTTGTCTGTCTTCTATCTTTAGGTGTGGGGATGGCACAGATGACCTCTTTTCTCTCAACTTCTAACACCTTGCTTCCCTAGGTCAGACCAAACCCCAAATACTTGACTTTCTGTTGACATAACTGTGCTTTCTTTCTTGACACTTTGTACCCCTTCTCTTCCAAGACTTTCCAACATCTCTAATGTGTAATGTTTACATCCTTTCTGTGTTCTAGTGGCTATTAAAGATCGTCAACATACTGCAGCCACACTCCCTTCTGACTCTGGAATTTCAAATTCTGACAGATCCTTAGCCAGGCCTGGCCAAAGATCGTCGGGCTATTCTGGGAACCCTTGGGGAACGACACCAAGTGGCCTGACGGGCGCTGTGTCCCTCCCTTTGGGGTTTCCCATTGAAAGCAAAAATAGGCTGGGACACAGGTGCTAATCTAATACAAAAGAATGCATCACGGAGATCAGAACTGAAAACCAGACTGCTGTGCTTGGAATTAAACTCATCATAATATGAGTTTGGTACAACAGTGTTAAAGGAACTGTTGCTGATTGACAGCTCTAAGATCTGGGCAACTTCAGGAAACCCTCACCTGCTGGCTTACGGACAGGAAGGAGGGGCGAATTCCATGGAGAATCGCAATACATGATGATTCCATGACGTAACAGTCTATGTAACTGTTCCTGTATTCCTTCTACTGCATCTCTACTGATAGGATATTGGGACTTTCTCACGGGAAGGCATTCAGGTCTTATCTGTATCACCACAGGGGCAACATATTTGGCCATCCCAGGATCGTTATCTTCTGCCCAAAACCCTGGGGTTTGCTCCCAGGGCCAATTTTTCTATCTTCCTGACCTCCTTAACTCTGAACAAGAGATACACCTCGCTCCAGGTAACGGTGAGTTCTAGTTGGCCTGTCTCCAAGAACTCCAATCTAGCTTTTTATCTTGGCCAACATATCTCTCCCAAGCAGTGGTATGGGACAATCTGGGATATACAGTAACTGATGTATCACTTCTCTTCCTGCAATGTTACAACGTCTCTTCTGTAACAATGGGCACTTCTGTGGTTTTGCCTGTCACACCAATAACCTTGATTTGCTGATTGCTAAGGGGAGACGATTTTTTACCCGCTACATCAATGGCGACCAACGGCTCCTCTGGGTTCAGCAGCAGAAAAGCTTTGCCAAAATTTCAAAATTCATCTTCTTCCTCCTCCTCCCATTCTTCCTCCTGTACAGCAGCAGCTACAACAGTTCTATCATAAGGCCTATAACTTCCCTCTGGCTCTTTCTCTCCCGGACCCTCTGGAACGGCTAGCACCTCTGCCTCTTGCACTTGCATCCTTTTCCTCTGACATTTCTTCTACACAGTCTTTTTTTCAGTGTCCTTTTACAGCGGGCACACTGATTTGCTAAACTAAACTGTCCATCTCCTCTTCTCTTGCTAGGCCTCCCACGACTGTGGCCTCTTCCTCCCTCTTCCTGACCCCTCATCCATCATACTCAACAAAAACTCTGTATCCTTCCTTCCTCTTCTTGTCCCTTTCTCTCCTCTTTTACTTTGCTCTCTTGCAATAAACACCTGATCAGCTAAAGCCAAAAGTTCATTTAATGTCTTTCCTAAAAATCTGGCTGTTTTTGAATCTTCTTTCTGATGCCTAGGGATGACTGTGCTATGAAAGATTGCGTTAGGGCAATTCTCCCATCGTTTTGCTCTAAGTTGTAGGACTGTACTTCCCTGTAAGCCTCTTCAAGCCTGCTATAGTATTAAGGATTTCCTTCTCTTGCTACTGGCTCAGCATATTAAATCTCAGAGGAAGAACCTGCTAAAGGTTAGGCCACTGTGTAGGAGCAAAGACATTGAAGCTGAAGGTTCTCAGATCTATGTCTGTGAGCTGTGGTAAATATCCAATTGTCTGTACAGTTACTGCTATCAGAGGTGACCCCCTTCTCTTGGGCTCTGTAGAAGACAGTTTAAAACCAAAGGATTCATGGTTTTCCCAGAACACCAGGCTGGTCCCCCACATGGGAACCTAAGGCTCTTCCCATGGCCCTGGTACCACATGACAATGCCTCATGCACACTTTATGAATACACCCAGTTATTTTCCTTTTGCATTACTCCATATGGACTTTTACTCCATTCCCAAAGCCTTTTCCCCTTTTCCTTCTAGGACCCCTTTCTCTTGGGCTATCTTTTTATGAATCTAATAACTGTGTGTATCTTTTCAGTGTGGGTAGGCAGGGGTGATCAGGATGTTATATTTTCCCCATTGACCCCAATGTATCTCCCTCATGTTTTCCCCCATGTATGTAATTAAAAAATGTAAAGTGCCACTGTTTGCCTTTAGCCGGCTACCTTTGAAACTTGCCAGCTGCAAAACTTGTGATTCAATCATCCCTCCACTAGCCTCATTTGCATGATAATGGGGCTTTTCTGGTGTAGAAAACAAGTTGTTTTTTTGTTTTCTCAGCTTGAGACCCCAAATCTCAAGGGGAGAGCTTCAAGTTTCGTTCCCTCTTCCCAATGAAGGATAAATGGCATAAATATTTCTATATTCCATAAATGGTCACCTACCACCTTGAAACTGGCACATGGCTACAGTTTTTCACTTGTGTATTATCCAGAAGACTGAAACTCCATGAAAAGCTGTATCTGGCCCCTTTTATCTTGGCCAGCATATCTCTCCCAAGCAGTGGTATGGGACAATCTGGGATATACAGTAACTGATGTATCACTTCTCTTCCTGCAATGTTACAACGTCTCTTCTGTAACAATGGGCACTTCTGTGGTTTGCCTGTCACACCAATAACCTTGATTTGCTGATTGCTAAGGGGAGCGATTTTTTTGTTTACTACAGACTTATCCGCTCCTGTATCTACTAAGAACTTTATACGCTGACCCGCTACATCAATGGCGACCAACGGCTCCTCTGGGTTCAGCACCAGAAAAGCTTTGCCAAAATTTCAAAATTCATCTTCTTCCTCCTCCTCCCATTCTTCCTCCTGTACAGCAGCAGCTACAACAGTTCTATCATAAGGCCTATAACTTCCTCTGGCTCTTCCTCTCCCGGACCCTCTCGAACGACTAGCACCTCTGCCTCTTGCACTTGCATCCTTTTCCTCTGACATTTCTTCTACACAGTCTTTTTTCCAGTGTCCTTTTTTACAGCGGGCACACTGATTTCGCCCCAAACTAAACTGTCCATCTCCTCTTCCTCTTGCTAGGCCTCTCCCACGACTGTGGCCTCTTCCTCCTCGTCCTGACCTCTCCTCCCTCCTGCTTAACAACACTCTGTATCCGTCCTTCCTCTTCTTGTCCTTTCTCTCCTCTTTTACTTGCTCTCTTGCAATAAACACCTGATCAGCTAAAGCCAAAAGTTCATTTAATGTCTTTCCTAAAAATCCTGGCTGTTTTTGAATCTTCTTTCTGATGCCTGGGGATGACTGTGCTATGAAAGATTGCGTTAGGGCAATTCTCCCATCGTTTTGCTCTAAGTTGTAAGGACTGTACTTCCTGTAAGCCTCTTCAAGCCTGCTATAGTATTAAGGATTTCCTTCTCTTGCTACTGGCTCAGCATATTAATCTCAGAGGAAGAACCTGCTAAAAGGTTAGGCCACTGTGTAGGAGCAAAGACATTGAAGCTGAAGGTTCTCAGGTCTATGTCTGTGAGCTGTGGTAAAAAAATATCCATTGTCTGTACAGTTACTGCTATCAGAGGTGACCCCCCCTTCTCTTGGGCTCTGTAGAAGACAGTTTAAAACCAAAGGATTCATAGTTTTCCCAAGAACACCAGGCTGGTCCCCCACATGGGAACCTAAGGCTCTTCCCATGGCCCCAGTGGTACCACATGACAATGCCTCTGTAACCCACACTTTATGAATACACCCAGTTATTTTCCTTTTGCATTACTCTTATGGACTTTTGCTCATTCCCAAAGCCTTTTTCCCTTTTCCCTTCTAGGACCCCTTTCTCTTGGGCTATCTTTTATGAATCTAATAAACTGTGTATCTTTCTGGTGGGTAGGCAGGGGTGATCAGGATGGTATATTTTCCCCATTGACCCCAATGTATCTCCCCTCATGTTTCCCCCATGTATGTAATTAAAAAAAATATGAAAGTGCCACTGTTTACCTTTAGCCAGCTACCTTGAGGCTTGCCAGCTGCAAAACTTGTGATTCAATCATCCCTCCACTAGCCTCATTTGCATGATAATAGGGCTTTTCTGGTGTAGAAAACAAAAGGTTGTTTTTGTTTTCTCAACGAAGACCCCTCAAATCTCAAGGGGGAGAGCTTCAAAGTTTCGTTCCCTCTTCCCAATGAAGGATAAATGGCATAAATATTTCTATATTCCATAAATGGTCACCCCTGCCAGCCTTGGAAACTGGCACATGGCTACAGTTTTTTCACTTGTGTATTATCCAGAAGACTGAAACTCCCATGAAAAGCTGTATCTGGCCCTTTCTGCCAACAAGAAAGGGCCATTAAGGACAGTTCCCATTTTTCACAGAAGAACAAAAGAATTCCTTTGACTCGAAATGTCAAAGAACAAAAGAATTCCTTTGACTCAAAAGGATTCATTAACATATGGACAAATCTACTCAAGAAAACTCCAGCTGCTTTGTTTTGAACACATTCCTGCTCCTCGCTCCCCATTCGCCAGAACAGAAGTGGCACTGTTTCACTACTGGACCAAACTCCAGCTGCCCCAGTGATTCCATCCAATCAAAACAAAACTGGTCTGGGGGCGGGAAGTAGGAAATTTGAATCTGTAACCTTATAAAATGGCATATGTTTTCAATGTAACTTTATGACTGCTTTTCAACAAGGATACTGCAGTGGTCATCCTTCTCAGCTGACAAGAATAAAAACTTCAGTGGCATCTTCTTCCGAACTTCTTTGGTGAGATCATTTGAGAAAGGGATTTTTAGGTTGCTTTGTAAAACTCGCTAGAGGTTTTTGCTGAAATCCTCGCTTTAGGGGTATTTCTGGAACTCTGCCCCCTATGGGCCAGGCTGTCCTAAATTGTTCAGTAACATAACAAATGTCTGTTGTTGTTATTGTTGTGTGTCTTCGAATAATTTGCAACTTATGTTGGCTCTAACATGACGTTGTCATGAAGTTTTCTTTGTAACATTTGTTCAGAGAAGGGTTGCCTTTGCCTTCCTCTGAGGCTAAGAGGGTTTGACATGCTCAAGGTTACCCAATGGATTTACATGGCTAATTCAAAACTTGATCTCCAGAGTCATAGCCCAGTCCTCAAACCACTGCACTATGTTCTCACCACAAACATATACAGCTACATTATTCTGTGTGGGAGCAATGATTTTGCACTTTGAAGTCTATTTTTACAAACCTGAAGTATTTCACAAGTAAAATAAGAAATATACCAGGAAACATTGGTCAAAATTCTACTCTGTGTGATGCAATTTTGGCTATCCCCAAGTGTAATAGTTACCTTCCTAGTCATAGACCTTCATAGATGGGAAAAGGTTCAATCGTAAAATGTCAAAACTGGATTCTGCCACCTGCCAAATCTACACTGTGCTTTCAGCATCTGATTGCTTGCTAAGACAATTACAAAAGGAGAACAAAAATACCTAGTGGCTTTTCAGTTACCACACAAAACAGAGTTGTCGGCAAACTTGGAATAGCAGTGATTACTGTCAAAGCAATTTGCTTTTATAGCAATTTGATTGTGAACCATTGCCTTCAGCTTTTGCTTTACTTCCAGGCATATTCTGCAAGAGAATTAATACTGCCCTCAGTCTACAACCTGTTCAAAAGTAGCTAGGGCCTCAAAAATGGGCATGTGATGAATCTTGTTCATATAACAGAACCCCTTAGATCACAGAAGCCATTTGTGTTCTGTTCCACATAGTCATTAGCTTTCCCTTTGCTTCAAGCCACCTATTCTTCAGATGCAAAACAAACCGCTTGCTATCTGCATGGCAAGTAGGTGCCTGCTACTGAAAACTGATCGCAGCCAGTTGCCTGGAGCAGATGAACTGCAAACATAACAAGGTTTTGTCGCTGGTGATTTTTGGAAAGTATTAATACATATAATGCTGCATACATTGGACCCTAGCAAGCAGTTCATCACAAGGTCATAATTGGGTTCAGGCGTAGGAAAGAATGTGCCTTTCACCCCTCTGATTTTTTTTTAAAAAATTCATGAAATTATGTATTTTGTGACTGAAAAAGAAAAGCAACATTGTTTGGTGACTTTATGCACTCCAGTTTCCCAGCATCATTGCAAAATCTGCTTTAAAAAGGAAGATTAATTATTAATCTTCAGCAAGATGGTAGCAAATTTACCAATTATAGCCACAGTTCTGAAAGGATGTTAGTTG
The DNA here is from genome assembly GCA_030556195.1 of Anolis apletophallus. NCBI lineage: Eukaryota > Metazoa > Chordata > Lepidosauria > Squamata > Anolidae > Anolis > Anolis apletophallus. Next base: position 77,627,247 of record JARBWK010000010.1, read on the forward strand.
AACAGACCACACTTGCACAATATAGGATCCACAAAGCTACACACAGAACTGCCAAGAGTATAATGTTGCTATCCTTGGATTGCAAACAAGGGTTGTCACCATCTGTGACCAAGGGCAGTAGGCAACAATTTCATTCCACCAATGCCAATACCATTGCACTCGAGGAACCATAATCTCAGGCAATTTTCAATGGCGGAGTCCAGCACAGTTTCCATTTCTACAATCCAGTATGGAACATTTCCACAAACAGATGCAGAACAATGGGCATAGTTGGCTACACAGGAATGACCTCAACAGTTGCATGCCAAGAGATTAAATGAACAAGTGAACTTCCACCTGCCAAAAGGAAAAAAGAGAAAAGGTTAGCACAGTTATCTTCTGCTAGTGTCATGTTGTATTCAGACACTCAGGCCGCTCTGAGTCTCCCTTGTGAGGAGAAGGGCGGGAGAGAAATGTGCGAAATAAAATAAAATATTGTGCAAACCTCAGATGGACAATAGTCCCATCTACACTGCAATATAATACAGTTTGAAACTGCATGAAATAGTCAATGTAGACTCATAGAATACAGTTTAACTACATTGGACTGCATTTTATGAGTCTACACTGACCATATAATGCAGTTTCAAACTGCATTATATGGTAGAGTAGATGAGGTTTCTATTTTAAGCTTAGGCAAATAAAATTCTGTTAAGAATTGTAACTGTGCATGGATATCCTACAACACCCTGGAAGCATGAGGAAGAAAGTTCCAAGTTTGCTTCTCTCCAAATATGGACAAAGAATATTATTCAAACCATATGTGTTATTTGTGCAACCAAAATACTTCATTGTACATAACAAATTTATCACATGTTACATGATCTATATCTTATGGTGCTATATATCATATTGATATAGTCACCAGACAGTAAAAAGGTTGGTAAAAAAACATATACTGTATTCCATTATGTAGTGTCTCGGGCAGCCTAAAATGTGTCTACCAACTATGAGATACTTTGAAAGATCTCAGAATAGAAAAGTTAGCATTTTTTTGCTCTTCCAAACTGAATTTTGAACTTGATAACCCCTAGTTACAGCTGACAGTACTGAAGGGAATCAGTTAGAAAGGATGTTGTGACATCTTCATGCTGGGCAAAGCTCTCCTACATCAAAGACATTGCTTAAAAACAAGTCCTGTGAACATTCATTACTGCTCTGCTAAAAAGAGAAAATAGATTGTATTTGCTCCGTTTGCACCCACTCTCACCCCAAAACACCTAATTTACATCAGACTTTTTTTTACAGTATATTAATCGTGATTCTCTATTTTCATGTACTACTAAAATTGAACTCCTTAGGTGAGAAACTGAGTGTATCTTGGGGATCTTGAAATCTTTAGTAAATCTTTATGTCACCCAAAAAGAAAAGGTTAGATTCTACTGTTTCCAGCCTTTGGCAAATAGCCAGATTCAGGTGAGATACAAAGAAAGTAGTTCATATATAATAAGAAGAAAAAGATGGTCATTGACAAGACTATCAACCCCAAAGCTGAACTGCCTGTTTGAATTGGATGTACAACCCAGCACACTGATGTGCTCTTTAGAGCAGCTTTCTGTCAACTGCATTTGATGTACAGACTGCATTACCTCCAATGATGTATCTGATGTCTTCTTTCAAAACATCCAGGGTTAAGTGGATAGTGACACTGCCACCATGGAAAGCATATGAGCAGCAGTGTAGCGGGGGAGTGAGTGTCCACATTATTATTCCATCATATAACTCAAAAGTATGAGGTATATCTGTCTGTTTGGATATAGTTGAACTGCCATTCCTATAATCCCTTGTCACTAACTACAATGATTAGGGTTGGTGGAAGCTGTAGTCAATAACTGAAAAATCACACATTTTCCACTCTTGATTAAAGGGGAATGCACTAACTTTATGACTTATCTTCTAACAGAGATTATGCTACTCACTATCACTTTATGCTGTCCACCAACGAGTTTTAAAAAGAACTGGAGGCCCAAACATAGATAAAAGATGCACATCTAATTTCACACACCTCCGGACAGAAGGAGCCAACCGGGAGCAATTTCATCCCCCTGCGAAGGACCAGTTGGTTCTCTATACTGGGGTGAAGGGGGAATTTTGGGTTTATCTCTGTAAGCTCTATGGCTTAGGGGGGAATCCCCAAAATATTTCCATTAGGGGTTCCCTAGGGGGGTTGCCTCTCTCCTATGCGGCTTTATGGTCTTGGGGGAGGGGGTGAGGTTCCCAGGGACGGCTTTCCATTAATGGCCTGCTGGGATGGCAAACCATCAATATGGAGTGCCCCCGGGGTCAAGTATTTCACCCAGTAGTTGGATTGGCAAGTTGTCCCAAAAGACACCTGGCCTCACATCATTACACGTTACAGTGCCCCCTCTACAATTAGTCAATTAACTCAATTAACAGTTTCTAATTAGGTCAATAAATGGCCTATTTATTTCTCCACACCTTGTGTCTGGTCTCTTTATTTCATGGTGGGGATTCAATGTCCCATTCATTTACAACCCTTCATGGGAATCCCATGGCATGCAAAATGCATGTTAAAACAACCATTAACACGCCACAAATGAAAACGTTTTTAAAAACTTAATAATAAAGCAGTCATTTCAGTGATTTCAGCAAACAATGAGCCTTGGCCTGGCATCAAAATCCAATAAGGTTGGTGCCAAGGATAGTGCTGTATTTCATTTCACCATTCAGTGTGTATTGCCTAATGGAAAAAGGTGAAACTCTACTGGTTTCCAATTAGGAAACTTTTCATTAGATACCTGTTCCCCAATTGATTTAGAACTTTGTAATTGAACACCAGCATATTGAAATCAACCCCAAAAGGAGTATTTTATGTTTGGGTAATGCAGTTCTTTCAAGATCTTTCAAGGTCTGTGTCATCTTCCTAGCAGCCACTTTTTGTACCCATTGGACCTTCTGGGTTGTTTTGAAGTCCAGAACCATATCACGCACACAGTAATCTATATGGAAGGTTACCAGTTCATAATTAATCTTTTTCTATACAAGAACAGCCAAGGGTGGATAAAGATCTTCATTAACATGGAGGTGATCCAGCCCTCCAACCTCATACTATGCAAGACATTTTAGGAATAGCGCTGACTCACCCAGAATAAGTTGGACCATCTACCAGTATGATGATATCTAGGATGTATTGGAAAAGATCAAATGGCTTATTGAAAAAACAATTGAACCTTCTTTTTTGTCACTCCAATGAATCACACAGGTGTTATCAGGTAATTTTAAGATTTGTTATCACTCTACATATGGGAGTTTGACATCATTGAAGTTAGGGCGTTGAATCTTGGGGAAGCCTTTGGATTTGGCTATATTTATTTGAATAAGTAAAATGAGACAAAGGGCCCTTCTAAACAGGCCCTATATCTCAGGATCCGATCCCAGGTTTTCTGTTTATCCCAGATTATCTGGCAGTGCAGACTCAGTTTAAAGCAGAAAACCTGGGATCAGATCCTGGGATATAGGGCCTGTCTGGAAGGGCCCAAAGATGTTCTTTTTTCATTCTCCTACATCTAGCCTGTTTGCCTTTCTCTAGCCAAAGACTGACTGCCTCAAATTGTTAAGATTCTAAAGATTTATTATAGCCTTCTAAAATCTTTGCAAATTCACCATTAGCTGGTTTTAGTATCAAGACAGCAAATGTGTAAATTGAGCAGTTGGATGAAAATGTGTGTGTTTTTTTAAAATGAAAATAAAAACATGATTAAATTATTTGAAACTGCAGACATAGACACAGCCATGCCAGATGTCCTAAGAAATTAAGTAAAATTAAACTGTTTTTGAATTTCACATGAATTGCAATTTTTCAGCTAGCCGTGTTGTCCATTACATTTCCTTTCATATGAAATAAAATGGGGTGTTTAAATAGCCAGCAAGTGCCTTTTTATAAAGGTTGCTATCAATCAAATAGCAGGCTGGAAAAACAGTTCTTTCAGTTCTCAAACTCCTTACAATCATTTAGTTTTAATAACTCTCTTCATAACCTTCAACTTATTTCCTATGAAATGGGAAACCTAGCAAAATATCCTAAACAAATTAAATGCAACCTATTCTTTGACATGCAAAATGGATTTTAGATTTGCCCCGGTGAGGTCTTATGTTTCATTATTATTAAAAAATGTCAGCAATATTTTGCCTGCTGGGAGCATAGCTTTCCCTCTTCTTTTTCCAATCTCACTCCAAGCTCTTTATTGCATATTTTACCATTCATATCAGCAAAGTCTAATAGCTATTTTGTTTTCATTTTTAACCAATTTTGAAGCTCCTGGTATCACTTAACTAAATGATTTTGCTCAAGTTAAATTTCAAACTATTCCAAATAAATTAAATAGGACATCTATAAAAATTTCTGATTACAGTCCATAAATCAATTAAAAAGGAATATTTAGATTTAGGGTTGGAAGATTAAACACATTCACGTCAGCATTCTAATTTCCCTAATTTTTCAGGAAGGGACTGGCATTATATTGGGTTTTTTATTCTAGCTGGATCAAATGGGGTGCCCTATCTACATTGTAGAAGTAATGCAGTTTGACACCATTTAAACTTCCAAGGTTCAGTGCTTTGGAATTATAGGAGTTGCAATTTTACAAGGTGTTTAGCTTTCTCTGCCAAAAAGTGCTGGTGCCTCCCAAAAAGCCCCAAAAGTCTGGGATTCCATAGCATAGAGCCATGGTCGTTAAAGTGGTTCCAAACTGCATTAATTGTATAGTATAGATGTAACCTGGGTATATTATTGAAACTTTTCCTCTGTGGACTTGAAACATTGCCTTTTTATCCAAACATATATATTTATTTAATTTATTTATTAAACATATATTATTAGAACATAACATAAGAACATAAGAAGAGCCATAATTTCTATTTCTGTGTCACATTAGTTGTACACAGGGATTTATTGCTCCTGAAACCAGTACCCGGGGAAAATCCTGCCTGCCTCCATCAACACAGGGGTATTATTTCAGTAACTTTTATCCATGAATAATATTAATTTTATTTATTTATTTATCGTGTCAGGAGCGAACCAAACAGTTGTATTGCATTTTTTTTAAACCAGAAAACAAAGTCTGCAAACTTGGTATTCTGTTAAATGTCCTTTGACCAGTAGCTGGCCACTTGGAGTGCCTCTGGTGTTGCTCTAAGAAGGTCTTCCTCCATTGTGCATGTGGCAGGGCTCAGGTTGCATTGCAGTAGGTGGTCTGTGGTTTGCTCTTCTTTGCACTCGCATGCCATGGATTCTACTTTGTGGCCCCATTTCTTAAGGTTGGCACGGCATCTCTGGTGCCAGAGCGCAGTCCGTTCAGCACCTTCTAAGTTGCCCAATTTTCTGTGTGCCCAGGAGGGAGTCTCTCATTTGGTATCAGCCATTGATTGAGGTGCTGGGTATATCATCAATATAACAAAATAATAAAAGTATAAATACCTGAACAACCAAAATATATGATTTTTTAAAATGCCATAATGTACTCATTCAAAATAAATAACAACAGGCACCAATAATCTCCATCATCTAACCAGAATGAACACAAAACCCATGCCAGCTGGCCCTTTAATAATATTCAGATGCCTAAGTAAATGAGTAGAGTTTTGACAGGTGTTGCAATAATGAAAACAGTGCACAGTAAATGCACATTGCAGAATTCTGTAGAAATGGGACTACAATAGAAAAGGCCTATTACAAAATCTTCATGTGATTTAGGGCCCTTCCAGACAGGGCACACACTGTGGGTCCGGTCGGATGTTTAGCAGAGGCGTCCAAATGGTGTCTCTGGTAAAAGAGGACTAATTCAGGACAAAGCAGATAAACCCGGATTAGTCCAAAATTAATCTGATAATCCATTAGACCTAGGCCTTCATGAAAGACACGCGTCTAATGGGGTATAGCACCTGTGGGCTGCAGATCCTCTCCAAGTTTTCCATCTCCTGTCAAGACTTAGGTCTGGTGTTGCTTCACGAAGACTTAGGTCTCCCCAGCAGTCATCAGGATAGCCTGAGGGCCATTCATTGTCATCAGAGAACCCCAAAAAGGTGTCACTGCTTTTGGGTTCCTCACACACAGCCTGAACCTCCCACACCCTGGCCCAGTCCATCGCTGGCTCTTCATCTGAAGTACTCCATTTACTCTGACTCACATCTTCCCTAGGGAAGCCCTCAAAAGATTCCTCATCAGTAGGCTCTGTAAGTATTTGCCTTATTCTTTTGCACTAAGAGATCTCCTCTGCACTTTGCTCCTGAGTAAGCCTTTTGCTTCCCCTCTGAGGCATAGAATAGTTATCATCAGCCCCACCCAATTCCATACTACTGCTAGATGCTGAAGAATCAGCCCCACCCAACTCTCTACCACCAGGAGCAACAAGAGCCTCAGGCTCTACTACAACATTAACTAACCATAAAGAAATTACTTGGTTATTCAATAAATTACATCAATAAAGGATTAGAAGGTGGATCTGCCAATAACTCAAACCCATTCCTTCCCCTCTTCTTCTCCTACAAGCCTGACCATTTTACAGAAATAAAGATATACTGTTTTGCTTTTAAGACTGCCGTTGCATGCCCCACCTTAAACTTTGAAGTCAAACTTCTCTTCTTGTAACTTTGGAAGGAAGCCTGCTTTGCGTCAAGCATCAAAACTGGTCCAAAGGCAGTGAATTCATCTTGTACTTGATGCTTCATTTGAATTAAACCTATAAATATCCTGAAATTTACATGAACACTCTTCATGGATACATTACCATATGAAGAAATGCCTGTTAAAGAGCTATTATACATGGCTATGACAGTTGTTCTAAACTGAAATCATAGAGCTTACTGTCAGTCACTATAATGTATTTTAAGTCCAAGTTAGAAACAGATTGATGAGGCTCTTGGTATATATTCAAATAAATGTTTCTTTTCTCCTGGTCCACATATAAGGAAAAGTGGAATTAGAAAAATGGTAGTATTTGGAAGATTAAGCCACTTTCTTGACCATAACTATGACCAACATGTAAGAACCCATTCACAGGTAAACTGAAATTAGGGTAGAGCAGAGACAACGTTTCTGATCCATTATTTAATTCTTATTCTGATCTGACTCTCTAATTCTAATGACAGCAACAATCCTTATAATACTGCATATTTTATAAAGGAAGAAAATAGGCTTTCCTCCAACAGGTTTTCAATTATTTTGTTTCAATTCCTGAATGTTTCTTGCATTAACTGCATTCCCAATGAATTCCCTTTGATCTTCAAATGAAGTCTACAAGGCAGCAAGTTCACATTCATGAAACTGAAGAAATGGTTTTCATCTTTGTTTACCACCATATTTCTAAAAAAAATACAACCAAGCAAGCATTTTGTGTCACAAAGAATAACGAGTCATGTATGGGGCAGAAGTGAATTCTAAAAGCTTCTTTATGTGATGAAAAAGAAAGAAAAAAAATCTGCTGGATTATTGCATATTGGACAAAGAAATTCACCTTCCCTGAGGAGTATCATGAGATGCTTTTATGACACTACCTTCCACAGAGGAATTGAATACCTGTTGAGAGCAGGTTTGTCCAGCTCTAAAATGGTTTTATAGGCTGCATCATGAGTTTTTCTCAAAGGGCTTTCCGTGTTTTTTTAACCTTTTACTGCAATCTTTTTATTGCAAATCCATTTCATTACTAACATTCTACATTATAATACTAACAATAACAAAATTGGTAGATTCACTTGCTACAGGAAATAATGAGATAGAAGAACTGTGTTTAAATAGCCCTACTCCTGTGTTAGTGCTTTCACTATTGCAGAAATGACCCTGAGACTGGAAGGCTCAGGATAACTTGGAGGCCTCTTATCTTTAGGGTCTTCATAAGTTTAAGTTGACCTCATGGCATTCAACTTGCATAACAACAACAACAACAACAACAACTTGCATTTCTGTTATAAGAGTTCTAGCTATCTCAAGCAAAGAGATAATTTTGAAAGAAAAATCATTGGTTGATAGATGTAAGATCAGACTGAATGATGAAAATATACATGATCACACACCAAGTGAAGAGATGTCTTATGCTTCATGTTGTCAATCAACACAGCAGAGGTCTTCTTATTGCATTGGAGAAAGACAGCAGGTGGTATGAAAGACTGCTGAGCAGCAGCCTATTAAAAATGTTGTACAAAGCTAGCTTTTTTTCCTCGTGGTCTTAGAGCAAAGTTAAGATAACATGGAACTAAATGAAAAAGGACCCTGCCTTTCCCACTTTGACCCTGCCATCCAGGCTTGCCAACATTTTTGCATGCCTGTTCTGGCCAATTAAATAACACAAACCAGTCCTCCTCCTCCTCCTCCTCTTCTAGGTAGAAATCTTTCACATACTCGTCGTCATTAGATATCCCTGAGCACTGCCGTTCACTGAGTACTGTCATCTCAGTGACTGACTTTGAGGGAAAGCCTTGCTCTAGCAAAATATACTGGGCACCCTGGAGATGAGAATACTGCATCTGAGATGAGAAGACCTCATCTCTCTGACTGAGAGCAGTTTGGTGGAGCTTTGACCTTCACACTTGTCAAAGAGACCAGACTCAGAGTTCCTTGCTTATTTTGCAACCTCTGTGTAATTTGGCATAAGACTTTTTTAGAAAACACGGAACAGGCTATATATATTTGCTACAATGGTCTCTGGAACTCCATAGATGAGTATGAAATAGAGAAGAACAGGCTCAGAAACTACTGGTGAATATGAAAGAGATTCAGTTATAGTTTAATACATAGAAGAAATAAACTTAACAGCATAGGTAAATGAAGCTATGTCTCCGAAAATGTCAAATATCACTCTTTGTTGTATTGATTTCAGAGTAGTTTTTAGAATCTTATTACATTGGCATATGGATTTGCCACACATCATGGTGAATCCATGGGGTCCTGGCGTGGTGTGTGAAGAACCCGTTGCCCCACCCCCTTTATTGCCCGACTTACAGCTGGCTTCATCCCATAAGAGTAAGCATCCAATGCCTGGCTTCTCCCTATTGTTTCAAAGGCAACACAGGGAGCCTCCCGTGTTGGCACCATGGTTGTGTACATCACTTGATCTCCCCTTTCACCATGGAGCCCAGTCAGAAGTAAATGTGCATCCTGTAAAGTGTTTGTGGCAGAAGGGGAGAGCAAGTGGTATACAATGGGCAAATTGCCCCATCTGATGAGGTCAGCAGTCTCACTATCCTGGGTTTTTTTTCATTCTCTACCTATCCCAGTAACTTCTTTCATTCACTCTCTCCCAAAAGAACTGCTAAGTTGGTTCAGCTTGACAGACTTGACAACTTCACCCAGAACAGTGAACTCAACGAAGACATGTCTGCAACTCAAAGATCAAATGGATGAATGATGCTGATAGGCTCAGCCTCAATAATTCATGTAATTCTACAATAAATGGGCAATGACAATACTGAATGTTTGCTGTGTATGTGCCAATGCATGCTACGTGAAAAACCGAGTGACTGAACGTAGCTTATAAAAAATTCTCTTCATATTCTGCACATCATGCATTGACACACAGACACAGTATATGTCTTGACTTCATGAAAAATACATGGATATAACCATGGTATGTATTTTCAAGTTTCAATTAAATTGAATAAAACCACACTTGGACCATCTTCATTATTAATAACATGTCAAAAACCATTTTGTTTCTTGGAAGAAGGGAAGTTCATCATTCTAAAATTTGCAACTTCTCCATTCATATATGCCTCTAATGAACAAAATGTAGCCTCCCAGGCCAAGTTTGTAGCTCTTGTTTTTTTTAATTTCAATCTAAACTGACCCAATGTAACTAGGTGTACTAGAGGTGACTGTTTTATTGTTGGTTTTAGTATTGTTTATTGTTTTAGTGCATTTTATTGTTAATGCTGCCTTATATAAACCGCCCCGAGCCTGTTGGGATGGAGCGGTATATAAAATTGAAGCAATTAAATAAATAAATATCCTCCAAATATCCTCCAACAGTTGTGAGGGCATTTTTGCCACCTTTGGTGGCAAATTTAGGCCCATGACAGGTTTTTAAAAAAATACAAACTAAAGAGGAAATGACCACTACAGTTCTCTGGGTCAGTGCAGAAACATGGGAGGAAATCCTCTGTGCTCCATAAAGAGCTTTTGGGGTCAAACTGATATTTTGTGGCAATCTATAAGAGTCTTCAATATCTCTTTATGGGTCACAGAGGCATTCCTCTGTGCTCCGATAGACTGTGTAGGCTACCCTCAGTCAGAGTCAATGTAGTGTAGTAGTTATGATCATTGGACTGTGATTGGAGACCAGGATTCCAATAATCTCAGCCACGGAAACTCATTGTGACCTTAGGCAAATCATACCCTCTAAGGACAGCATCAGCCGCAGGGTCTCCAATCACAGTCAAATGATCAAAACTACTACACTACATTGGCTCTGATTGAGGGTAGCCTCTGTGATCCATAAAGAGATATTGAAGACTCCTATAGACTGCCATAAAATATCAGTTTGATCCTAAATGTTCTCTATGGAGCACAGAGGCATTCCTCCCATGTTTCTGCACTGATCCAGGGAACTGTAGTGGATATTTCCTAGTTTTTACACATTTTCGAAATAGTTTACAGACAGGGACCATGGAGCCCATCATACAATGTCAAACGATTTCCTCTGGATGCCCATGGGACTCCATCTGCAAACTATTTCAAAAGTTTGTAGAAATAATCTGGGAGCAATCATCTTAAGAGTCCCTGATTTGCGTGGAAACAGCTGAAGGCTCTTAATTTAACATATGATGGGATCTGTGAGATCCACCAGTGTTGATCCCTTTAGTGACGTTGGAGAATAGATGTTCATGTGGGTGGTCTCCAAATGAGCATGCATGTTCCTTTTCATAAATTGCAAAATTGGGCAGGATATTTGAAAGTTACTGGAGTAGAGTTTACCTTGGACTCACTAGAAAATAATAACAATAACAACAACAATGATAACAACAATAGTAATAACTTTATTTTGTCTCCCGCCACCATCTCCCCTAAGAGAGGGGTAGCCTATATGGGGACCAAGCCCTGTCAGACAGAAATTAAAATATGACACATTAAAATTCAAATACAAAAATCATAAAAACATAACCATCAACAATCAATAACCTAACCTAGAGGCCATATACTGAGCTGAGGGAGGAGGCAGGGGCTTGTACAAAACATCTTTGCACTACTCTGGCAGATCATATTGTTCAAAGGTTCTGTTTCTTCCTTACTTGTAACAGTTCTCTGCATTTTGCACATGTCATCATTATGGCACCAGTGACTGAATTTGAGGGTCTTTCCCCTCCTCTGTCTTAACCCAGTGCATTACAGCTGAGTAGTTTTAATAGGCACTGCATGGAATTTCAGTCAGAGCCAGATGCTTATTATATTACTTTGATAGATAATATATCAGACAAGGTTCATCTGTGATAGGTTTATTGTCGAGTACAGTCAATCTCAGTTGCTAAAACTCCAACATGAGAAATTAAGGTTTTTATAAAATCTTGTTCACCAACTGAAGTTGAAATGTGGAGATGGACAGCAGTGACTCAACAATGATTTCTGTCTGAACATAAAAGTATTGTCACTTGTAAACAGGATAACTACAGGGGAAAATAGATAGGCATTGCTTTAAGAAAAAAATGGATTTAGAAAATAAGAGGAGAAAAATAGATTTGGAGGAGTCATTTATCGAATGCAAAAATCAAAATGACTTTTCAAGAAATTTATGCCCACTCAAACAAGAAGCTAGCAAGAAATTGGAAGCTATCCCAGCATACAAATTCAACCACCAAATCAAACTCTATCGGGCTCTGTCAGTTAACCTCTGTAATACCAAACAAACTGCAGAGTACACTGAAAAGATGGCTTGAGATGTAGACCAAATTTGTTCCACTTAATGTGAGTTCAGAAAATGTGGTCATTCAAGCTAACAGATGGCTATATATTATGCTATAAAGTGATTGGGGTATTACATTTGTAGTAGAACATATTTCATTTTGCTGACATCACGAACTTATCACACCATAGACAACCACATAAGGCCGTATGAAGCCTTTGCATTTGAGCATCCTCTTGAATAAAAAAAATTACAACAAACGATGAAAATGTACATGAGAAATTATTCATTCTGGCTCACTGAACACTCACATAAGTAATCTATAACAAAACAAGAATGTTGGAAAAATTAAAACGGCTACATTTCCCATCAAGTAATGTTGAAGAATGGTCACTTAAATGAATGTATATCCAAGACATGTTCCTTTTATTTTTTAAAAAAAGTCTGGTTCCAGGATAATTATTTGTTATTTAAAAGGCAGGCAATAAAATCACAGACATGAATACTAGGACATAGAGGACCATGGGTCTACCTGGTAATTTGTAGACCTGTAGTCATAAATCTAACTACATTTTGTATTTTCAATTTCCAAAAAAGATAATTTAAATTATGATATGCCATCTACATTTCCATGTACTGTATATTTTCTATAGGAATATGCTTTTATTTCAGCTTGAAGGTTCAACAGAAAAGATCAAGCTATTGTCCAAAATACAGATTGAGAAGGAATGAAAGATGATAGCTAGCTATATAAAAGTGTTTATCAGCTTGCTCCTACTTTTTCAAAAGCTATGATAACTAGACACTTACATACAAACAAGTTGATTTTCAAGTTTCTGAAGAGAACATAGGATATATAGAATTTCACAGTCCTGTTCTTAATAAGATAAATTGCAAACAGTGCACTGCAATTATGATCACACATACTTTTTTCAATTCTTGATTAGATGGGTAAATTCATAACACAAAAAAGAAGTCAGAATATTCCATAGAACTCTGTTAAATCAAGTTTATTTATACTAATTCTTTCACTTTTCACCTCTTAAAACCTTCAATGTGTTTTTTGTTTATTATTATTATTATATTTATTTATACCCCACTTTGGGTTTGGGTTTGTTTTTTGTTTTGTTTTGTTTGTTTTTTTTGCATATATATGGAAGTAAAAAATTCAGAAAATCAGGGCTGAGGTGGATAGTATTGAACTGTTGCATGCAGTAAAACCTAGTAAACAAAGTCATTCTAATTGCAAAGACATACAGTATAAATCCAGAAAAAAATGAGTGAAATGAAAACTTTCGGTTTCACATCTACAAAGGTTTGTTACTTTATCTTGGTATATGAGATATTCCGGTGTTAATCAAGTGTAAATTAAGGCACATGTGCAACAAAATTCTGACTTTTTCAGAATTTTGTGATATATTTTCCAAATCCTAGAAAGATATGTGTACATTGAAGAAAATGATACAAACATGTGTTTAAGAGAAAAAATACCCCAAAACAAATTAGTTTATCTGTCATTTATGTATTTAATTTATATGCCACCTTTATCCCAATGTTGGGCCCAAGGTGGGTCCAAATTATACTAAAGGGGAAATGTGTGCACACAGTGTATAAGCTAGGAAATGCGGATAAAACATGAGCACATTAGGATAATGCGCATGATTCTTTTTGTGGAATTTATCAACAAATTTTGTCAAGTTCACAAACTGATGTGAAGGAAGGCCAGAACAATTCTATAGTCTAAGGAATCTGGCAAATTTTTAGATTCACTGCTATCCAGTAGAGTTGGATAGGTCCAGTTTGGAAAAGCCTAAAAATTGTAAAAACTTACCGATTTTGGGCTTCTGAAGCAGTTTTGAATCATGCAAGAAAAGCGAGAGGGGCAAATCCAAATTTGCACCACTTACCTTTTTTTCGTAAATATTCCATAATGTTCGGATGCCTCCCAAGGTTATTTTAATTTTCACAACCATTAAGCAACTTTTGTAAAGCCTAACAGTTTTAAAATCTCATGGTTTTCCTTCCCTGGTGATGCAAAGAGGGATGAGGTGGCCATGGCTAAGCACAGCCATCCTTGTAGTTTGTGAAGGTCAGGCCTCCAATGGTAGAGATTGCAAAAGGCTCTGCTGTTAAACTACATTTCCCACACTGCCTTGCTGCTCATTAGCCAAAATGGCCAAGCAGCAGTCTTTGTCTAATGTGGAGGAGGAGGCGGCAATACACTCACTGGACAGCAGTGTCACCTCCTCCTCCACATTACAGCCAAGGCAGCCCTGGAGTGGAAGAGCCCCTCAGTCAGGCTGAGGATCGGCAGCGGGAGCCAATTGGCACCTGAGGGCTGCCCTGCAGAGCTGCTTGGCTCCTGTTGCCAAGCTTCAGCCTGACCAAGGGGCTCTTCCACTCCAGGCCTGCCTCGGCTGTTAATGCGGAGGAGGTGGTGATACACTCGCCAGATGGCCACGTCACCTCCTGCCATTAATGAAGCTATTCCAAACTTTTGGAAATTTTAGAAAGTTTTGAAAAAAATTTTTTAAAAGGAAGTGACTTTAGAATTGAACCACCGAAACGAGTTTTGAACCATTTTTTTAATCAATCAAGCCTAGTATTCAGGTGCATCATTCCCAAATGTCAAATTGAAAGTTTGAAATCCTAATAATATTAAATGATTTTTGACAAAGCATTAGTACATATATCTTTTCACCCTAGTCCATATATTTATGAACTGAAACCCAGGCCTGTTTCCGATTATCGGATACAACCGATTATTGGAAGGTTTTTTTGGACTTCCGATAATTGAAGCGATATCAAGAACAGTGCCCCAACCAGGAAGTGGATTCACCATTCTGAGAGCTTTGTCGCCATTCTCGGGAAGGTCTCGGGAAGGTCTCGGATGTAATTTCCACCCTTTCTTGCTGGCTCTCCTCATTGGTTGATGGCAATCCAGATTAGACATGGGATAACACCCCTCCCCAGAAGATCTGGGGGAAACGTGGCTTTCCCCTAGATCTGCTGGGGAGGGATGTTATCCCTGGAAGTAACCTAAGTGCTAAAAGTGACTGTTTACTAGAAAGCCACTGACAAACAGCTAGGAAAGGACACCAAAAAGAATGACTAGGGGCTCTAGCTGAATGATCTAATGTAATATAAATCCAGACATCATATTTCCACAATGAATCATCTATATTAAAGAGAAATTTATATACTCAATAATGTGATGCTCAAAATGTAAAACATTCAAAGCAATGACAATATACACAATGCAATATTACATAAACATAGGACAACACGTTATAGAATCCAATGCACCAGACGTATCGTAGTATTACATTACAAGAAGAATGTTCCAAATTAAATAGTCTCTGCAATTAGAGTTGTTCAAGGTGTGTTTGGTGTGGTAGTCCAGATAACGTAGTCCCATGTAATGAATCCTGAAGTGTGGAGTAAGAATCACCAGTTGCTGGAGTATCCCCAGGTCAAAAAAATTACAGTGAGTAAGGAGTCCGGAACATGCCAGGAATGGCAAAACAGCTCATGTTTGGCTGTAGAAGCGTTGCTGATGGTGGTGCAATGTGGGGGTGCCTAAACAGGACCCCAAGGCCTACGGGAATGCGTGATCGGGCCCCTCCTGGTGAAAACATCTTACCACAACTATATATTCTATGGACATTCAAGCCAGGGATCTCTCAGTGATGTCCATAGAATATATCGTTGTGATCGCGCATCTTGTGGCTATGAAAACAGTGCTTTAATCTCTGAAATTAAATTGAACACATTGCTGCCCTGATGAAGTTCCGACCGTAGGAACGATCACGCATTCCCGTAGGCCTTGGGAATACATCCAAATATCGGAATACATCTGATTCAATTCTGATAACATCGCTGTAAAAATCGGGAGTGATTCACATCCGAAACCAAAGCAAAATCAACATCCGAAACAACTTCCAATACCCATTTTTGCATTCGAAAACAGGCCTTCTGGAACCACAAGGCTCATCACCCCGCAAGAATGCTAAGGGATCATCATGAGTGGATACAAAAAGCTTTTAAGCCCAATTTGAATAAATATATGGTAGGCTTCAGTCTGTACAATTAAGATTGTAAATTCAACAGTACACCCCGCATTGTCAGCTTCTGTCTCCCTTTCTTCCTCAAGATATTGAGTATTATATTAGCCAGAATTGTTCTAGCCAGACAGCAACTGTACACTGTACAGTCAGATACTTATTGTGTGCATATGAGAGAGGGGGAGGGATTGCGAGAGAGATGTAATTTTGTAAAACCTAGTTTCTGTGTAGCCCAGTAGTGCACATTTCAGCTAGGGAAACAACGTTGGGATATTTGAAATCTAGTTACTAAACAGAGGGGAAGATTATAAGGCATTGGGAGAAAAATTTCAAATGGACCCCTTGAAGGGGATGAGAATCTAGGTAGAGATCCTGGACAGCTGTATATGAAGAGTTGTGTAGAGAAAAGGGGATGAATAGATAGACTTTTAGGAGTGTTCTGCTTCTGAATTTCTTGAGACCACTCCTGATGTTAGAAAATTCAGCTAAGACCAAAAATTGAAAGACTAAATTGAATTTTGGGGGAAGGTTCCAAGAGATAAATTCTATATAAGATTCTGAATGCCGTTGCTATTTCTCCTTCTCCTTCTTATTCCAGCAAAACTACAAGTCTAGTTTTCTTACTTTCCTTCAGCCCAAGGAGCTTGTGGATTAGACCATAGCATAACCCAGGCCAGCACTTTCCCATTCCAAATCATCAACCTTTAATGGAGTGGAACATACTTAAAGTGTTTATGTTTTGATGCAGGTCAGAAGTAATGAGACATGTTGTCAACAAGAATGCAAAGATGACAATTGTATCCCCATTAAGGAACATTACTGGGTGCCCTTTTCTACAGTGGGCCTTTTCGAGAGCTAAGCAATTTGAAAGAATACCAGCAAGATGCCAGGATCTAAAACACCTGCCGTGAAGCTAACTAATGCTTCAGTGTAAAGCAAGTTTAAAAATGCTTGCATTAAAGAAGGGAGAGAAAGCTAACATGTGGCGCAAATTTCCAGGAAGCTGAAGAGTGACGGGCCCTAAAAGGGGGAATGAATACATCAGCCTCTGAAGCACCTTTGTGCCCACTTCAGCAGCTAAAAAGCGCAAGCACAGCAGGTCTTGGTCCCTTAGCAAGTAAGAAGTTCAAATGAAACGCAATTAAGTTTAACCCTTCAGTTAGGGCATTCTCAATGCAGTCAGCCAAATGAATGCTAAGTAGCTCATTCACTGTTCTTTATGTTAAGCATAGAGCTGTGAGGAATAAACTGGCAAAGAAGTATTCTTTTTCATCAAAGGCTTCCAAAAGCAAATACAGGAAGTAGCTAGAATTCACCGCCTGAATTTCTTCACCTGCTCAGGCCAGCTTTTATGTATGGCTTGATTGACTGAGAAGGAAATAAATATTCTCAGTATAGCAAACTGTGGAAGATGGGTCACTTTATGACTCTTTCTTTAAGCTTGGGTTGTATTTTGACAACATTTGTGTGAAACCTGTTTTCATTTAGCCAAGACCATCACCAGTGTGTAAAAAAAATGCACCATGCCACTGCTTTCTTTAAGCCTGATTTGTATATTGACAAGATTCATGAAGAACCTGTTTCCATTTAGCCAAGACCTGCACCAGTGTTTACAACAAGACTTTATTACGGTCCACGGCCAGCACACTGTGGGGCACAAATGCTGTGGGAGGGGAAAACACAGTTCCCTAGAGAGGCAGTCATAAAAAAGATTAGAAAACAGTTTTAAAAAGAAAACCAACACTGTTTAAAGACATGACAGGTATGAGATTGAGGAGGTAAAGTCTAATAGGAGGGGCAAAACACTGGGGGAGCATTAGAGGGAGAGGGAAGGGCACATTGCAAGTCCAACAGCACCTCAGCTGAAGCAGGTTGTTCCAACCGCACTCCCATCAGGGTGCTGCCCTGCAGGGACAATAATCATTCGTCAAATTTTAAATGCTGCAGCGCATAACCTAGCAACACTGAAAGTTATTGTAGTGCTAGAGTTCGAGAGCAGCAGGATGGTATAAAAAAATTTCGGTAAAACCTGAGTATTTAAGAAGCCATGGTGAAATGAGACTGGTTCAGATGTCTTTGTAAAAGATCCACTGAAAGAGGATGTGTTTGGTTGTTCACAGGGATATAAATCTCTCCTTGAAAGGGATCTTCTGATACCTCTCCTCCGATACAGCCAATGGGGGGCATGGCATCTTGCCAGGATAAAAGCCCTTCGGTGTTTGTGCACCTCCAGGTTTGTTAGTACCAGTGTGTAAAAAATGCACCATGCCATTGATTCCTCTTCACTAAAATCACAATTAATTCATTTGAATTATATTTACCGTACTTGACAAGGTTAATTTCATTTCATGCACAGGGAAGTGTGGCATCCATTAGCTGTGAAAGAGTAGGGATATAAAGAATATTCACAGATGTTCTTGTATTAAATATATTAAAATATTAATATTAATTAGAATCAGAATTCTAGAGTTGGAAGAAACCAAAATGCCCATCAAGTCCAACCCCGCCATGTAGAAACATTCAATCCAAGAACTCCTTACAGATGGCCACCCACCTTTAAAATCCTCCAGAGAAAGAAAGTTCACCACATTCCAAGGCAAGCATATTCAACTGTCACGCCACAAGCCCCACAAGCCTCTGCTTCCCATGAACAATACTGTAGCCATGATGGCTTTAAGATCCTTTCCAGGCCTGCTTGCCTTTCTCATGAGAACCTGGTACCAGGCAGGCAGGGTGAATCGTTCAAGGTTACCAAAGCTATCCCATCCGATAAGCATAGAGGCCCGGGCCTGAGAAGAGCTTGACTCCCCGTTGCAGCTGGGGAGCCTCATTGGGTTTACATTCTTGAGGAGCTGAGGTAGCTTAAACAACAGCTATCATTCATCATGCCCACTTTGACACTCGACGCAAAGTTACGTGGCTAGATCAAAGGGTTTGGACAGTATATCTGTGTGGAGTTGGCCCAGAGCCTTATCTCGTGCCAACGACGCTTCCAGGACAATGGATCTCTGAAAGAGGCCGCTGGGCCTACTAAGGACACTGCCTGCCTACATTGGATCTGGCCTGCACGGGCAAAAGCCTTGTTCCCTTGCTACGCTCCTGTTTGTTCCTGAAAAGACTTTCCTTTGCTTTTGAATCCAGCTTTGTTCCTGATTGCCTCCTGCTGAATCCTGATTGATACGGGACTATTTACTCATTGCTTTGCTCCTGAGATTTGCTGCTACTGAAAGCAATATAAACTTGCTTTCAACCTCTTTCCTATAAACTATATTCTAAATAAACCTGTTGTACCTCAGCTGATTGCGTAGTTTATCAATGGAGGTCTTGAGTCAAGGGCCTAGAGGGCGACACCAACTGCCAAACAACTCTTGATGCCAGAAAGCTCTACCTAATGTTTAGGTGGAATCTCTTTTCCTGTAGTTAAATTCCACTATGCTTGTAAGTTTAAAATCTGCTCTGTATTGATATATCATGCCATATCTTGAGACATTATTAGGTGAGAAGAACGACACTAAAATTAGGAACATCTGATTGTAAAAGATGGTAGCTCTTCTCCAGTACTACTGGAAATTGAGGCCAAGCCAAGACCTCAAAATGAGGTCCATCTCCTATCCCTCATGAACTGTCCCCAAGTAATCTCCTTGTTGGGCTGCTGTGAATTTTACAGGCTTTATGGCCATGTTCCAGAAGCATTCTCCTTGTTTTTCTCCCATAATAATTATTAATGGGTACAGTTCCCATTATAACTAACAGTCAGAGATGGTACATGTTCTTCACCAAAAAATTTGGCACAGGGGAATACAACTTTGTTGAGTGCTTTCAATGTTCTGAAAAAGCAGGAATGGAGGAGATATACCACATTCTTTTCTACCATCTACAGATAATCATCATCATCATAAGCATCTTTATTTATAACCCACATCCAGAGGCGGATCTTACTGGAGGCCAAGGGAGGCGGCTGCCTCAGGGCGCCACTTATCTGGGGGCGTATCTGGCCATGGCTAAGGGCGCATTTGGCCGCAGCCGCCAGGTGCAGCACATGCAGCGCCATTGCTACAGGCCCGTTCGGCTAGTGTGGCGCGAAGGCGGAGCCGCAACTCGCCAGCCCCAAGGGCTGGAGGCGCCTCGGATGCAGGCCGCCAGAGGCCCCAATGCCGTGGGAGGGCCTGCCTCCCTGGCCTGCTGCTGCCTACTCAGGGCAAACTCCCATCCAGGGTGCCTCCTCCCTGCTGGGACCTTCCACCTTCCCGGGGCTGAGCGGGCTCTCTTTTTAGCTCGAGCTTGGCCTTAGGTGCAGGGCCGGAGAAGGACGACAGCTGCCCTGCCACCTCCGTGAGTGAGGCCCGGAAAAGGTAAGACACAGTTGCTAAGTCTACTCACCTGTGTGTTAGCTTAACAATGGTGGGATGCTTAGGAACACATATAACACCTTCACTGTAACTCAACCCTCCTCTTATGGATGGTGGGAATATATTACCTCTAATAATAATTATTTTTAAATGTTGAGTGATCTGGCTTTTGATATTTGTAATTATCACACACACAAGCATCTATTTGATAGGTTCCATGTATTATCATGATATCCAATGTATAGAATATTAAGGAATTTAGTGTGATATCCTATGGAACTCAACTCTAGTTTAGGCAGCATAAACCCATACACTTGTCTTATGGATGGTGGGAATATATTACCTCTAATAATTATTATTTTTTAAATGTTGAGTGATCTGGCTTTTGATATTTGTAATTATCACACACACAAGCATCTATTTGATAGGTTCCATGTATTATCATGATATCAATGTATGGAATATTAAGGAATTTAGTGTGATATCCTATGGAACTCAACTCTAGTTTAGGCAGCATAAACCCATACACTTGTCTTATGGATGGTGGGAATATATTACCTCTAATAATAATTATTTTTTAAGTGTTGAGTGATCTGGCTTTTTGATATTTGTAATTACCACACACACAAGCATCTATTTGATAGGTTCCATGTATTATCATGATATCCAATGTATAGAATATTAAGGAATTTAGTGTGATATCCTATGGAACTCAACTCTAGTTTAGGCAGCATAAACCCATACACTTGTCTTATGGATGGTGGGAATATATTACCTCTAATAATAATTATTTTTAAATGTTGAGTGATCTGGCTTTTTGATATTTGTAATTACCACACACACAAGCATCTATTTGATAGGTTCCATGTATTATCATGATATCCAATGTATAGAATATTAAGGAATTTAGTGTGATATCCTATGGAACTCAACTCTAGTTTAGGCAGCATAAACCCATACACTCGTCTTATGGATGGTGGGAATATATTACCTCTAATAATAATTATTTTTTTAAGTGTTGAGTGATCTGGCTTTTGATATTTGTAATTATCACACACAAAGCATCTATTTGATAGGTTCCATGTATTATCATGATATCCAATGTATAGAATATTAAGGAATTTAGTGTGATATCCTATGGAATCTATGGAACTCAACTCTAGTTTAGGCAGCATAAACCCATACACTTGTCTTATGGATGGTGGGAATATATTACCTCTAATAATAATTATTTTTAAGTGTTGAGTGATCTGGCTTTTTGATATTTGTAATTATCACACACACAAGCATCTATTTGATAGGTTCCATGTATTATCATGATATCCAATGTATAGAATATTAAGGAATTTAGTGTGATATCCTATGGAACTCAACTCTAGTTTAGGCAGCATAAACCCATACACTTGTCTTATGGATGGTGGGAATATATTACCTCTAATAATAATTATATTTTAAGTGTTTAGTGATCTGGCTTTTGATATTTGTAATTATCACACACACAAGCATCTATTTGATAGGTTCCATGTATTATCATGATATCCAATGTATAGAATATTAAGGAATTTAGTGTGATATCCTATGGAACTCAACTCTAGCTTTGGCCAGCATAATTTCAGCCCTCCTTCCAGGTGTTCTGGACTTCAGCTCCCACAATTCTGGCTGTTAGGAATTCTGGAAGTTGAAGTCCAGAACATCTGGAAGGAGGGCCGAAATTAGCCTAGACCTGATACACACATATACATACATACACACAAAAAGAGAATAGGAAGAGAGGAGGGAAAAGGGCAAGAAAGGAAACGAGATTAGGAAGGGGGCAAGGAAAAGGGTGAGGAGGAAGGAAGGATGAGAAGGAAGGAAGGGGAATATATATATATATATATACACACACACACACACACAAAGAGAATAGGAATAGAGCAGGGAAAAGGGTGAGAAGGAAGGAAGGAAGGATGGTGTGTGTGTATGGCATAGGCCAACTTCGGCCCTCCATGTGTTTTGGACTTCAACTCCCACAATTCCAAACAGCCAGTAGGAAGTCCAAAATTCCAGGAGGGCCAAAATTGGTCTATGCACCCCATCCATGTGTGTGTGTGTGTGTGTGTGTATGAGTGATTGGTTGGGGGGCGCCAAAATACTGTTCGCTTACCATTTAAAATTACCTTAGTCCGCCCCTGCCCACATCCATCTCCATCTGACATGAGGCCAAGCTCAAAAGTAATACAAAATAATAGATGCGAAACAACAGAGAAATACATCACAACACAATACATAAAATAACAAAATAAAATAAACAATGCAGAATAACATAATAAAATCAAACACAGAGGGCGGGCCAAATGTGTGTGATAAAATGTTGAAATGTTAAAATGTTTGAAGATGCAAACAAAACCCTTGGTGAGATAGAAATGGAAAAAGTGTATTTCTAAGGGAGGAGCCCAAAAAGGAGGATCCGTGGGGTTTAGCCTTTATTAGGCACAGGGGAAAGTGCATCATGAGGACAACTGAAGATGGAAACAAACAAATGGGTTGAATGGTCACTCTCCAAAGGCACATCGGAAAAGCCAAGTTTTTAGATCTTTCTTAAAGGCTGCTACTCTCAAAATCTCTCTCAAATAACGTGGTCTTTTTATACAGCACACACCAAACCACATTTCCTAAGACAGTATTTCGTTAAACAGTTGAAAAAGGCCTTAGGAAATGACATCAACATTTTGCTAACATTTTCCCTACAAGACCACCAGACTTTTAAAAGAAAACATAGCAGCAAGTTCACAACCGAAAATATATTCAGGACAAATTGCCTGTAGCAAAAAAAATAATTGAAGTTGTTTTGATTCAGATGCCCTCATAGGGAAAATGATATTGGGTAGAATCATCTGAGCGGATGTCAGTTTTATAGTTCTTTCAGAATAGTAGCTGAAGGGCAGATTATTGTCATTTGCATATGACTTTTCTCAGTATATTTTCTTCTTCCTTCATTTTACTGTCCTTCCTGTATTACTTTCAAGATTCTTTTGATATATCAGTATACAAAAAAACAAAACAAAAAACAATCGGGGCTCATCAGCTTTCACTGTATTTTGTCCTATCAAGCTTCATATTTACTTCCCTGGTGTTATTTGCACATCCATAGACCACACAGAAACGTTTCTGCTTTCATTAC
This sequence comes from Anolis apletophallus, assembly GCA_030556195.1. NCBI lineage: Eukaryota > Metazoa > Chordata > Lepidosauria > Squamata > Anolidae > Anolis > Anolis apletophallus. The sequence goes on from JARBWK010000010.1 coordinate 77,650,708, forward strand.
CACATCAGTACCAATCAAGTGCTAAAATGTGCTATGAATAGGGATTTATTTCTTCTTTCTACAAAAATGCACATAATAAGGACTCAGGGTAGCTTTTCAGAACCATACCTTTTGCCTAAAAGTGCAATTTAGGATCCTGGTAGATCAGAGAAACAGTTTACAAATAGGAGGATGTCTTCTTCCCAGAAGCAACAGATACTAAAACAATTTATCTCCACAGAGTACAGGCAATCCCTATTTCAAATAGTATAGGGAAGGGTTAACACCCCTGTCACATTTGTTTTATTGTCTGTGCCACTGTTCAGAAGATTTCAACTCACTTTCTGTCCCTGTGATAATTGGATTTTGAAAAAAGGCTTGTTGTGGAAACAAGGATTTCCTATCCTCAGCTGACAAGGGCTGAAGGGAGTTACAGCCCAACATTTGAAGGTCTATATATTCCTAACTTCTGTTTTAAAACATTTGATGTGGATGCTTTTAAAATGTACATTAGCATCTCCCAATTTTGTTGTTGTTTGATTTAAAGTTGTTTCTGACTTATAGTTGAGTCTAATGAAAACCTATCATGTGGTATTTTCAGCAAGATTGGCTAACAGGGGGCTTGCCTTTGCTTTCCTCTGAGGCTGAGAGTGTGCAGCTTGCCCAAGGTCTTTCAATGGGTTTCCATAGCTGAGGAAATTTGAACCCTGGTCTCCAGAGTCACAACTCAACCCTCAAACCATTTCACCAAATTGCCGTTCATCTCCTAATTACTAAAGGTCAATGAGGGAAACCTAACTAATCTTAGCAAAATTCAAGGTCCTTCTCCACAGCCCTAAAACTGGGGCTAAAAAAGGATTAGCTGGAGGAGTCCAGATGACATTTCAGGTGAATCCATTTCAAACTGGAGTAAATGGAACTTACTCAGTTTAATCCAGGCTTTAAAAACATCTCTAAAGATCTAGATGTAAAGCTAAGATCCAGAATTTTGCAGGTGATGGCCTTGTGGGGACTGCCTGGTGGGACTGCATTCGCAGTCCCAGGGGTCAGTTCCCACAGCCATCCTGCTTCTTTGGGTTCCCAAAAGGCCAGAGGAGCAGGATGGCAAACCCCTCCCCTCCCTTAAAACTTAGTTGAGGGTCTGCCATCCATGCAGGCCCCTCTGGAGAGCTCCCTACTCATGTCAGAATGGATTTTCAGGAGGTGGGGAGAGAGGAAAAATCCTCTTCATAGGGGCATGTATGGCTCGTAGCCCCTTCAAGTAAGTTATGGGGTTGGAAATGTAGGGCTGGAGCAGAGCTGGATGCCCTCCTAGGTCAACTTTGATTGACCTGGGAAGGTAACTAGTCTTCCCTCTGAGGGAAAGCCCAGGTTTGGGAGCTGGAGTGGGGACAGGAATCAGGATTTTATATCCCAGTTCCTCTCAGGAATTTGATATGTCTGTCTTGCCAAAAGTGTCAATACGTCACCTACAAAAGCTTTCTGCCAACCACTGAATCTATTGGGCTATTAAAAACCAGCCAGCAATCCTGGATCACATTCATGTAATTCTACCTGTAAGTATCTTAAGAAAACAGACACATAGATCACTAGGAACCAGTATATTACATAAAAACATCACCTGTGCATCCAGCAATCTTATGTCTGTAATTGAATACTATGTATGATACAGAATGTCATTTTCACTATGTGGAGGAAATGAGCACACACCTTGGAAACAAGTCTGCAATGCTGACCAGTAATCTTGAGTAGTTAGACATTTTAACATGGAATGCCATTGATTCTTAGTTTGTTTGTGTTTGAAATTACAGCACCATATATTTCAAGTACTTTAGATAAAAGGGAAAGTTTCTGAAATCACAGACAAGTGTTTTTAACTTTGGATGATCTTAACCTGCCAAATATTTTAATACCATCATCTACTTCAAAACGTTGATGTTAGAGTGTTGTGAACTGCCATCTTGAATATGTGCTGTGAAGTCGCATTTTAACTTATGATTATCCCATTAATTCCATAGAGTTTTCTTAAGCAAGGACTATTCAGAGGTGATTTTTCCAGTTCCTTCCTCTGAAATGCCTTGTATTCATTGATTATCTACATCCAAATACTAACCAGGTCCGGCCCTGCTTAGCTTCCTAGATCAGAGAGGATCTCAGGGTCAATGAATTAGCAAAATGTTGCTCAGAATAAATGTTAGCTGCCTCCACCTTCCATACAGCTTTTATTTATTCTGAGCAACACCTTGCTAATTCATTTATAAAGTTCTGTTGGTTAATCACAGTAATAAATTAGTATTTTAAGTGATTAACTGCATCCTTCAGGGATCCAGAATAAATTTGTCAGAAGTGCTTTTGTTTGCTTTTAAATCTCTCTCTCTCTCTCACTCACTCATTCTCTCTCTCTCACACACAAACACACACAACTAGGGTTTCAATGTTGTTACTTTTGTCAGCTCTAGTTAGAAAGAGTGTGATCTGCACAGTAATATTTATTTAGCATTAGCAGTGATGTGTGTGTTCTACAAAATGCAGAATAGTTTTGTAAGCCAAAGGCTTAAGAATCTTCAACAAACATAAAAGAAAAAAATGGACAGCATGATGCCGAGTCTTTGGAATGATTAGGAAACTTCCAGGTGCTGTGGAACAGCTGGCAAAAATCATGAAGAGAACAAGAATGAGTTTTGAATGGAGTCTCAAAAGAGGGGAGAGAGGCAGCTGGATGAAGACAGAGGCAAAGATTATAATGGGCATAAGGGACAACATGTCAGAAAGGAGTGAGAAACGACGAGGGAAATAATGACATTAGAAAAGTAGAAAGTGAAGGGAATATAGTTGACAGATGGAGGATATCTGAAGATAATCTGGATACTTGTCTCTTTAAACTTCTATACAATGATGTTGGTATAATTTTGAAGCAAAATAATAATTGGCTATGGAGAAAAACATTAATGCTCTTAAACGAGGTAAAGCAGAAAACTGGTCATTGGAGGAGTACGTAGAGGAGGGACATCTCACATTGAAATGAAGGCTGGACCTACACTGCCCTATATCCCAGAATTTGATCCCATCTTATCTGCTTTGAAATGGATTATATGAGTTTACGTTGCCAGATAATCTGAGGGCCATTCCAGATATGCCTCAATCCCAGGAGGAGCTGGGATATTAATCCTCCCAGGATTGAGGACCCACACCTACCCAAACTCTGTTTTTTTCCTTACGGGATTGGCTATATGCCATAACAAGTCAACCAGAGGTTGACCCCAGAGGTCATGGACGCCCCCCCCCCCAATTTACCTCAAAAAGTCACACAAAGGGCTTGGCTGCATGCTCAGGCCCCTCTAGCAAAAGCTCCTGGTGCATGAAAATGATGTATTGGGAGGTAGGAGGGGAAGAAATCCAAATGCATCATTTTCACATACCAGGATCTTTTGCTGGAGGGTCCAGATAAGCCCAATAATGCTCCCTTGCTTCTGCCATTACCATTTGGACACCACGGAGGAAGGATTGATAATTTATATTCTTGTCACTTGCTAAACTGAGCAATTTCAAAATTAAACTAATTTTAAAGTGCCCCCTCTCCAGCTTTCCTACCCTCATGAGATGAAGTCCTAAAACAAAACTCTTAAATTGCACCTTTGATGTATGATCCTTCCATTGTTATCTGAACACCAGCGAAATCTGAGTCAACATGGATCTACACTGCCATATAATCCAGTTTCTGAATTCAGATTATCTGCTTTGAACTGGATTATACGAGTCTACACTGCCATATAATCCAAATCAAAGCAGATAGTATGGACTCAAAAACTGGATTATATGGCACTGTACATAGGGCCTTAGCCCTAGCTAACTTGAGTACAGCTACAGCTTCAACTATTTCCCAAATTAGACACCGAGCCTTTATTTATAAGTTCAAACCACTTTAGAATCCTTATCTGCAGACTATTGAATTCATCTGATCAGTCGTAATATTAAGTCTAAATTACATTTTAAGCACCAAGGTGCAGGTCCAAGGGAAAGACTGAGCATGATTCTAATGCAGGATGCTTCTGCAATATTTTACATGGTTATGGTATAACTCCACTTACCAAGTATTTGAACTTTATGAATGCAAATTATATCTCTCCCTTTTTTTAAAAAAATGCATGTAAAGCTGCCCTTGTTCTCTCTTCTTCTTCCTTTCATTTTATCCTGTCAGCACTGCATATATCAAATCCAAGCTCAGGGCTTTAACTAGGCTTTACTGTTTCATTCTGCTTCATGAATTTTTCAGTGTTTACACTTATGCTTAATATAATAAGATTGATAGCACACTGCTTGATCGGTTCACATTCAACCATCTCAGCTAAGGGAAAGATGTTTGTTCTTTTCCCTTAATTTCCTGTAATACCTGGAAGTTCATTTTCACCTTTTGCAACCTGATGCACCATCTCATCTTTCAAATATCAATTCCTTGAACTAATACGTTCCAAGTAACATTTACTCAGAGGGTTTATTTAATTAAGATTCAGCATGATGTCTAAACTACTGCAAAATCATCACTGGCTTTTCATTGCAGGTATACCTGACAATCCACATGCCGAGGAAGACAAAACAAGAATGGTATTGTTAGGGTACAAGTATAGGAAGGATGAAAATTTTCCTGTTACATTCTGTCCGTTCGTTTCATCTTTCCTATCTAAAATTCATATTCAAAGGTACAAGTGTGTGACATGTCTTTTATCTTTTTAAAGTACCTGGTGCATTGATTAATCAATAGTGCCTGGAAAAGAAGGTGCCCCATGTCTTCTTAGGCCCTGTTGAACTGTATTATGTGAGTCTACACTGACCACATAATGCAGTTTCAAACTGCATTATATGGCAGTGTAGATATTACTTAATGTTCTTGTCTCAGTTGTGCAGTGGCAGTTGGAAAGCTTCCCAATATACTTACACTGCACCCAGATCAGCTACAATAATGGTTCCTAACATTTGGTCCTCCAGGTGTTTTGGACATTTGGAATTTGAAGTCCAAAATAACTGGAGAATTAAAGGTTTTGAACCACTGAGCTACAGGGATGCACTCCAACTCCAACTCCTATTGAACAGCCATGAGGGCAAGCAGATGTCATCCTTTCCTGAAAAGGAGAAGACTACTACTCCTTCCCCATTTATACAGCAGTAAACAAAATGGCTACTGGGCACATTCTCACCACTTATCAGTAGTCAGGGCAGAGTTGCATCACAGATCTGACTGGCTGCCCTACTATCCAGAAACAGCATCTCAATCACTAACCTTAGGACAGTGGCAACATTTATGTTCCCCCAGTGATCCAACAGGACCTGGGCCATCAAATCAAGCACGTTGATGTTCAGTCATTGCACAATATCTCGAAATGGTGGATCATCAGTGAATTCATCCCCTGCTAGGTACAGAAGGACCCAATCTCTGACAACTTTATATTCGCAAATCATTTTAGATTTTTCTGGCAGCATCCCCCTTTTCTTCATGCTTTTAGTGGACTTATCTTGAGGTCACATGAGATCTTTCCCAATGAAAATATCTTGCTTCCTAATGACTGTGACAGGAGTATCCTTGACCAGGAGGGCTGACTGCTAAAAAGGACCATTTGAATTCCAGAACCAAAATGGGAAAACCCTTGGCAAATGAAACCATTTTATCTAAGGGAGTATGGCATTTTATTCAGGAAATATTTCCCTTGATATACAGTACGTCTTGGGGTCTTTTTATGAAAACAAAGAGCTGGGTGGCATTGTATGATTTGCAATGGTGCATCATGATATGGGTTTTAAGGAGAGCTGTCATAGAAAGGAAAGGAATCCATCCACACTGGTTTAAACTGACACGGATCCATCCCATCCACACTGGTTAAAACTGACATTTTTCCTGCTGTTTTTCTCCCTTTCCTTTTCCTCTTTCCTTATCTCTCTTCCTTTCCCCTTTCCTTTTCTCCTCCAAATACCAGCTCATTCAGGAAAACATGGGGGACATTTTACTAGGTTCCCCAGATATGTTGTTCCCTTGCAAAGTGGTGGCGTGGCACCTTTCCCACCCAAGCTGCCTAGTCCCTTCCCATTTGCCTTCCTGGCTGCCATGCCAAAACCCCTTTCCTCCCTAGGTGGTTTTCCCTCATTGGCTGGAGGCAAGCATCCCAGCATGCAAGCTACTGCTTGCCTTCAAATGCTTGGTCTTTTCTGAATCACTTCCTGAGTCAGAACAAAGGTGGCAACAGTGGCTTCGAAAGGGCAAGGATACTTCCAGGTTCCCAAATGGCTTTGAAATCGCTTCAAAAGGGAATTTGATCCAAATTTAATCCGAATTATGAAGATTCCGACTGGACCTAACCATGCCTACTGAAGAGTGCTGGTGCTCCAATCCCTGTTATTCCATAAGATTTGGCCATGGCAGTTATAGTAGTATCAAACTAATTTTCCAGTGTAAATGCACCCTGATGTTCTCAAGCACTTCACACTGAGGAAAGGAAAGACTATATTTTGCTGCCAGAAAATAACTTTGAGGCCTTAAATAATTAAACCTTGTCATATAAAGCTTACTTTCACATAAAAGCAGCTTTCAATAGGATTCAAGGGTCTTCCTGGAGCACACACTAGCAGTTAATACACACGTACACTAATACTGTGATGGTTTACTGCCAAAACTATTTCTAATCAAACATTCTTGGATGGTATCCTGCAAGGTACATCACATTCTCCTGGGATACCAAGTAAGATGCAGGATATGTTTATATGTTTTGACAGAATTATCTACTCTAATTCCCAAGATGGCTAGAACCTAGAGCGTGATGAAAACCACTCTGAACTTTAACTCCAGTATTGGGTTTGTTAGAAGCAGAGGGAAAGAATCAAAACAAATCTTGTAGACATGTCAAGATGCCTATAAATTAGGGATTCTGAATGTCTTGCCATTCCACAAAATGATGGGCTTTTTAGTCTCTCTCTTTCCCATTCCCATAATTGTATCTTCAGTATCATCATCATCATCATCATCATCTGTTGAGCAAGTGGACTAATTAACAAATGACCCCCCCTCATAAATGTACAGCAAAGTAACGTATTAGCAGTAGCATGACCCAGCACCAGTAGCCAAAAATGATAAAGAGAACAAAATGCACAGATGTTACTTCTTTCATAGGAGGCTTTTCTTTGTAGTAAAATAATATAGTTGCACTATTTGCAATAACAACGTTTGCACAAAATTGATCACAGCAAGGCATTATTTAGTTTATTCAGGCAAGGCACATTGGAACAGCCATGTTTTCAGGCTCCTCCTGAAACTGCCAATGTGGGGGCTTGTCTGATAAAAAATAGGCCAGAAAGACAATTTTACCAACATAATATTGAATAAAAATCAACAGGTTAAAATTAGATACCAGCCAATAGATGATTATAGCAATCAAGATGAGCAATGGCCAAGGTCCTTATTACCCCACCCCATTTTAAATCCTTTCTAATGCATTGAGGATACAATTTATGATGGCTCTCTTCCCACAATGCAGAGCCAGCTCCATCAGGATTTGTTAGGGAAATATCAGAAATAGTCATTAAAAGGGGAGTGGGGAGAACACGATCAGAGACCGTCTTCTGGTCTCAGGAACCAGGGTATAACTAGAGAAAACACATGGGATGAGAGCTGTCAAATTTGCTCAGAATAAGTTGCTTCAGAGATGGGGAGGGGGGTGTTCCTGTGGGCCATCCCCTACCAAGCAATGACATTTCTCTCCCAAATCATGCTTCATAAGTAATTTTTTCTGCCTAAAGAAGAGCTTTGTGATGCAAGAGACACCCAAGCAAATGCTGTTCTCCCACCCCCCAGCCATACAAGAACACAATTGTAATGGGTGAATTCCATTTGGTTGCTGCAAACACAACACAAGAAACACTTAAAAGGAGCCTCCTGCTTTCCTCTCGTCCCTTCCTCTCCCCTTGAATTCCAAGAAGCATCTTTACTGCCAGCATAATAAATACTTGCCTCCCTTCTCTTCCAGAGCAGCAGGATGGGAGGGAGGGAAAAGTTCCATAATCCACAGAGTCCTGTCCCCCCCCCCCAAGGTTTTCTTTTTAAAAAATGGAATGGGAAAAAACGGCACTTGTTAGTGTGAACAATCTGAAAATGGATTATTTTGCAAGAAAAAGCAAGAAATAACAACATATGATAAGGAACGATAAATTGAAATATGTGCTTTGTAATGCTACAGGACTAAACACCATGATAATATGACACCCCCTCCCCAATGGGATAAGTTTTCAAGTAATGAAGAGATCTTAAAAGAAGGTCTGATTTTGGCAATATTATCAAGAAACAAAAGACACAAATAGGCTACAGTTTCAATGTACAAAACAAGAGAAGTCTGATCTGGCTACGGTCGTCCACGCTCTGGTCACTTCCCGAATAGATTACTGCAACGCGCTCTACGTGGGGCTGCCTTTGAAGACAGTTCAGAAGTTACAACTAGTCCAACGGGCGGCAGCCAGACTACTAACTGGAGCTACATACAGGGAGCATACCACCCCCCTGTTGTGTCAGCTCCACTGGCTGCTGGTCCAATTCTGGGCTCAATTCAAAGTGCTGGTTTTGACCTTTAAAGCTCTATACTGTTCTGGCCCAGCTTATTTGTCCAAACGCATCTGCCGCTACGTCCCTTTAAGATCATCCGGGGAGGCCCTGCTCTCGCTCCCGTCGGCTTCTCAGGTGCGGCTGGTGGGGATGAGGGAGAGGGCCTTCTCGGTGGTGGCTCCTCCTCTGTGGAATGCGCTGCCTAGTGACATAGGATCAATTCCATCCCTCCTGACATTTAGGAAAAAAGTGAAGGCTTGGATGTGGGACCAGGCATTCGCATAGTAGCACAGGACAGCACTTTAGACTAGTTTTTAATGGAAAGTTGGTGAATAGGGCTCAATGCCTTTACGGACAGAACACTGTTTTACATAGGTGAATACATAGGCTGTATGAATGTAATTGTATTTTAATGTATTTAAGTCTCAATGTTTGAGGGCTTTTATACTGTTTTTATACTGTGTTGTTATGAGGGCATCGAATTGTGCCTTTTGAAAGCCGCTCTGAGTCCCCCTCCGGAGGTTGAGAAGAGCGGGGTAAACTGTCGAAAAATAAAATAAATAAAAATAAATAAAACAGTTAAGAATAAAACCAAAACGTTGTACTTCCTTCACAAGATAAATGGGAATGTTATTAACATGATGGAGAAAGAAGAAGACATATGATCTCCAGCCACCAAATTAAATGACCAGCCTAAGAGATGTTATGAGACACCCAAGAACTAAATCAGTAAATTCCAGGCCATGAAGAGAATTTGACAGAAGAGTATGCGCAATATTATTTATTCATTTGGAGAACATAGTAACTTGATCCAACTGCAGAAATTTGAGTGGTTGCTTCCCCAATGCCATGCAATTCCCATTCATCATCCAATAGATGTGCTAGTCTCACTGTTAATATGATTATGGGCCTTTTCACACAGCCATAAAATGCAACTGGAACCAGCATAAAAATGGTGTCTACACCAGGCTTCCCAAAGCCACCTCTGCGATCGAAGACAGGCCAGTCAGTCGAGACTTGTCAGAGCCATTCTGGCAGATCTGGGCCTCAGCTAGCTTTCCTATCCACCCTCACATCCATTCCAGCAAAAAAGTACAGATTTGCATCATTAGGCAGTGATGGAGCCCAGGAGCAGAGAGCCCCTTCTGCTCCTCCAGAGTTCCCATTGCATCCTGCATGAAGCAGGTTCAAGAAAGGAAGCGATAGTAAAGGAATCCTTTTCCTTTCCTTTTTTGGCTGTAATGGGGGTCCTGGGGGAGGGGGCAGAAAGCCACTGCCACCCCACTTCATCTGGTTTCCTAAGCCCAGTGAGGATGGGATGATTGTAAGTACACAATCTGGGATTGCACATGGTGATCCAACATGGCAGTGCCCACTGCATAAACATCAAGAAAGGTTCAGAACTTTGCTGGTGGGTTTTTACCCCAGGGTCAAGCGGGATTAAATGTCTTACCCTGGGTTTAAAAGCATTGACCTGTGTGCATTGTGTGGACATACCAGGTTAATGTATTTCCTACACTGCATTATATGGCAGTGTAGATGCAGCCTATCCAGTACCTGTTTGTCATGTTGGTCTTTAAAGATGAGGATTTCATTTAGGAACACTGATAAACAGGAGTCCATCTCAAAACCCTCTGGCTGCATGGGTGATACTTGTCCATTTTTCATTCTCCTGCATTTGAATTTTAATCTCAAATTCTTTGCCTCAAATATATAGAATGTTTTAAATCTTAAGGGATTTATTATGAAAAGAAGCCAAAATCTTTTTCACTGAACCCTACTCTTCTGTAGAGAGTTTTTTTCTACTGCAGAAGCCCTGCTGTGCTCACTTCTTGGATTTTACAACATGGGATTATCCAGTTAATTTATGGAGCAAATCATATCTTAAATGTGTAGCTAGGTTAAATTAGACAGTTATTAACATATTTTGCTCAAAGATAGGAATCTAAAAAATACTTAACAATTTTCTCTACCACAGTACAGAACAACATATCACTGGAAATAAATGGGAATGGGCATTATTTTCTTAGGATTTTTCCAGAAAACAAATGTTTGTACTAAAATACAAAACTGGCCTTCTACATAAAACCAAAACATAAAGGAACCCAGAATTTTCACACAGGAAGTATATTCTGGGGTGGGACTATTTCCACAGGTTATCTTGTATTTGTGGAGGTTTTAAACTGCATTATTTTAGAGCACAACTTATGTGGGAAAGTGTCACCTTCTAGGGCTTGGGCACACTTGATCTCCCTGAACAAACCACACAGCTTTGAAGTACAACACAGTTTTATTGTGCAGGAAAGAGGAAAGCGTGAAGGCCAATACAATGCCTTAAAGTAGCAATCAGGAACAGCAGGTAGTAAGTCCTGCGGCGGGGATTCCAAGCCGGATGCGCAGGAAGAGTCTCCAAACAGAATCCCTCCGTTTCCACAACCGGGCGGCTTGGGAAGCAAGGAAGTTTAGCAATAAAGTCTTAGCAGCAGTGAGGCTTGAGCAGGACGCACACAAAGTTCGGTGGACCAAGGCAGCCCGGTGGAATGGGCGGGAGTAGCTTAGGTCAGGCCGTTCGCGGCCGGCTCTTCAGAGTAACATCCTTCATTGGCATGAGTTGATCTGAGATGCCCTCTATGGTGCGGGGTTCTCCGATATAGGGTCCCTTGGCCAGTCCCAGTGCGTCGAACATCAAACCCAATGATTGATGAGGAACTATATGTTTATTGTTACCTAAGGTTCTCCGGAATGTTCCCCAATTACCGGGCACAGATGTTTCAGGGAGGAGTAGTTTATGGCTCCTCTGCAGCACCTGGCCAAAAGGGAGTCTCGCTTTGGTAACCTTGGATGTAGTTATCTGTGCATTCCGTGCCACTTTCACACGAGAATGCAGAGAGGCCCCGATGGGGCCTGGGGAGCATCAAACTGACGGTTTCACCACTTCATAGGCCGGATGGGCCTGTGTAGGCCTGGGCAAATGGGCAGCCTGGAGACTCTGTGGTGTGACACCAAGGGCTTTCAGATACAACAAATGTAGTGTTCAAGGTACCTACCCACACAGTCTGTGAATAGAACTGTACCATCTCCCATTTTAAAGGATTAGATAAATTTGTGGATATGAAGAGTTTTAAATCAGAATAGCTGTAGATTACTTTCAGTATCCAAAGCAATGGTCTCCTGCATATTAGCTTCTGGGAAATAGGATAAGGAAGATGCAGTTGCATGAAATAGAGCATGCATATGGTTCGCCATGATATGAACAGAATGCTAGAATAGTTTTTTTTTTAGTCCAACATGGTTCTCTTACATTCTCATATGCAGGAAGCAGATCTGTACATATTTAGCTATACCAAACGTGTGAACATTCCACTTGATGTGCCAAGTTTCAGAATCATATACTCAGCACTCATTTCTGATTGAAACGTATTTCCTATCTTGTTGTTGACTTTAAAGCAAACCTATAAGGCCATTTTCTTGGTGAGATTTGGTCACAGTGGATTTGCTTCTTTGTCTGAGAGAGCGTGACTTGCTCAAAATCACCCAGAGGGTTTTCTGAGAAGGGAATCAGACCCTGGTCTCCACAACACTGGTTTATTCCCTATTTATCCAACACTGTCCACACAGCATTGTGCTTTCACGCACATATGGACTATGATTGGATCAGAATGACTACATTTCAGTGGAAATTTCACACAGTGTAGTTTTAAGAACTGTCCAGAAGATGATTTGCAACTCAAGTTCAAGGCAACTGCTGTTCAGAATGAAACCTCACTTTTCCACAGCCATTCTCAGCAGTGTATCAATGCTAATTAAAGAGGCACAGATGGAGAATTTGGGCTTGAGCTGGTTTCAATCATTTGTGTCATTTTAAGTTGCTTGCCAACATTATACCTGCCATGTTAAGTGCATATGCAAGCATAATTCTGGGCGGTGTCATTTACTTTTTTCCAGATAGGCAAATCTTCTGTTACTTTATCTGATCTGATGATCCATTTTTTATCAGGATGAAATTACCAAAATATTTTGGATACAAAAATAATTTTTTTAAATGAACTCAACTTGTATTTGTTTTCAATGCCACATGAGTTGATAAGTAATCCAAAAGAACAAAAAACTCTGCCTTTTGGAACAATGATAAACAAAGAGCTGGTTTTTAAAAATGGTCAAAATACAACTGCTGGAAACTTCTTCAAACAAATAATCAAATCCAATTGTACTTTTAAAATATAAAAATCAACAGCAGGATACGAGACATGCCTGCCCCAATGTTTGGTTGGCAACCTGAGACTGAAAACTACTTTTCAACTGGGCAGTACCTAAACTGAAGTTTCTGAAGTGCTGGCGATTGGGGTGCTAGAAATGGCATCTCTAGCACTTTACCAGTTTGAAGGTATCCTGAGAGACAGTAGCAATAGGAACCCAAGGAACCCTGTTCTTCATAACCCCATGATCAGAAGCGTGTTATTGATATTGTTTCCCAACACCCCAATCTGCAGTCTCTCAGAAAACCTTCTGTTTGAGTGCCAAACAGTTAGATTGGAGACTAGGAAGAGAATATCATTCCTGAGCCAATTTCGGAAGGACGGTATACAAATCTAAACAATAAAATAAATAAATAAATAAATAATATAGCTATGGCAGTATAATTATATTTATATCTATCAGATCTTGACCTTTGTTTCAGGGAATTTAATTAGGCAAATATGTATATGACTGTTTTAAAAAATAAAATTACAATATTATTAGTTTCTGCAAACAACGAAATTTCCTGTGCAGAAAATATTTTGTGTGCAAAGCCCCCTCTGAACAAAACTTGCCAAGAAAACTGTCATAGGTTCTCCATAGGGTCATCATAAGTTTAAAAAAATGACTTAAAAGCAAAAAAAAACCTAACCTATCACTGATTCCTCAATGCTTGTGATTGAATAATTCATTTGGTCAGTAACCTTGCCATCACTGACTTTGAATCTCATGATATTAACACTTTCCTAACACTGAACTGAGAACCAATGCAGCGAGTGACAAGAATAGAATGTGTCTTATTATCACCAGTCCACATGGATACTAATCTGTATATACTTACACAAACTGCTATGTAAATAACATCACCAAGTACACCTTATATATAAGTTGAGGGTAGGTTTGGGGACCAAAATTATGGATTTTGTTATGACCCATGGATAACTCAAGGGTCATTCCACAATTATAAGAGTTAATATTCAGTGCATGTATTGACCAGTGGCTATGTCAACCTGGGAGTTTTTGAGTTGATTATTTTAGTACATTTTTAGATATATACATGCATATATAGGGTATATATGCAGGCAGTCCCTGAATTACAAACATCCAACTTACAAAGAACTCATAGTTAAGAACAAGGATGAGAAAACAGTGAGAGAACTACCCCCCCAGTAAGGAAAATTCACTTCTTAAAGAGTTATCAAGGGAAAAAGGTGTCCCAACTGAAGTTTTATCACCAATCCTTGTTTTTGCAACCAGCCATTTTTCCCCAAAATCCAATTCTCACAGGGACAGAAAGTGATGTGAAATCTTCCGAACAGGGGCACAGACAGCAAAACAAACACCACAGGGGTGGTAACCCTGCCCTGTGCTATCCAAAGCTTGTGTGTGTGTGTGTAGCTGGAGTTGCACTTTAAAAATGTACCTATTCTGACTTACAAACAAATTCAACTTAAGAACAAACCTACTGAAACTTGGGGACTGCCTGTAACTTGGGAACTGCCTATATATGTGTGTGTGTGTGTAAGTCAGTGTGTGTGTGTGTACGACCTACCACCTGCTCCCTCGACCCGTGCCCCTCCACGCTGATTCGAGCTTGCATGGAGGGGTTACGAGGCCCTCTGTTGAAGATAATCAACTGCTCCCTTGAGCAAGGAGCTTTTCCAGAGGAGTTAAAAGAGGCGGTGGTTAGTCCATTGCTGAAGAAGCCCGGGTTAGATCCCGCGGCTCCCTCCAATTACCGCCCGGTGTCCAATCTATCATACCTGGGCAAGGTAATTGAGAGGGCAACAATGGACCAGCTGCAGACATTCCTGGATGATGCAACCTGGCTAGACCCCTTCCAGTCCGGCTTCCGTTCGGGCCATGGGACGGAGACCGTCCTGGTCTCCATCACAGACCTACTCCGTTGCCATTTGGACCGAGGCGGATCGGCGCTGCTCGTGTTATTGGACCTCACGGCAGAGTTTGATACTGTCGATTACCAACTTTTGACACACCACCTGGTGGTGGCGGGGGTTAGGGGGACGGCCCTCAATTGGCTGTCCTCCTTCCTCCAAAACCGCCTGCAGCGAGTGAAGTGGGGAGGTGGTCTCCGAGGGCTCCCCTTACATTGTGGAGTTCCTCAGGGGGGCATTCTCTCCCTGCTGTTATTTAACATCTACATGCGACCACTCGCCCAATTGGTACGGAGTTTTGGGCTGGAATGTTATCAGTATGCTGATGACACCCAGCTCATTCTGAGGATGGACCCCGGGGTGGTCTCTGTACCTGATAATTTCCATCTCTGCCTAGAAGCTGTAACTGGATGGCTGCGAGCCAGTAAGTTGAAGGTGAACCCGGCGAAGACGGAGATCTTGTGGCTGGGCCGCCCGGAGGGGGTAGAGACCCAGTTGCCGACATTCGACGGTGTGGTCCTTTGTCCGCAACCGTCTGTAAAGAGCCTAGGGGTCCGGCTGGACTCCCAGCTATCTATGGAGGCGCAGATTGCCTGCGCCTGCAAGATAGCCTTTTACCATCTGTGTCAGGCAAGACGTCTGGCTCCTTACCTCTCTCGCTGCAACCTGGCCACGGTGATCCAAGCCACGGTCATCTCGAGGCTCGATTACTGTAATGCGCTGTACATTGGCCTACCCTTGTCGGCGATCCGGAAACTCAAGCTGGTGCAGAACGCTGCAGAACGCCTGCTCTCAGGAGCCTTAAGATCTGACCACGTGGCTCCACTCTTGCGCGAACTGCACTGGCTTCCAATCGAATTCCGGGTCACCTTCAAGGTGTTAGTTTTAACTTTCAAGGCCTTATATGGTTTGGGGCCAGTGTACTTGAGGGAGTGGCTTACCCCTTATATACCCAGGAGATCACTGCGTTCAGAGGGGCTCAATCTTCTGGATGTGCCAGGCATTAGGGTTTACAGACTTGCTAGCACGCGGTAGAGGGCGTTTGCCGTAGCAGCGCCAACTTTGTGGAACACCCTCCCCGAAGAGATACGAACTACCCGGGACTTAATGCCGTTCCGCAGAGCTGTAAAGACCTGGCTCTTTAGACAGGCATTTGGCCCATAACCAATGCCGCATTATTCACCATTCTGCTGTGCCACTGCCAGCATACTTCTATTGCTACTGTAGTTCTGCTGTTTACATGTTTTTAACCGGGGGGTTTTAACTGTTTTATTGTATTTTATGTGTTTTTACCTGTATTAACCTTGTAAACCACTCTGAGCGCCAGAGAGAGCGGTATATCAAATTGAACCAATAAATAAATAAATATATATATATATATATATACACACACACACACACACACTGACTTACTTCTTAGTAGGAATTCAAAAATTATGAACAATGTTTGAAAAAATAGTTAAATTTGTTTCTTGAACATTGTAAAATCCTGATGAAAAAAATCATGAATTGTTTACAATTTTCACAATTTGAGACTTATGTGCAAAACTTTGTGTGTTTTTGTGTGAAGAAAACAAAAAATTCTGCAAAAAATAATTATTTTATTTAAGAAACCTTGTTTTTAGCATGTAACATGCTGTTTTCTGTACAACGTTTCTTCAGAATAAGTCCTAAACTGCAGTCTTTAAACAGTGTGCAATATTCTCAGAATCATTAAAATTCCTCTTCCTTTAAAAGCAAAATAGATGACGAACTACATTTTTACTTCTGTATGTATGTGTTTGTGTTATATGTATATGCGCACACACAGAGAAGTAGTTCTTCACTCTCTCACACGCACACATTATGGTGATTTAATAGTAAATGCTTAACTAGTACTACGTTATCCAGCCAGAAGGAGAATGTCCAATTACTACCCTTGTATGATTTTTAAAAACAAATCAAGAAGCATCTGTGTGAGTAAAAAAGGATCTTAGTAGAATATCCTGCTTATCCAGAGTATCTGACTGTATTCTTTAAACATCCAAGTTTTTGAATTATTAATGTGTGCTTGCATTTTATTTTATGGGGCATTGCTGTGGCTTGAGGTATTTGCAGGATTTAAAATGCCCCCAATTAAAAGTATCTTGTCTCTTTAAAAAAACACAAAAATACATTTCCACATTGGTTTACCAGTAATTTCCATAAATTACTTGATGCTTTCAATAAATTTGATGGAAACAAATCAGTTTAGTTACATTTAAATATTTGGTGTACATCCTCCTGTCAGATATGACAGGAAAATATGAAAGCAGCCAAGATATTAATTTAATACTTCAGTCTGTGTGATAGTTTATGATATGTTTGAGGCTAATTTAATCTGTCTTCTATTATTGTTAATCAAACTGTTGGGTAAATATTTTGACAGAAGCGACTAAAACATTGAGATTGTAACCACAAACCTCATTCTGTAATGCTATTTCCTGATGGAAACACTTCTGCTTATTCATCTAAATTATCAAATATTTACTCATTGGTTAAGAAACACCACAAATGTGATAGCAGATAGATGTCATGAACCAGACATTTTCAGACTTGGTTATATGGATAAAAAATTTGATTGGACCCTATCTAGCACAATGACTGTGTGTTGACTGTGGTGATCAGCAGGAAGGAAAGGGACATGGGTCACTATGATGATGTAAAGAAATTGATAACTTGGATCCCCCCACATGTTGGTAGATTGCAAAACTCCCACCAGCCTTCATTGGCTAAAAATGCACATGGTCCTCCATATCCATGGATTCAGCCATCAATGATTCAGCCATCAATGGCTTGAAAATATGCTTTGAAAAGTCCGAAAAAAACCCAAACCCTGATTTTGCCATTTTATAGAAAGGACACATTTTTCTCATGCCATTGTATATTATGAGGCTTCAGCAACCACACTTCTTGATATTCATGATGTTCCTGGAAGCAAGCTGCAGTGGATATCAGGGATCTACTGTATAAAGGAATTCACTCTCTTAACATAGTGAATTCTCAGTCTATAGAAGCAGAGAGATATGAAGCTGGACACAGGATTTACACTCTGAGTGCACATGTGGATGTGTTTTAAAGAACCATTTACATGAAGTTGTGGTTGATTTAATGACAAAGTGTCACCTCAATAGAAGTGAGGTTCATTGGGAAAGACCCATGCAATTGAAACTTGAACTTATTGCTAGACCATTTTCATGTGATTCCAAACTACAGCTGCAAGAAAGATACCAATGAAAAGAAAAGGCTTATGGAGTCCTTTAGGAACCTTTTAATTTTTAGAGTTACATAGTAGATCCTAGGGTTGAAAGAGGAAATAGAAATCATGGTACTCAGATATGTTGACCCCCTAACTTGAATTTATGCTGAATCAAGGTGACCATATGTCAAAGCAAGCAGACTTCCCACCTCAATTCTCCTCACACACCAATTGTGGCTAGTTCTTATCCAATACTGTACTGTCAAAGCTTGTAGCGCCCTTAATAAAGTTTCTATTCATTTCACTAGTAAATATTGAACAGTCTAGGACCTTGTCACATGGCCGAAGGCAGCAATGATCTTCTTACCTATTGAATTCCGGATCACTTTCAAGGTGTTAGTTCTTAGTTTTAAGGCCTTGCATGGTCTGGGGCCAGTTTATCTAAGGGATCACCTGTTCCCTTACAATCCCCCGAGATCACTACGGTTAGAAGACTTACATCTTCTTTGCATTCCCAGTATTAGATCTTTTCACCTAACAGCAACCCGGCGAAGGGCATTCTCCATCATAGGCCCGGTGCTATGGAACTCTCTGCTGCCTGAGATTCAGGCTCTCTGAAATCTAAGCTCTTTCCATAGAGCATGCAAGGCCCACTTGTTCAGGCAGGCTTTTGACAGTTGTTGAAATTTTAATCACTGTTTTATCTCTGCTGTTTTTGTATCTTCCTTGTAAACCGCCCCGAGCCTTTGGGAGTGGCGGTATAAAATCGAAGAAATAAATAAATAGATAAATAGTGAGGCAAGGTGGTTGTTTTACCTCGCTTCATCTCAGGTTGCTTCGTCAGCCAGCCAGCGATCCCATGGAGTGAAGTGAGGTGTGCGCAGCTTCCCTCCACCATCCAGGCAACATTGGAGGCTTCCCATGTTGCCAGGTCCATGAGGAGAAGCCATACGCACTACATGTGCACCTCGCTTCCCCACATGGGATCTCTGGCCAGCCAGCAAAGCAACCCGAGACAAAGCGAAACGAGATGACCCCCTCCATGTCTCGCCATTAAGAATAGTGCTGCCACCCCCAGCTGCCGGCCGTGTGACAAGGTCATATATCTATGGATCCCTGTTGCATGAAAAGTGACACTTTAGCTTTAAATAACTTTGTGTCCTGAGGTTTGTCAGTGGTGGATGTTTTTATTAGCAGCAGCCTTTTTTCAAGCATGCTGGGTTTAATTGAGCTTGTTGAAATCACTAGTGGTGAACAGATCTCTGCTGATTTGTATAGTCAGATTTAAACCTCTATGTTCTTTACATTTGTAGGCATATTTTTTAATTAAAAAAACATAATTGTTCACCTTAAAAATATAGACCAAAATCCTGCATTATCAAAATGACTATGACAGCTGAGCCCTATCATTGTAATTACATTTTTTTAAACCCAAAAATCCTACCTTTTCAGTCCAGTAATGACCCAACCAAAGCATTTCCTAGTTGTTAAAGAAATAATTATGAAGGTAAGGTCAAAACCATCTATGAGTATTTCTTGCCTACATAAAGAAATAATGTCTGTAGCACTCTCCTGGTTATGAGGTACACTGAGAAGAGACACCAGGAAAACCCCTTTGAGATCCTGGTACAACTGCTTGTCTGGAAATGCCTTGCAACTGAGAGAAGGCTGTAAATGTCATTTCCTAGCCCCCTGATATACCGAGTCTCAGAAGAATTTTAGTCAGGATGTTGCCAGACTGCAAAGGTAGATTTCTAGGCTCACATTATTGACCACAAATGTGAATCCTCAGCAATGATAAGTTAATTAGTCCATTCTATGCCCTTGTAATTGCTGAACAGGCTATGTGAGGGAGCCATTAGCACTATGCCATGCTGCTGTTGTCTGTCTTCAAGTCATATCTGTCTCAATCCAAGCCCAAGACAACCCTGCCACAAGGTTTTCTTGGCAAGCATTGTTCAGGGGAGGAATATATAAATATAAATAAAGTATTATGATTATTAATTTTATTATTATTATCCTCCAAGTCTGAGAGAATGTGACTTGCCCAAGGTCACGCAGTAGGTTTTCATGGCTGAGTGGAGATTCAGGCCCTGAACATCAAGATCCTAGTCCAAGACTCAAATCACTCAGCCATGCTGTCTCAAAATGCTATAACTGCTGTCAATGTAACTATGGGTGATCCTAAAAAGCTCCTCACAGAAAGCATGTATTTCATTCAGGGTTGCCAAGGACATATTGTTGCCTTGAGGGTGGTGCCTTTTTCTAGCACCTACACAGGCAAAAGCTGTATACTAACATAGATGGTATAAAGTAGTCTGTCTAGAGCACACAGTTCATCCTTCAGAAGAAAGAAATCCCATGGATCTTCCATTAGAGTTCTCTCCATTCTGCCCACAAGTGTTGCCTGTATTGGCCAAATGCAAGAGTTGGCCCTGGTGATATCACCTATATAACTCTATTTTGAGCTCTGAAAATTTCCCAGCTGTCCTTTTCAAAGTTCTGCTGTCGGGCAAGTTCATTATAGTTACAGCAGTTAGATTTTATTTCCTACAGAAGAAAAGCAAAGTATCAATTTTACAATGCTTTACTTCACTACAGTACTGTGAGCTGGCAACAGCAAGTTAATAAAATTGAAAATTTGTGTTAGACTTGTTTTGGGTTTCCCCATAGAGAGTTGAGAAAATGCAGTTCAAAACACAACAATAACCCAATTTTGCCATACATGCTCCTTTACCTGATAACATTGTATTAATATTTTCTCTATTGAGAGACAAGTTAATTTCGTGCCTAAATATTTTTCCTGAGATATGTACATATTTAGATTTATTTTATACTATCTTTGGTACCTGATGATGCCCATGTTATTTGAAAAAGGCATTGGGGTTGGATTTTTTGTTTGTTTGTTTTTTGATGCTTTGAATAGACCCGTTAGAAGTTGCTGAAGATTCATGGCCAATGGGTTTTGCAGTAGTCACTGGGTGTAGGTGAAAGTACTGCAAGTCCCATTGCTCATGGTCCACCCTCCCCCAAGACTCTCCAGGATTATAACATCCATCGTGGGGGGGGGGGTCTGTGTGCCAAGCTTGCTTCAGATCCATGGCTGTTGGGGTTTACAGCAGTATTTTGATGTAGGTAGAGGTACAGCAAATCCCATTGTCTGTGGTCCACCCTCACCCAAACCTCACCAGGGTGTAAAGTGGGTCACAGGGGGGGGGGTTGTCTCCCAACTTTGGTGCAGATCCATGGCTGTTGGGGTTTGCAGTAGTCTCTGGATTAGGATGAAGATACAGTAGAGGCTTGCTTATCCATCCTTTGCTCATCAAACATTCTGTATTATCCAACACAGTCTGCTTCCTGCCTGGATCCACAGCTCTCCCAATACATTGTGATGTTTCAATGCTAAATTCGTAAATACAGTAATTACTACATAATGTTACTATATATTGAACTGCTTTTTCTGGCAATTTGTTGTAAAACATGGTGTTTTGGTGCTTAATTTATAATATCATAATGTGATGTTTAACAGGCTTTCTTTAATCCCTCCTTATAATCCAACATATTCACTTAACTAACTAACATTCTGCCTGGTCCCCAAACCTCACCATAATGTAAAGTACGTCATAGGGGTCTATGTCCCAAGTTTGGTCCATATCCATGGCTGATCAGATTTGCAGGAGACTCTGGATAAGGATTAAGGTACTGCAAATCCCATCATTCATGGTCCATCCTCCCTCAAACCTCAACAGAATGTCAAGTGGACCATGGGGAGGGTCTGTGTCTCAAGTTTCACACAGATCCATGGCCAATGAGCTTAGCAATAATCCCTGATGTGGGTGAAGGTACTGCAAATCCCATCATCTCCCCAAGCCTCATCAGGATAAAAAGTGGGTCATGGGGGGGGGGTCTGTGAGCCAGGTTTGGTCCATATCCATGGCTGATGGGGTTTGCCATAGTCTCTCAATTTTGCTTGAAGGTACTGCAAATCCCATTGCCCATTCTTCCCCAAACCTCACCAGGGTGTAAAGTGGGCCATGGGGTTCTGTGTCCTGAGTTTTGTCCAAGCCCATCATTCACAGGGGTTGCAGTGGTCTCTAGAAGTACGTGAATGGACTGCAAATCCCATCATCCATGGTTTATCCTCCCCCAAACCTCACCAGGATGTAAAGTGGACCAGGCAGGTTGTCATCCCAAGTTTGGTTCAGGTCTGTCATTTGTGGAGGTTGCAGTGGTCTGTGGAATTCGGAGCCCTAGCCAGAAGAAACATTGCCCACCACCCAGCCGCATACATACATACCCACAAACACTGACTTTTATTACTTATATATATATATATATAGAGAGAGAGAGAGAGATGCTTCTTATTACATGTTTCTTTCCCCATATTGAAACTCCCAAGACATCTTAAATCATAATAAAAATGGATGACAACAATCAAGTAGTGAAGAGCAGCAGCAGCAAAAAAATCACAACATATGCTTGAAGATCACCAACTGACAATATAAAGGCTACAAACCATCACTACAACAGGCAAATACTAACTAGTAAAGCAGCATTGTCTACTGCAGGGGTCCTCAAACCTTTTAAGCAGAGGGCCAGGTCACAGTCCCTCAAACTGTCGGATGGCCAGATTATAATGGGGGGGGGGGATGAATGAATTTCTATGCACACTGCACATATCTTATTTTTAGTGCAAAAACAGTTTAAAACAATACAATTAAAATGAAGAACAATTTTAACAAATATAAACTTATTAGTATTTCAATGGGAAGTGCGGGCCTGCTTTTGGCTGATGAGATAGGATTGTTGTTGTGGTTGTGTACTTTCAAGTCATTCCAGACTTAAGTTGACCCTGAACGAGGGCTGGGTAAATGACCTTGGAGGACCGTATCTGGCCCTGGGCCTTAGTTCGAGGACCCCTGGTCTATTGGTTTAAACACACAAAAAGATAGAGAGGTAGCAGGCTCTTCAAGGATTCTGGGGGTGTTATTCCAAATGCAACCCAGAAAATGTTACAGATTCCCATGCTCTTGTAAGAGGGCTAATAGTACATTACACTGTAGAATTAATACAGTTTGATATCACTTTAACTACCATGGCTAAATGCTATGAAATTCTGAGAGCTGCAGTTTGGTTAGGAACTAGAACTCTTTGGCAGAGAAGGCTAAAGGCCTTCTAAAACAACAATTCCCATTATTCCATAGTATTGAACCATGATAGTTAAAGTGATGTGAAATGGGATTACTGCTATAGTGCAGATGCACCCACAGATATCTCAGTAACTTATTTATTTATTTATTTATTGTTTCGGCTTGATAGACCGCCCTATCCGAAGCTCAGGGCGGTTTACAGCACACAATGCATAACCAATTAAAACACATTAAAATGTGACATCATAAAACAGTTAACATCAAGGGACTGTTAGAACCTAGGTCCTAGTTTCCACAAAAAGCTTGGGAACTCAGGAGAAATGAATGAGTGTCACCTACCTTCAGAAAAAAGGAGGTTTGAATGACAGACAGAGCTTTCTTAGGTCAGAGTCCAAAGATCTCAAGAGAATTGCTGTTAGGCCCTTTTGACTTCGCCTCACTTGCTTGCACTGAAAATGAAACTGACTTTGGGAGGCTTCTGAGGTTTGCAGAATTTAAATGAAAAGTATTGGGTGAGTTTTTGAGTGGGTGCCCCCCCCCCCCGGATGTTTCCTAATGTCTGTTCATATATTCAAATCTTATGAATTAGATACAATCAAATTACAAATGAAGTTTTGCACACCCCTAGTTGCTATAGTGTGAGAATCCAGGCCAATCTAGAAAAATCATTTCATTATGCTTCTTGTGTGCTTCTTTGGCACTGTGCACCCTGAACTTTTGTTAGTAATATTGAACTTTTGTAAGTAATATTGGACGTGTTCCTCAATATGAGATTTTTGTAACTTTGATCCTAGCCCATTCTGTCCCTGAACTCTCAGAACTGTTGATTCTTTACAGCTCACTGACTTAGGTCTTGAATAGCTGCCTAAAAGGCTAGGTCTGTTCTCAGTCTTGCAAAAATAATAATAATAATAATAATAACAAAGCAACCAAAGACATGTTTAAACTCTACTGAAGCCAATGACATATGCTTATTTTGCAAGAATGTTTCTTCTTCGAGAGCTCTGTGAATGCACACTTATGAAGTTTGCGCGCCAGCGCGGGCTTCCAACGGAAACTTTCCCAGTTTGAAAAGTTTTGGCGGTAGCTCCGCCCAGCCGGCCCGGAGGGCATAAAAGGCGCCTCCATGCGCGCCCACCCTATTCCTTTGTTTTCCGCCACTTGGGCAACATCGGAAATACGGCTGGTTGTGTGAGCATAGCATGTCCACAACCAGTTTCAAAAGGTGCTTATCCTGCGGTAGCAAGATCCCGGATTGCGACGGTCACTCGAAGTGCCTTCGGTGTCTCGGGGAGGGACACGTCGTTCTGACCTGCCGACATTGCCAGGCCTTCTCATCGGCCACCAGGCGAGCGAGAGCCCGCAGGCTTCAGGCCTACCTGACGGAGCGTGCTCTCTGCCCTCCGGAGATGGCGACGGCTGTCCCATCTGCCTCCTTGGGGTCCGAGGCGGCTGCTTCGGTCCCCACCGTGTCGACCGCTCACCCGGCCGGGAAGCGTCCACGGAAGGAGAAGAACGCCTCTGTCTCCTCGAAGACTTCGGCGTCGAAGAGGCCCTGCACCGTAACCACCGAAACGGTCCAGCTGCCTCCGCCTCGGCGACTCTCGACAAGCTCGATGGCGTCGGGCCTCTCCCAGAGGTCGGCCATCTCGAGGACTCCCTCTGACCGGGCTATGGAGATAGCTTTCCGGAGGTCGAGTGAGGAAGCCCGTAGAGCCCAGACCAGAGGCCTGGTTCCTGTGACTCCGGGCAAGTCTCTGGAGGCCGCGGCCTCGAGACCTCCATCGCCGAAGAGGCGCAGGACTCTGACGTCATCGTCTTCAGTCTCCTGCCCCGACTCTTCGCCTATCCCTGTTCTCGCTGTGGAGACAGGGTAGAGCACCACGTGTCGCCGGAGGACTCAGTCCAGACCGTCGTCCGAGTCCCATCGGGCCGACCTCGGTCCGACAACTTTTCGTCACTTCGCCTGACAAAGGCAGACAAACCACAAGGCTCGCCTTGGCCCCGGCCGAGCGAAACCTCCCTCCTGTGATGACTGCGGCCCCTTCGACCTCTAGGTCACCGCCACAGTCGCAGCCTCCGACGAACCAGGACACGGTTCGGCCTTGGTCGGGAGACGAGATGGAAGATGGCGAGGTCCCTCGATTGACGAGATCGGGCTCCATCCTGTCCCTCAACTTGGACAGGACGCCTTCCCATACAGGATGCGAAGTGGAACCTTCGTCCTCACCGACCGACAACGCAAGAGCCTTCGGTGAGCAAGTGGGCCGGATGGCAAGGTCTCTGGGGATGCAGACCTACGTCCCCACGAGATCCAGCGCCTGCCCCGTCTTCAGCAGGGTGCAGGTCGAGGAAGCGGCCCAACCACACCTCCCCTATGCTAGAGCCACTGGAAGAGGTGGTGAAGGCCTCGTGGACGACTCCATCTACCATTCCTCCTACGTCCGGGCGTATCGAGGCTTGGTACAAGATAGATGAGAGGGAGAAGAGTTGGCTGCACAATCATCCGACCCCCAACTCGATGATCGTCACCTCCTCCCAGTCCTCGGGCTGAGAGTCCACAGCCCCCTCCGACCAGGAGGGAAAGAGGTTCGACACGGTCGGCCGAAAAATTTACAAAGCCGGACTCTTGCTGACCAAAATGGCCAACTACGGGCGTGCATGGGAGCCTATCACCAGATCCTGTGGGAGAGGGCTCAACCCTTTTCCAGGATCTCTCCCAGGAACAGCAGACTGCACTTCTCTCCATCTCTCACGAGGCGCAGTCGTTGGCACACCACCAGATCCTGATGGCCCGCCATACGGGGGACACCTCAGGAAAGCTGCTGGCCCACGGTGTCGCCATCCGGAGGCACGCGTGGTTGAAGTCTTCTGGTCTTTCTTCAAACTCTAAGAAGACCATCGAGGATCTACCGTTCGATGCCCAGGGACTGTTCTTTGCGGGCACGGACGACAAACTGAAGGCCACTCACGACTTCAGAGTCCTGACGGCCAAACTGGACCGGCCCCAGCCACAGCCAAAGCCCAGGTACTACCAACGGGCGGTTTCAGCCCAGGACACAGTACCGCCAAGCCCGCGGCCATACTCGGCCCCAGCAGCAGCAACAACAGCAGCCGAGGCAACAGCAGCAGCAGCAGGGCAATCGACCCCCATCAGGGTAACAAATCAAGGCCTCGCCACAACGGCAATGGACAATCCAACCGCCGCGTTTGACGGGGCGACGGACGGCACCGCCTCCTCGCTAGGGTACCGCTGCCACCACCATGCCTCCCCCAGTCCTCGACCTCCACCATCTCATCCGCCATTCGAGACCGCCTGGCCCGCTACATCGATGCCTGGCGACGCATCACCTCAGATGCATGGGTTCTCCGGATTGTCGAAGACGGCTATGCCTTGGAATTCGACGAGCTTCCACCAACGGGGTTCATCGTCGAGACGGAGCCGTCCAGGGTGATCTTGGAGGAGGTCGACAACTTGCTTCAAAAGGGAGCAATCTCACAGCTCCCCCAGAGCAAGGAAAGAGGGCATTCTTCTCACGGTACTTCACCGTGCCGAAGCCAGACGGTTCCCTGCGACCCATCCTGGACCTCAGAGACTTAAACGCGTGCGTTTCGCCGAGGAAATTCAGGATGGTGTCAGTGTCGTCCATTCTCCCACTTCTCCGGTCAGGCGACCACTTCGCCTCGATCGACCTTCGGGGCGCATATTTCCCGTCTCGATCCGGCCTGCTCATGGACGCTTCCTGGCCTTCAAGGTAGCGGGAAGGACATACCAGTTCAACGTCCTTCCGTTCGGCCTCGGGACAGCACCTCGGACATTCTCCAAGTGCATGTCGGTCGTGGCTGCGCACTTGAGGAGGCAGAAAATCCGGATTTTCCCATACTTGGACGACTGGCTGCTGGCGGCTCAGTCTCCGGAACTCCTGCAGCAACAGGTCTCAGCGACCCTGCGGCTACTCTCTTCATTAGGCCTACGCCTCAACGAAGAGAAGTCCCAACTGGTCCCGCGAGGACCATCAAGTTCATCGGGACAATATTCGACTCCGTCGATCAGCTCGCCTATCTGCCAGAGAGCAGATTTCAGGCACTTCGGAGCGAAGTAAACAACTGCACCAGGCCCTGCATCACTGCGAAGCAGATCCAGGTAACCCTGGGCCACAAGGCCTCCACGGTGGCGGTGACCCCCCTAGCACGACTGCGCTTCAGGCCACTACAACGCTGGTTCCTCGACCATTTCGACCCGGTCACGGAACACCACTCGAAGAAGCTTTCCCTCCCGAAGCCGGTCAAGGACTCCCTTCGGTGGTGGACTTCCAAGGTCAACGTGTGCAAGGGAGTACCCTTCCACTCGGTGAACCCATCCTTCACAGTGACAACCGATGCGTCACTGCTGGCGTGGGGAGGTCACGCAGGCACCCTGTCGATCAACGGACAATGGTCGACGGTGGAGAGGCTCCATCACATCAACTACCTGGAGCTCCTGGCCATAGCCAAGACTCTTCGGGCCTTCGCCCCCTCATCAGGGGACACGTGGTACTGGTCAGGACAGACAATATAGTGGCCATGTACTACGTCAATAAGCAGGGGCGGAACGGGCTCGAGGAAACTCCTGGCCCTGGCCCAGAGCCTGTGGGAGTGGTGCGTCCTTCATCAAGTGACCCCCAGGGCCATTCATCTCCCGGGAGTCGAGAACGTGGAGGCGGACTCCCTCAGCAGAACCGGCTGGTCGTCCCACGAATGGATGCTGCATCCGGACGAGCTCCACCGTGTCTTCCAACGGTGGGGATTCCCAGACGCAGATCTCTTCGCATCGCCGGAAAACAGCCAACTGCCAGTTTTGGTGCCAGGCTTGCCCGGATGCACGCCGGGGTTGCCTCGGGGACGCACTCCTGCTCGACTGGGCGACGGGTTTCTTCTACCTCTTCCCGCCGTTCCCGCTTCTTCTCCGGATCATCGAGAAGATCCAGCTCTCGGGGACCGATTGCATCCTCATCGCTCCCTACTGGCCGAGACAGGTCTGGTTCCCGACCCTGCTCCACCTGGCAGGCCAGGACCACATGCCTCTCCCTCACCGGCCAGATCTCCTGACCGGGAGAAGGGGATGCTCCTCCATCCGGACCTTCCATCCTTGCACTTGACTGCATGGAGGATCCACCGCGCCAGACGTCTCTCCGGCAGTAGCAGCGATCCTGGCAGCAGCCCACAAGCCGGCCACGTCGAAGGCGTATTCGGCTTGCATCGCCCGCTACGTGAAGTTCCAGGCTTCTCGATCCGCCACCGTCTTCCCACTGTCGGTCCCGGTGGTCCTGGATTTCCTGGCGGAGTTGGTTGACAGGGGTCTGTCCATGTCCTCGGTGAAGACCCACTTGGCGGCCCTCACCTGGCAGAACCAGCAGAGGGATGGTCCCTCGCTGTTCCAGTACCCGATGGTGAAGAGATTCCTGAGGGGTGTCAACAACACCCGCCCCCCGGTGCACCCACCTACACCGGGTTGGAACCTCGACCTGGTGCTGTCCTGCCTGACATCCCCGCCGTTTGAGCCGTTGTCATCCATCGACCTGCGGTTCCTCTCCTGGAAGGTGGCCTTCCTGGTCGCCATTGCTTCGGCGCGTAGGCCTTCCGAACTGGCGGCGCTCCGTGTCGACGAGCCCTACTTGCTCTTTTTGGCAGACAGGGCCATCTTACGGACGGACATCACCTTTCTGCCTAAGGTGGTGTCTCCGTTCCACGTAAACACCGACATTGTGCTCCCGGACATGGGGCCTTCCCAACCGGGGACAAGGACCCGACTCTCAGAGCCCTCGACGTCAGGAGAGCCCTCTGGGTCTACAAGGACCGATCGGCGGACTACCGTCGGTCAACTAGACTCTTTGTTTCTTACACCACCGACAAGCTGGGCTTGCCGGTGTCATCACAAAGACTCTCTAATTGGGTGGCATCCTTGGTTGAACTGTGCTATCAGATAGCACGTCAGCCTTGTCTCCCTAGGGTCAAGGGTCGCTCGACTAGGGCAGTAGCCACGTCGACCGCTTTTCTCCAAGGGATTCCCCTGGACCAAATTTGTAGGGCGGCCATCTGGGCCAACCCCTCCACCTTCACATCACACTACCGGGTAGACACCCTATTTGGAAGGGAGGCGGCTTTTGGTCGGTCAATTCTTAACCCCAAGGGCCCTCGGGGTGCTGCCGAGTAGGCAGCCCTGTCTCTCCCCTCTATGCACAGTTCGGTCGACAGTTAAGGTCATTCGAATTTTCCCCTTCGGTTGCACTAGCTAACGTTCAAGTATGTGCCGTGCCCCGGGTCGGGGCACAGTCTCCCGGTTAAAGCGCGCTTTACCCACTCACGGGTTCAAGATGCACCAGTTGTGCACTTATGTTCTCAGTTGTGCCTGTTGCACCCACTGTTATGAGGCCTGTGAGCCTGACATGAATGGTGCTTGTTGCACTTATGCCATGAGGCCTGTGTGCCTGACATGAATGGTGCTTGTTGCACTTATGCTGTGAGGCCTGTGTGCCTGACATGAATGGTGCTTGTTGCACTGTGTTTACAAGTGGGAGCATGCCTTCCACTCATATTTATATGATTGATGTGTTATTTATTCAGATTGTTGGTTGTAATAAACCTGTTCATTTGTTCAAAATTTGGCTGGTTTGTTCCCGCCTCCTTTACCTTAGCTCGGTAAATCTTCATAAGTGTGCATTCACAGAGCTCTCGAAGAAGAATGGTAGTTTACATACCTGTGACCATCTTTCTTCGAGTGAAGCTCTGTGAATCCACACGAACCCGCCCGGCCGTCCCCTCTATCTCAAACCATCCTTTCCTAGTTGCTATTGTGGCGTAGGAATGGGGTGGGCGCATGGAGGCGCCTTTATGCCCTCCGGGCCGGCTGGGCGGAGCTACCGCCAAAACTTTTCAAACTGGGAAAGTTTCCGTTGGAAGCCCGCGCTGGCCGCAAACTTCATAAGTGTGGATTCACAGAGCTTCACTCGAAGAAAGATGGTCACAGGTATGTAACCTACCAATATGTATCTGATATTACCTGTTGGTATAGCTTTGAATTGGAGATTGCAGCCTGGATGCCTTTGTTCCATCTTTATTTTCTATTACTTTTTACAGTTGAGATAAGAATAAGTTGTTTCTAAGAGGTCTGACCAACAAGAAGCTGCCAGAGGCTGAGTAAGGGTGACATTTATTTACCACTGTGCTTTACTTCTGGCTATCAAGTTCAAAATTTATGTCAGCATCAGAAAGGAGAGTTTCTGAAATACCTTAGGCAATTGGGTTGGTAGTAGATCTGATAATGGAATGGACAAAATGGGGGCATGGTGACTGGATAAAACCTGAGGGGGGGGTGATGCATAGTTAGTTACAGTCATTCATAATGGCACTACCACTGGGATGAAAAGCAGAGCTATATGAGCAAACAGTTTGAAGAGTCCAACATGTTGGATTTGCTAATGAAATATGTGTTGCTGCTAGTTTTTCAGACAAGGGTTTTAAAAGGATTATACATGAAGGGTTTGGGTGGTTATTTTTTTAGTAACCTGCCATGAAATTTCGAAGAGTTTTTGCATTTTTTCCAAAAGATGCAATAATTGCATTGCCATAACAATTTAGTGAATCCTGAATAAACCTCTTCAAATGTTACACAGCCCATAAACATGGTATAGTAATAAGCCAAAGACTCTGTGAGTCTCATTTGTGCTGGCTGGCTGGCTTTTGTCTATGTTGTTTATTTCATTAAACAGCGATAGTACAAATGTAGAGGCAGTATGTTCTACGAGGAAGATCTATAGTCAATAACTGCCCATATAAACAAGCAGCAGGATAATCATATTTTAAACTGTAGCCTGTATTTGTTCATATCAACTGGATTTACAGCAGTACAGGACTATAATTAAGGAATATTTGGGATATTTACCAGGTACACACTGCCCTTCATACTGCCTGTACTGATTTATATCCCTTTGCATTAATATACCATCCAAAGTGATTTCTTAGTAAAAAAAAAAAGTGCAGCTGACAATTACAATTGGCTTTTATGCCTCCCAGAGGAAACCAAAATTGCGGTCTGTTTGGGGTTTGTGTGTGTGTGTGTGTGTGTGTGTGTGTGTGTGTGTGCTGTTTTTAATTAAGGCACATATGCATTACCTGTACTATGATGAGAACTTTCCAAGCATAACTTCTCCAGCAGTTTGTTTTCTTTACTTGTAGACTAACTTCAAATTAGGTGATCCCTTGTAGTTTGAGGATGATTGTCTTCCAAATGTGGTGTCTTGGCAGTGGGCCCGTAGTTGGCTGTGGAGCCCTATTCTTGATCTGCATGTTCTCCCGGACTGAGGGCATCAGTTTCCAGACAGAAGGCGGTCCTGGTCAGGGTTGGCTTGGCGTTTCTTCCTCTTGGCACATTTCTCCCTTTCGCCCTCCATTCGTGCCTCTTCAAATTCTTGCAGCACTGCTGGTCACAACTGACCTCCAGTTAGAGCGCTCAAGGACCAGGGCTTCCCAGTTCTCGGTGTCTATTAAAGAGTTTTTGAGGTTGGCTTTAAACCCATCTTTAAATCTCTTTTCCTATCCACCAACATTACATAGCATTGCAGTAACTCAAAAATTCAGTTGAGTGTATAGAAATGGGCATTCAAAGAAAAGGGGCAAATAAAGGTACCAAAGAAATATGAACACCAGTAATACAAGAGTTCAGGTGAGAATTATTTTTATTGTCTTACTCTGTATAAAGGTAGAGATTTTGGGGAATGAAAATGTGATTTCAGGGGGATAATTTTTATTGGGAGAATACTGCTTTAAAACCTAGACACCCATTTCCAGCCATTCTTAGTTGGCACCAGGGCTCTCTAACTCAGTGTAAAGATGTGTGTGTTAAATTTGTGTGAGGCATAAGGGCCTGGAACCTTAATGACATTTGGAGCAACTCAAGGAGTGAAAGTGCCAGCATTATAACTTGAAACTTCTTGTTGTATCAGTCCAGTCTTGCAGCTGGAGATAAAACCCAAGAATTATTGATGAGCTTTCTAACAGCTCTGGGAGCCATACCAGATCTGGGGATTGGGGTTTGAAGGGAGTGCCTGTTGTCTGTGGGAGGCACAGCCATACCCTCCAACAATCCCAGTATGGTAGAGATTAATCCTCTTCCATCTCACTTTTCCAGCTGTTTTTGAAATATCCCAGTTTCCGTTGTGGTATATGTTTTGAAAAAAACATATTTAGGCAGTTTGTGCACTAAGAAAAACCAGACTTACTGGGTTTAAACCATAGATATGCAATCCTAGAGAGGGACCTTCCAGTTAAGTTGATGTGGTGTTCAGAGGTTCGGGAAAACTTATAAGGGTGGTATACATTTTCATGTGCACTTCCATTACTCTCTTTCTCTCTTTTGTTGTGACCTTTTGCTGCGAGTAACCCTGTATATAGATGCTTGTGTAAATAAGCAATTAGCCTCTCTGCTGAGCTAAACTTAAGGGTTACAGCTTGATTTATTGATGGCTCAGCACAGAGGGAGAGCAGGATAAATCGGGTGCTCCAAAACCAGAAGTTTTGGGGATCACAGAGGGGAAAGAAATTTCCAGTCCCACCTGGCAGTTTTGGGGTGCTTCTTTTCTGTATAACGCCGTCAGTTTCTTTCTCCTCTTTTCACTTTCCCCATTAATCCTCAGTTTACTTCAACTGAGTTCAAAAGGAAAAAAGTAGTTCTTAATTAATTAACACAGTAGGTGAAGAGGAGAGGATGTTTGTTCTTCTCAATAGATTCAGGCAAAAACAACCTCCTGCAGCTTCTCATAATGTGTGTGTTTGTCCTCATATGCTCCAGCTTCCATCAGTGAAATGTTGAGCAGTATGAACTAAAGCTATGCAAGATGTCAGCCCTGGCAAATCTGGGAACAGGTGCTGCAGCAGATGAAGGTCTTTTGTTGCTTGCTCAACAGCATTTGCGTTGATATTGTTTCTCCTGGCTTTATTTTGCCACATTACCTGGTTAATTAAATATTGTCTAAGTTCTGTGCCAAACAAAAAATCTGATTGCCTTCATGAATGTTCCCACAATCAGCTCACATAGAAACAGTTCTGGCCCTCCTTCCAAGATACTGATGAAGGGCAATTCTAATCTGAACAGGTAAAGAGAAACCTATGGATGTAGTATCTATCAATACAGTGATGCTCTGTACAAAGGAATTTGTGTAGCTAGGACCAGTTTGTTTCACATTCAATACCTGTTAGTAACAGGCCTTTGTACAAAATATATTAACACAAGCGGCCATTTGGTATCTGCTGAGTTATGATCATGGTATGTATGTGTAACAAAGCCCATATTTCTATGTATGTGGGGAATGGCTCCTCCAAATGATGCTTTGAGTCCAGAGAACAATTGCATGCAGGTGTTCACATTCCACTGTGTTCAGTGAAGTTTATTCACAAGTAAGTATGCTTAGGATGGTAATTTTAATTCTGTATTACAGTTGACCTTCTGTATCCGTGGATTTTGTATCCATGGATTTTCACCATTCATGGCTTGATTTTTTAAAAAAAATCCCTCAAAGCAAACCATTTTGCCATTATACTAAACTTTGTATATAATGGGACTTAAGCATCCACAGATTTTGTTTCCACAAGGTTCCTGAAACCAAGCTGAAGCATATGCTGAAACCCTACAATAAGTAAATAAATAGCTTTCCCGAATGCAGGTATCTTTTCAGTGGAGGTATGCTATACCTTATAGAAGGGTGGACCATGTGACCGAAATCCTCAAACCTTGATAGTCTCAAGTCTCTTAATCATTCTATTATTTTATAGCGACACTAGCCTGTCCACTTCAAGATGGAAAAAATTACAACTTCTTCCCACCACCTTCTTCATTTGAAAGCATTACTGTTTTCAATCTTATCTATCTACCATGAACAGATATAATTGGACAAAAATTTATTGTTTGAAGGAACACTACCACTGCAGCCATCACCACATCCACCTCCCTAAAAACCTGTGATAGCTGAAGGGAAGCTTGCAAAGAAATTTATATTCACTGTTTGCATACACCACTATATTTAGCTGATGGCTATGTAGCTCCAATTAACTTGTTTAACAATATGGGTGAAATGAGGTTATTGGATTATATTTGCAGCCAATTAGAGTTGCTACGGTTGAATTATTTCTCTACTTTAACTTTACTTAATGTTGAGAAAACACAATGAAAGCAGAGGGCTACCTTCCACTCCCTGCTTTGTGAGAATAAAATAATGCTTCCATTATGCTTCACAGTCAGACCTAATACACACTTTTCATTACAACAGGATACAAAAAATGTCTCATGAAAATTCTCTTATATACGTCTCTTAAAACAACTTTTCTATCAATGGTAGAAAATCATGCTGTTCACTGTACTGTATATTTGCTTGTACAATCAATCCGATCTGTCAGGCAAAACCTTTGAAGCAACCAAAAAGAAGTTTTTGAGGGAAAAAACTGCATTCTACCACATGCCTGCCCTGATAGAGGTGAATGAAATCCTATGAGTACTCATTTATATCAGAACAATTCCTCTGATAGGTTAGAGGGCATAATGGCTCCAGTAAACAAATGACTGGGTGCCAAAGCTGCCAAAGGAGAGTAGGAAACAAAACTCCATAAATTGAACTTGTAGATGCGGTGGATAAGATAAAAGTCCCTGAACATGATAAAGAATTTTAAAGTTATTTGGATCCCATAAGAAGAAGAAAATAACAATCTAGTAGTCAAGCAGTGACATTCAAAGCTTGTATTATATTCATCTGTGAAGGCTTTATTAAAATTTCTATCAAGATTTTCCACACTGGTTTCCGGAAGCTCAAGCTGGTGCAGAACACCGCCGCCCGGCTCCTGTCTGGGGCTCCAGCAGGTTGCCGAATAACTCCAATCTTGCGGGATCTGCACTGGCTGCCCATTGAGCACCGGGTCGCCTTCAAAGTGCTGGTTCTTACCTTTAAGGCCATTCACGGCCTGGGGCCAGCGTATCTGAGGGACCGTCTCGCCCTATATTGCCCACCGAGATCACTGCGGTCTGAAGAGGCCAACTTGCTCGCAGTTCCATCTGCTAAGCTGGCGCGCCTAACATCTACCCGCCGGAGGGCGTTCTCTGTGATAGCTCCCACGCTATGGAACGCCCTCCCGGCTGAGGCCCGAGCCCTGGGGGACCTACTCCCCTTCAGACGGGCCTGCAAAACATATTTGTTTAGGCAGGCCTTTGGGGAGTAGACCCTCACACACGCCCGGTTCTGATTTTTTGATTACCTGCTGTGTAATTGCTACTTTTAATTGTTTTTAACTGTTTTAATCTGTATTGCTTGTACTGCTTTGTTTTATGTATCTCTGGCGCAATGCCAGTGCTTGTGAGCCGCCGCGAGCCTCCGGGAGTCGGCGGTGCAGAAATCACAATAATAAATAAAAATAAATAAAATAAATAGTTTACACTCTGCTCACCCTTACTCTCCACTTTCCAGCCTCCTTGACTATTTCCCCTCTGTTCTTGTCTATTGCTCCAAGAATTCTGTCCTGCTCTATCTGCTTTTTTCACATCTCCCAAGTCCAGCAGGATGCAATCTGCTCCCATCGCCCTGATACACGTACAGTCCTATGGCTGCTCTTATGCAGTTACACCTAATCCTAAATCTGTTCTCTCCTTAAATGTCTGCCTTTTCTCTAACTCCACATCCCTAACTATATTTGCAAAGTTGCCTCCCGAATGACATAGGATTATCTCTAACTAAAAATAACAATATGTTATCTATCTTTTCAGTTGTTCCCTCTTTCCCATATTTATGTCATGGTTGTTATACTTCTGTTATTTCCCAGCAAGATAACTGCAGCAAATCTTTTCTTGCGTCCCCCACTGGTATTAATGGAAATGAAATAATTTAATATGTCAGTTTAATATGACAACTTATGGATGGAGTAATTCACTGCTTCACTTTATTTATGTGGAGAGCTGAAATATCTATAGCCAGAGATTGAAACTTCAGTTAAAGGCAGAAGTCAAAGACATTGTAACCCATAAGGGCAGTATTTGCAAGTAAGTCAAAAAACGATGGGAGGCATCCCTTTTACAATATAAATACATAAACCCTTATTTTGTTCTCACAATAGGGTATTTTAAAACTTTTTTTTCAAACCTGAAGTTTGTTGTGTGTTTGATAACCAATTGCCTACAAAGCTAAAGAATTAATAAATTCTACTATATTTATCCACATTACCTTTCCCATAGAGCCTATTTCACAATAACAACTGTGTGCTGTTTAATGAGCAAAGGGCTTCCCATATCAGAACATTATCCTGTCCACATAATTGTGCTCTTTCTTACAATTGTTAAAGGGCTGGAACATTTCCTACATTACAAGCCCACCCATTGTTTCCAAGAAAAGGTTAGCATGTTGTTCTCTTTCATCAGAAACCAACAACAGTGCATTCATTGAAGAGACCACAGTGCTACCCTTTGTCGGCTTTGCTTAACAAGGTCTGGGAACACAAACTGGAAAAGCCTGTGTTCATGAAAGATGAAAAAGGTTGTAGAATAACAAGTCTGCTAAGATTCTAGAGGAAGGTTACACCCCAGTAGTACATCTCAGATTATGTCGTATGAGTTTTTCTGTGTTAGGTCAAATGTAGTTCACAGAAATGTTTATTTAAACTATTTTCTTCCCAGGCTCAGAATGGCTTAAATTTGAATATGAAAATTAAAATAAGACAACCAATTCAAAATCATATTAATATGGTGGAAATAAAAATACATGCATTTTATTTTAAACTAGCTTAGGTACCCGGCATTGCTCAGGTTGTTTGAAAAAGTTTTTTATTTTACAAAATGCGTAAGGTTGTGGGTGAAGTACAACTCACATCATGCCGGGTTAACCCCGAGAATCTCCATCAGTACTTTAAATTTGTTATGCTGGGCAAGTTTGCTCTAGATGCATCATCAATGGGATTCAGCATGGTCTCTGGCTATAGGGAAAACTACAACTCCCATCATGGTGAGTCAGTCCCCTTAAACCCCTATAGTAAGTTCAGTTGATCGTGGGGGTTCTGTGTGTCAAATTTGGTCCTGGTTTATTGTTGATGGTGGTCACAGTGTCTCTGGATGAAGGTGAGCTACAGCTCCTAGAAATGAAGGTCAGTTCCCCTCAAACTCCTCCAGTATGTTTGGTTGGTCATGGGGGCTCTGTGTGCCAAGTTTGATTGAGGTTCATTGTTGGTGGGGGTCACAGTTTCTCTGGTTGTAGGTGAACTACAACTACAAAAACTCAAGGTCAATCTCTCCAAACCCCTCCATTGATCAAATTTGAGCACATCAGATATGCGTACCAAGTTTGGTGCAGATCCATCAGCTTTTGGGTTAAGGGTGCTCTCTGGATGTAAGTAAACTACAATACCCTCAAATCTAGGTGAATTTTTCCCAAAGACCTCTAGTATCTTTTGCTAGTCATGGGGGCTCTGTGTGGCAAGTTTAGTCCAATGCCCTTCTTGGTGGAGTTCAGAGTGCTCATTGATTGCAAGTGAACTATAAATCCCAGTACCTACAATTCCTCCCCCCCCCCCCAAACACACACACACCAGCATTCAAATTTGGGTATAACAGGTATGTGTGCTAAGTTTGGTCCAGATCCATCATTATTTGGGTTCACAGTGCTTTCTGGATGTAGGTGACCTACAATTCCTATAAATCCACCCAAAGACCTCCAGTATTTTTGTTGGTCATGAGGTTTCTGTGTGCCAAGTTAATTCCAGGTTCATTATTGGTGGGGTTCGAAGTGCTCTTTAGTTGCAGGTGAAAATCAACTCCTATAAATCATGGTGAATTCCTCCCAAGCCTCTTTAGTATGTTGCCTTGATCACAAGGGTTCTATGTGCCAAATGTGGTCCAGGTCCACTGTTGGTGGGGATCACACTGTTCTGTCTTGATGTAGGGTGAACTACAACTTCTATCATGTGGTATTAGGCCCTGCAAACTCCTCCAGTATGTTCAGTTGTTGTTCAATTCCTTTCTGTTGCTGTGTGCCATAGGAAAGGGAAGGATAAGGTTAAGGGAGAGGTAGTGGGTGGAGTCATGCAAATTCCACACCAATTGAAAGACTCAGAAACACTGGGATGTGGAGGAAACAGTACGAAACACATAAAATCTACAATGAAATTGTCCCTGTATGAAAGACTTCATTTGGGTGGTGGGAAGCATGATGTTTGTGGAGGACATTGGCAGGGCTCTTGGACATGTTCATGGTGCTCACTATAACTTGCAATGTAATTGGAGGGAGTGTCTTTGGTTGCTTCTCAGCACTGGGAGCTATAGCTGTTTATGGAGGCAGGAGTTTATCTATGTAAGTGGACACCCCAGCCACATACACACATACATATTTTCACTTTTATTATGTGTATAGATAAGAAATACCCTCCCACTATTCATAGTGGGTCTAATATTGCCATTTTCCTAAATGTCCAAAATCCTTGATGGAAAGCTTAACTTTACACAACCATTGAGAGGTCAGAAGAGACATACTAAATCATAGATCCTGTCCATGGCCATTCCACTGTTCACTGATGAAATTCTTGTTTCATGGTACATATTAATTTATTTCCTATACAGACTAGACATGAAGCAAAGCTTTTAAAAAGAATCTTAATAGATAGTATGATATTTAAGAACGTGGAACATCCAAAGTTTCAGCTTGTAAAGTTCATAGGAAGTCAAATGTGTAGTCCTTATGTTCCTTTCCTTCCTTACCAACTCATTACTTCTTAGGCATACACTATGTAGTCATCTGCTGCCTCATGAATAGGCATAAACACACTTTGAGTGTGGTTCATTAGGATGCAATGCCTAGGTCTTTAGAAAAATCCTGCGTGTCATACATTCTGAATTGTATTCGTAATGCAAAAATCCCAGTAGAATGGAAACATCTTTGATTTGGCAAGACGAAGATCAACAGTAATGAAAGAGCTATCTGATCTGCCTTCTTGCCACAATCTACATTCTATGTGATTTTGGCAGTAAACAGCTAGGGGAATGGATCCAACATGAAAAGGAAAGGCAAACTGGAATGTACAGGGACATAAAGCATAAAGAGGAAATGTGAGTAGACTACTCAACATAATAGTGGTGATTAACTTTATTTATACCTACCTCTGTCACAAAACTAGAACTCAAGGTGACTTGCAGGTTTAAATATTTAAAATATATGGAAGTTCAACATTTGAACAAAATATATTTCGACAATCAATAAGTCATAAACCAGCTTTAAACATACACTTAAGCAGATTACAACAAACTAAGTCCACAACATTATAGAAAACATTGGAATACAATGGCATAAACTAAATGGGAGGTCAACAACTGAATTTAGAGGGATGTCTGATATGCCGTGGTTATGCTACCTATGGAGATCATTGAACTACATTATGTGAGTGTCAATAAGGCCTAGATTAAACTGAGAGTTGCAAGCCA
The DNA here is from genome assembly GCA_030556195.1 of Anolis apletophallus. Classification (NCBI taxonomy): domain Eukaryota; kingdom Metazoa; phylum Chordata; class Lepidosauria; order Squamata; family Anolidae; genus Anolis; species Anolis apletophallus. The sequence continues at coordinate 77,690,234 of JARBWK010000010.1, forward strand.
ATGTGGGGACAGCTTTTAGATCCTCAAGATACCACATTCCTATCAAGAGAAAGAGATGCTTCTTTGTTCTGTCGTGCACCAGAGGTAGAAAACAGTGAACAGAAATCCTGCTGTCACTGTGCACTCGGAAGCTAATCCTTCTTCCTGAAACTAAGCAGTGCCTTGTTGGAATTGTAGGCCCAGCTATCCTGTTTCATCCAGGGGAGAAGTTCACTATTATCAGAGTAGGGTTTCCAAAAAATGAATGCATGATGACAAGTACATGTATAGCAGAATCTTAATCAGCAACTAATCATATTGGAAACAGACACGGATGATATGAGAACACAGTTATATTTTCAGAAGACAATTTCCTGCTACATTTATATACTAGAGTGGTGGTTCCCAACCTTTGGTGCTCAAGGTGTTTGTGACTTCAACTCCCAGAAGCCCCAGAGAGTTGGTCAAGAATTCTGGGAGCTGAAGTCCAAAACCTAGAGTACCAAAGGTTACAAATCACTGTGCTAGAGGTAGCATGTTTACCACACTTACATTAAATAGTTGCTAGCTTGCATGTCTTTCTATGATTTAAGGTAACTTAAATTATAGGCATTTTTTGGCAAAATTTATTGAAATATTTGTTCAATACATCAGATCAGCTGTCGGAATTTAAGACACAAGTGAAGACTTATCTCTTCTGGCAGGCCTACTCAGACAGTTCTAATGACAATTTTTAACCTCCATTCTATATCTAATTTTTGTTTTGTATATTTTAATACGTAATTTTGGAAATATGTTTTAATAAGTGTATTCTACAGAATGTTTTTAGATGATCACGTGTTCTGATTACGTGTTTTAGCAATGTTGTAAGGCGGGTAAGAAATAAAATTATTATGATAATGATTATGATGATGATTATTATTATTTGTAGCTTACCTTTTAGGTTGAGAAGTCACCCAGCAGGATCCCATTGCTGAGCAGTAATTCAAACACTGTTTTCTTGGGGTCTTAATTCATCACTCAATCCATTGGCTCTTTAGCACTATATGGGGTTAAGCCCCTGTCTATCTTTGTTTTCCATAATACAGACTTAGCATCCCTTATCCACAATTCCAAAATCTTCAATTGTCCATAGGGGTGATACCTTTGCTTTCTAATGTTACAGTGTGCGAATCTATTCTGCAAATTAAATGCAGTTTAACACCACTTTAACTGCCAGGGCTCAATGCTATGGAAGCTTGAAAATTGTAATTTTTCAAGGCCTTGAGTTTTCTCTGCCAAAGGTTTCTGGGGCCTCATCGATCCACAAATTCCAGGATTCCATGCCATTCACTGCAGTTAAAGTAGGATCAAACTGCATTAATGTTACAGTTTAGGTGCAGACAGTATAAACAAAGTTTCCTTTATGTACAAAGTAATTAAAATATTATATAATTGCCTTCAGACTATATGTACAAGGTCCTCTCCATTGGCACCCCCTTGTTGTGAGGGAGAGCTTGCGTACCCTAATGAAATTGTGAGCTATGCTGGCAGTGGCATAACAGCCATTGGTAGGGCCTCCCATGCCAGACAGGTCACAACCGAAGAGTCTGACAAAGAGCGTCAAAGGGCAGGATGGGTTCTCTAGCCTTTTGACAACCATCTTAGGAGAAGGAAAACTCTGATTTCAAACCCGGGCAGATGGTGCTCATTTAACCCTGTAAGGTCAACCGTCTAAGAGAAGGAAACTCAAACCAACCTACGACCTGAGGACCTCACTGCCATCGTCCCAGCTTGCTAGGCCCTGGCAGACGAACCTTTGGTTTAAAGCAGGGGTTCTCACACTTTTTCAGCATGCGAGCTACTTATAAAACAACCAAGTCAAAATGATCTACCTACCCACTACAAAAATGTGAAACATATAACACAATATCTGCTTTGAACTGGGTTTTCTGAGTCCACACTGCCATATAATCTGATTCAAAGCAGATAACATGGGATTTTATTCAACTGTGTGGAAAGGACCTGAGATCCCAGGGCCAGCAGCACTTGGGTGGCATCAGGAGCCTGTGGGGCGGGACTGAGCCTTCCTCCCGCCCTGCCTGCGATCTACCAGGATGCCCTACGCAATCTACCAGTAGATCGCTATCTACCTCATGAGCACCCCTGGTTTAAAGAGTGAGGCCAGTTCTGTGCACACTGCGCTCCACCAGAAAAATCCATTGCACTGGCTGGAAGGACACATCCAACTTCCAAATCATCAATGCGCATGTAGAAAGTGTGGGATGAGTCCTTCCTGAATCTTCGTTCGCAAAGAAAAGCCAAGAAGGATATGTACAAGGTATATTTAGAGCATAAATGAATTTAATGTCTAGATATGGGTCCCATCCTCAAGATATCTTATGATGTACACACCAGTATATGCAAGTGCAAAAATACAAAATGCTTTTGATTTGAAGCATTTTGAATAAGGGATGCTCAGTCTGTATTGGTTTGTGAGGCAATACAGGAAATCCCCATTGTCTATCTCACACTCTTCGGATTGTGCACATGTGTGCACAAACATGCATACACACACATACACATTATCTCATCGATGTTATAAAATGCCTGTCTTATGTAACATTACAAACTCCCAGTCTAAGGCTTTGGACTTGAAATCTCAAGGAAAAAGAACCAGCTGACCTGGCAATTACACACTGCATGCATGTGTAAGTGTATTTGTACAAAGGTAGTTTATGTTTCAGGGAAATAAAATACAAATAAGGAAAAAGGAGCAAGATGGTTATGAGAAATGTGTACAGTTGAACTATAGATGCTTGAATAAGTGAACTATTTTTTAAATTGTACTTTAATCATTGTTTCATATTAGCTGAACATTAATTGAATAGGTTCTAGTTTTCTCGTTCTGTTAGTATTTTGCTCCATTGTTAGTTTGTTCTATTATTTTATTTCATGTCAATGAGCACTTATTATAGCAGATTTGAGAACTGACTTCAACAAATGGAATTATTATACTGATTTCTTTAGCTGATTCTTCTGGCTACTTAAGACTTTTCATGTTATGGAAATAATTGAAGTAAGTACTCATTTTCTTTATTCACTTGCAACAGTAGCACATTCTTTGGGGAAATCAATTTCCAGCGCTGTCAAAGTGGAACCACTCAACACCATCTGACACTTAACTTCTAACCTCATGACTACCAAACGTCTTCATTTTGAGCTCTTTACAAGTAACGGCTTCATTCCAGGGTTTTGCTTTTTCATTTCCTACTGACATCTGTACTGCCAAATGAAGGATTGTGCAGGGAGTCCCCAACCAGCCCTGCAATGCAAAAAGGTGGGTTGCAATGGTGTGGAAGAGTTTTAATGCTCTCCCCACTGGGAACTGGGTCACTGGCCTCATCATTTGCCTGCTGGTCACCAGTGGATCTGATGTTTGGATAGGAAATTCTTAGCTCCACCGCTGGCAGTTTAACATCGATCTATCTATTTAATGCCAGTTTAACCTCGTGCCACGTCCTTGTGTATGACAAATCCCACTACCGTGTTGGTTGAAGTTTAAGGAGCTTAGTTTAATGATCCAAGTAGCATAATCCTTCTGATAAAGAAGATTAAGACTATGTCTGGAGAGACGAATGTATGATTGCTGGAATAAAGCTTAGATTTGCGTGCTTTTTTGTAGTTTGAATACAAACTGATCTTCTAGAGGGGTGACTCTCTACCATTGCAACAAAGGGATTAGAGCCCCCTGGTTAATTTTCAAGCACATGAGAGGGAAAGTAATAGTGGCAACTGAAATATAAACAGAAGATAGCTAAACCTCTGCACATAACATTTTAAAGATGCCATTGCAGAAAGCTTAGTTGCAATGGGATAATAGGCTGGTGAAGGCTGAGAGGACAGGACACACACACACAAGACAGGACAGTAGGATGTTACCACTGTGTGTGTGTGTGTGTATCTCGATGTTATATATTTCTTTGCTGTCACCAATTTATTATTAAGGTTTCTTTTGCTGACACTATTTATTGATCCATAGGCCACCTCCTTCACTAGAATGTTCGAGAAGACACGCAAGCTCTTCAGGTGAAATTAAACAAGAATATGATGTATATTTTGTCCTTGAACAGGAAAGTTGTGTTGTGGTTTCAATAAACTTTCAGGCTTTATTTTTTTTCAGAGAATGATTTTATAACATAGTTTCTTAAAAACAAGGTTCCACACACAGGAATACAAACAGGTTGTTTTAAACATTTTGAATCCTCTTCCCACACAAGCACTCTAACACTATAGAGGCTCACTATATTTCTTCTCCTTCGCCCTGAAGGCTTTAATTACTTTCCTCAAAGATGGTAATGTTTTCTATATTACTGACTTCCGATATCAGTGTATTCTCTTCCTTTCCCCATCCCAGAAGTTATTTGTGATTACAATTGACTCTTCACATTTTCAGATTTAACTTTTGCTGATTTGATTATTTGTGGATATAATAATAATAATAATAATAATAACTGCCTCTAACCTGAGGCTTGAGGCAGGCTACAACATCACTAAAACAAGAGAGAAGACATTATTATAAGACATACAACAAGATACACAGAGTTAAAATACAAGTTAAAATCCACTGATAAAATGCATTTGAAAATTCACAACTTAAAATTGACTGGGACAGACTGCCAGAAGAGATGGGTCTTCAATTGTGTCTTAAATTCCAACAGCTGATTTAGCTGTCAAAGCTCTTCTAGAAGGCCATTCCACAGTCTTAGGGCAGCTGATGAAAATGTCTTCTGGGTGACAGTTGCCAGTCAAGTTCTGGCAGGATGAAGTAGACACCGCCTAGAGAACCTAAGTGTTTGGGGTGGGAGTATAGTCTCTCAAGGAATCTCTAGGTCCTCCAGTATAACTCTGTGGTCATCTTAGGAGACCCTAAGGTGACCCCATCATAGGGTCTTCAGGAGCTGAGGAAGTGCGATATAACAAGGTTCACCCATTGGGCTTTCACAGCTGAACAGGAACTTGAACCCTGATCTCCATAGTCATCCAATGCTTAAATCGCCATGCCATGCTGTAACCCCCTGTTTTAAAAAAGAATTATAATTATAGGAATCAGGAACCACAATTTAATAAATGTACAAGTTCAGTTTTTATTTACTTGAGTTTAATGCACCATCGAATCTAATTCGCACCTCAATTTTTTAAAACTCTGAAACCAAAAAAAGTATTTGCTGGAAAATGTAATGTGCAGCAGTAAAAAGTGCACTCTTTGTAATTTGGCCAAAAAGTGCACATTATGTTGCATGCTTAGAATTCCTTCTTTAAAAACAAAAGTGTGGGAATACCAAAGATTCCAGTGATAGAAAGGAAAACCTTGGGTTGCATCTATATTGTAGAATGAACCCACTTTAACTTCCATGACTCAATAGTATGAAATCATGTAGTTTTACAATGTCTTTTGCTTTCTCTGCCAAATAATTTGATGTGACATCCCTAAATAGGAGCTCCAGGTGCCTTTGAAGCAGCTGCCCCATTTGCTTTGGCTCAGGACTAAGTTTACTGTAATATATGAATCTAATGTGCATCCTAATTTTGGCGAATTGATTTAGCCAAAAAGAGGTGAGCATTAGATTCAAGTAACTACAGTACCTAGATTTTTAAACTATGTTCCCAGTTGAATTGCATCTTTACTTCTCACATGGATATATTATATTCAGGTTAGAATGTAGTATATACTCTTAGGAAAAACATAATGCCACAGTGTTGAAGGTTGGCAGCAATTCCTTAAGTAGACTGTAGCACATGAACAATTATGAGGCAGTATTATTAACTGTTTATATAGAACAAACCCAGTCGAATACTGTTGGGCATGCTAAACCATATTGAATATATTTGTTTGTTTGTTTGCCATATTTATATCCCACCTTTCTCTACCCCAACAGCGGGACTCAAGGTGGCTTACAATGGCACATTCACAAAACAACAAGTGTACCTAAAAATAGTATAAAACTACAACATTAGACATGATTAAAATATATTCAAAGTTAAAAACACCCTATCCAGAGTTCAAGGTCAAAGGCCATTAGAGGGTCAAATTGCACATAATTCTAGATTTGGAATATTGCATTGCCCTAATTTTCGAAAGACTGCTCCCAGAGCCAGGTTTTGACTTTCTTCCTGAAGGCTAGTAGGGAGGGGGCTGATCTGATGTCACGAGGGGAGGAGTTCCACAACTGAGGGGTCACCACTGAGAAGGCCCTGTCTCTCGTCCCCGCCAGTCATACTTGTGAGGCAGGCAGGACTGTGAGCAGGGCCTCCTTCGATTATCTTATCTCCAAGCTGGTTCATAGGGGAAGATACGTTCGGACAGGTAGCCTGGATCAGAACCGTTTAGAGCTTTATAGGTTAAAGCTAGCACTTTGAATTGTAGCAGACTGGCAGCCCGTGGAGCTGATGCAACAGGGGAATTGTATTTTCCCAGAGCGCCGCTCCAGTGAGCAACCTCGCTGTCACTCGCTGGACCAGTTGGAGCTTCCAAACAGTCTTCAAAGGCAACCCCACATAGAGCACATTGCAGTAATCTATATGAGATGTAACCAGAACATGGACCACCGTGACTAGGTCAGACTTCCTAAGGTATGGGACACAAGTTTTAATTGTGTAAAGCTCACCAGGCCACTGCCAAAACCTGAGGTTCCAGGCTCAGCGATAAGTCCAGGATCGCTCCCAAGCTGCAAACCTGCAGCTTCAGGGGGAGTGTAACCCCATCCAGCACAGGCTGTAACCCTATGTCCTGTTTGGCCTTTTGACTGACCAAGAGGACCTCTGTCTTGTCTGGATTCAATTTCAATTTGTTTGTTCTCATCCAGACCGTCAAAGCTGCCAAGCACCAGTTCAGGACCTGAACAGCCTCCGTAGTACCAAGTGGAACATGGGAGACACTATTGAACCCTGCAGGACCCCACAGAACAATGACTGTGGGCCCGAGCAGGTGTCCCCCAATAACACCTTCTAGGAACAACCCTCCAGGAAGCACATGAGCCACTGCAGAACAGTACCCCTGAAACCCATTCCCGCCAGGTGTCCCAGAACAATATGGTATTGAAGGCCACTGAGAGGTCCAACAGAACCAACAGGGTCACATTCTCCCTATCCAGTTCCCAGTGTAGATCATCCACTAAGGTGACCAAGGTTGTTTCAGTTCCCTGTCCCATCCTAAAGCCAGTCTGCACCAGATCTAGATAATTCCTGTCTTTCAAGAACACCTGGAGTTGCAAGGCCACCACACATTCCAGGACTTTGCCCAAAAAGGGGAGACTGGTAACTGGCTGAAAGCTGACGAATTGAGTGGGGTCTAGTGATGGTCTCTCTTCAGTCTCTCTCTTTAGTTCTGTTAATTTTCTGTACTATTCTTTACTATACTTTGTCAAGTTATTTTAAGAATAATAGTTTATTCTTTCATGCTTTATTTGCCTATGCAAATATAGGCAAATATATTTTGCCTATATAAGACATAGTTGTTCATAATTCTCTACAATCGTAATGCATCACTAGATTCTTCTATGTGGCTCAAAAACAACAAAGAGAAAAGCTAAATGTGACTGTAGCAAATATTATATAGTTTTGGTTTAACATGCTTTATCCAGAATTCAAAAATCCGTACTTATCCACATGGGTGGCTTGCTGAGATGGTGTCACCTTCGTTTTCTCATGGTTAATTGTACACAAGCTTTGTATCAAGTGCAAAATTATTTTGAAAATAGTATACAATTACTATCAGACAATTGGTATAAGGTACATATGAAATGAATTTTTGTTTAAACTTGGGTCCAATCTCCAAGATATCTTATTATGTATGTGTATGTAATTACAAGCATTCCTAAATTCAAAAATATTTGAAATCCAAAACACTTCTAGTCCCAAGCATGTTAAGGACGGAATACTTGACCTGTATGTTATACAATTGAGCTTAGTATATTAGTGTATTAACACAGGCTGTACTATATTTAAGGATCAAGTATTATTAGAAGACCTCTTGAACAAGAATTTGTGGGTGTAGTCATGTTAGCTAGAACTTCTTACAAAAGACAAAGAGTTGTGTACATGAAAGACAACTTGCAGTAGCATATGCCAATTTCTATGCAACCCCAAGGTTGAATTTATATCAGCCTCCCTGAATTCCAGAAGCAGAGAAAGAAATCATTCTCTGATTTTCTGTTGATAAATTGTTGCACTCCTGCTGTCTTAATTCAAATGCACTGGGTTGTGAAATTTAGCTAATATAATTAATCTAGCAATACTGTAAATCTGTCACAGACAGATAACAGCAAAACATTAACTCCATAGTTCTATAGTATAGCAGAAGCCAATAAACTGTGGGGACCTCTACAATCTGTTTTATTAGTTTACATCCCTCAAATATTCAACAATTTGCTGCAACTGATTTCCAGACAACCCGAGGAAAGAAAGAAACATACATGTAATACTGTGTCTTACAAGCAAAATATTGGTGTCTTTTACCTGTCATTATCTTATAGATGTTTAAGGCAGAACATTAATGACTGAGTACAGCTCTCTATGTAGTAATCAGATCAACCTTTTATATTAACTAAGACTGAAAATATATTTTAAAATGAGGGGAAAGAATTAGAAAGCAAGGCAAAGGTAAAGTCAAAGCTGTTCTGTCTTTTTCCCACAAAGAAATTATGTGGGATTCTTGTCCATTTTTTCTGTATGGTAATTGGAAATCATTAAAACAAGTAGTTGTAACAAGAGACCAAAAAAACAAAGAACCATTCAACGTCTTATTTGTATCAGTCTTCTCCTAAAAGGAAAACAGTGCTCAATCTAAAAAAAGGAGGGAGGAACAGATGATGCTGTAGCAGAAATGCAGCACAGAATAGGTAAGGAGGTAGTACAGGAATACATGGCTACTCTAAATGAATTTAAGCCTCTAGAGTAGGGCTGCCCAGGAAGTCGATCGCGATCGACGAGTCGATCCCGAGTCCATTTGAGGTCGCTCGCAGCCAGATGGGGCGCTTCTGCGCGTGCGCACCCCACACGCGCTCCCGCTGCCGCCTTCCGCCCGAGCGGGGCTTCTTTTGCCAATGAGGCTTTAGTGGGCGGGCCCTGGCGCTTGTCTCTTGACATGGTGTGGGGACGTGACCACCCATTGGTTGCTCCTGGGGGGGGGGGGGCAGGAGCAAGGCAAAGGCGTGTGCAGGGATAGGATGCAAGGCTGCGGGAAGGAGGGAGTGTGTGTGTGTGTGTGTGTGTGAGAGAGAGAGAGAGAGAGAGAGAGAGAGAGAAGGCCTCACCGGAGGAGGATGGTCCCCGCGGTGGGACTGCAGCTGACGAGCACTCCCTCAATGCCGGTGAGTGAAGCCTGGACGGGGCCTCAGTGCCGCCGAGGTCCAAGGCGAGTGAGAGACAGGGCAGAGCGCGAGGCGGGGCCCCGTCCAGGCTTCACTCACCGGCGTCGAGGGCACGCTCATCAGCTGCAGTCCCACTGCGGGGACCATCCTCCTCCAGCGAGGCCTTCTCTCACACACACACACTCCCTCCCTCCTGCAGCTTCGCATCCTATCCCTGCGCGTGGCTTCACCTTGCCCCCCCCCCCCCAGGAGCAACCAATGGGTGGTCACCTCACCACACCGTGTCAAGAGACGAGCGCCAGGGCCTGCCCACTAAAGCCACATTGGTGAAAGAAACCCCGTGCGGGTAGAAAATGGCAGCGAAAGCTCGTAGAGGGAGGGTGCACGCGGCGGAGGACCGGGAGTGCACGGTGGGGGACCGGAAGCATGCCAAGTAGATCTTTTTGACTTGGTTGTTATAAAGGTAGCTCGCAAGCTGAAAAAGTGTGGACACCCCTGCTCTAGAGAATAGGGGACCAATGTAGTGGGGAGCTAAAGTAGTTGAAAAACATTGTGGGGGAAGCTGGGCTAGTTGAAAATTTGCTGTGTACGAGCCCTCACAATCTGAAAGTTGATAATAGTACAAGAAAAAAAAACTACCTTCTGTTGTAGGTTCTAAAAATGGTAGTTTCTCCACCATGGACCTTCCTCAACCCTCACTTTAGAAATGTTCTGTAAGTTAAAGTCATCATACACTTGTTATCGAAACACCCGAACCCCAAAACATGCGGCTCTGAGAGCAGCCAGACACAGAGACAGTAAATTACCAGTTCCAGGTGATTTCCAGGTGAACTCGCCAAAGTTGCAAATGGCCAAGGGGAAATCTCATCACTTCATCCAGGAAGGAATGTAATTCTTTGACAATACGCCAGGAATGTTACAATGGACCTAAGAAGAGCCACGGGGTTTTTCCCAAGATACTATCAAATCTTATCAATGGGAACACTTCATAATCCCAATCACCCAATCACAGCCCCTCCCTGGGAATCCATTCAGACTATGCCAACAACCTTGCCAATTATTGTTTAGCTAGTCAAAATCCATTTTCTCACCCCAAGCGGACAGAAACAAAGCTAATAGCCCCATTAGCACAGACCCTGCCACATTCTTTTCCTTCTGCACTCCTCCATAGGCAGACCAAGACAAGACTTCAAATTAAGAAATAACTGTTTATTAACATTACCACCAGACCTATGAGTAGGGTTGCCACTTTTTGATATAAGAAATAAGGGACATTTACCTAAAAATATGGGATTTTTCACAAAAATAAGGGACACTTCATTAAAAACTTGAAAATCAAACATTAGGCAATCCTAACTATACTCCTTTTGATGCAGTCTTGGCTTTTTCAGCTGCGGCATCACACTGTTGACTGATCTTTAGACTGGGGTCTAACAGAAGCCTCCTTTCACATGCATTTAGGGCAATATCATCTACTTGGGCCATTCTGCAAGAAGGCACAACCCAAGCCCTCCCGACAGATGCCCGTCCAGCTCAAAAGCACTCCAGAGACCCCCACCCTCCCCTCAGCCCCAGTGTGGCTGTGAGTTGTGTGACTTGCCAGGGGTCATCTTCCTTCCTCTCCCAGCGGTCAACGGTTAAGGCAGCCCTGTGGTCGAGGTGGACGAGGGTGCAGCAGACCTGGCTCTGGGTCTCCATGATCAGCAGCTCCATGCGGGCCTGCAGTTCCCTCAGACTGCTCACCGGCGGCGCCATAAAGACCAGCAGGCCCCCTTCTCCCTCTTCCTCCTCCTCCTTCACTTCCCCCTGGAAGCGAGTGCTCTTGGGAAATGGAGTCCCACCCAAAAGATTCGCTCGTGCCTCTCAATCAAGAGGAGGCAGCCTTGGACTACAATTCCCGGCCACTTGTGGGGAGGCGAGAGGAAACGGGAGGAGCCAAAAGGGGTAGCAGGATGGAGGAGGAGGAAGAAGGAAGTACGTGTGTATATTTACTGGCCCAGCCTCGCCTCCTGCTGCCACCTGTCCCATCAATACAGGAGCTGAAAATAAGAGACAGGAGCTAAAAATAAGGGACACAAAATTTCGGGCTGAAATAAGGGACATCCCTTAGAATAAGGGACAGTTGGCAACCCTACCTATGAGTCACTCAACAATAACGGCAGAAGGCACTTCTCAAGCAATCATCAAGAAGATGCTAGGTGACCCTGGTCTAAACCAATCAACATCTAGTCCTTTCTTTCAAATCACTATCAAATTGCACTAAATAATTCTGTATGCTTGCAATTGTCCTTATGTCAGGCTTTGAAGCACAGACTCGTTTGGTATCCACTTTGGCCAAGGTGAATAAATGCCTCTGCTCCTTTTGCCTTCAACCCATCTGTGTCTTATTTTGTCTTTGACACACTACCACAGTTGTTGACTTAGATGTAAGTCTCACTCCCGGCCGAAACCAGAGCCCTGAGGGATTTACTCCCATTCAGGCGGGCCTGCAAACCCCATCTGTATAGGCAGGCCTTCGGAGAGTAGGCCCACGTGCTCTGGGTACTGTGTTGTGGCTCCTGTTGCTGCTCCATTTGTTTTATTGCCTGTTCTGCTATTGCTCTAATTGTTCAATTGTTTTATGTTTTTAATCTTTGTTTTTATGCCCCTGGCTCTTGTGAGCCGCCGCGAGCCCCCGGGAGTCGGCGGCATAGAAGCCTCAATAATAAATAATGAATAAAAAAATAAAAGGACTTCCTTCTAGGTATATGAGTGCAAGACTGCAGCCTCAGTCAACTCAATGTTGACCTTATGTAGGACATTGATGCTCTGATCCCCTTTCTATACTGGGATTTCTTTGTGCTGCTTTCAAACAGTATGCTGGGATGACTTGCCATTTTCATGCAATTTGAACTACTTTATAAGTTAGTTTTTGTTATAAATGAGGCATAAATTGAAAAAGCACTGAATGAGCTAACTGAAAGACACTAGAGAAATTATAAATAATTAGTGGTTGAGTCAGAACTCCTTGGTCCAAGCTTCTATAGAATATTTATACTAAAAATCCTTGAGTTAATTAGAGTTGAATTTATCTGACTGAGAGCTATAAAAAACATGGCGCAAAATGAGAAATGGAAGACCACCCTGACATCAGGGACTGAATAACTCAATGCATTATTGATAGGCTACAGAGGCTTTTATCTCCAAGTCATTAACATTTTGAATCAATCCCATACCAGAAGGAACCTAAGGTCATTACCAGCATCTTAAAATTGCTTTTGCACTAACAGAAAATGTATTTTGCTGTTCTTGTTGTTTTGGTCTGCACCCTCAAAATATATTGTTGTTGTACCCAACTGTTAGTTTGTTTATCTGGTGTTTGTTTGTTGGAGAGGGGGTGAACAGGGAGGCATAAAATGTTAAGAGATTGAATTTCTCAGGTGATATCAAAGCTCAAAGTATGAACACTAAATCTACTAAAGGTCTTCTACATTTAAATCTTCACTTCTATTGACAGCATGCACCAAAGGTGGAACTGGTCCTTTCTAAAATGAGACTCTCTCTCCAGGTTTCTATCTCTTGGTGGTTGTTTCTCTGTTGTCTTTTTCCAGACCACCATGAGAAAATTTGGTCCTTAATGTTACTCGTGTGTGTGTGTGTGTGTGTGTGTGTGTGTGTGCGAGAGGGGGAGAGAGGGGGAGAGAGGGGGGAGAGAGAGATACAAAGCATTTTGTCTATACAAAGAAGATCTACAACAGCTTTGGAACACTTTATCAATAGAAAGAAAGCAAGTGTGTATGAGTACATCCGAATTAACTTTTCAAATGTAAATGTACTTTTAATTACTATGTACCATTTTTTCCTCAAAAGTTCATTTATGCCTGAATACTGATCAACTCATGCTGACTCTTCTCTTTTATATTATGTCTACATTGTCTAATGCAGTGATTTTCAACCTTTTTTGAGCCGCGGTACATTTTTTACATTGACAAAATCCTGGGGCACACCACCAACCAAAATGACACAAAAGGACACTTTAACACAGTAATACATATAGTTAATATGTTTTAAATGTATTTATACACTCACTTAGTGTGAAACCTGGGCCTGTTTTGATAAACACAAAATAGATATCCTGGCAGGAATGGTAGAAAGACACACACGAAGCTCTTGCTCAACAGCTGTCAGTCTCTCTCTGTTTTTAGTATTTATCGCAGACAAGCTTGAGAAGCTCATCTCACAAAGATATGTGGTTGAAAACGGGAGCAATGTCAAAATAGCTTTGTTGGCCAGAATAGGGAACTCCCTGGCAACAGATAACCAAAAACTGTCCAAAGGAAGATCCAAAGTGAATCCAAATGAAAGATAGCTTTCGCTGTATTGCCTTGAGCTCACCGTCTTTTCTCTTTTGTCCACCACTCATATTAGGGCCTTCATCTGTGTCATAATTTTGTCCAGGGCCCTTTTCGGCATTTGCATTTTCCCTTTTCAAAAACTTCTTCATCACTGTCACTCGCTTGTCTTGCTGTGATCCTAAATTGCTACTGTCACTTGATGCGCAGCTGCAACACTAACTCTAACTTTGTTTACTTAGCCGTGTCTAAGCGAATCCAAGATGGCGCGACCATAGCACTCTCGCATCACTTCTTAGGTGACGTGAGAGTGCTATGGTTCCATTTCTTAAAGGGACAGATGCGCCTTATAGTTTATATATGAATGAAGTTCGAAAATAATTTCCCACGGCACACCTGATGATCTCTCACGGCACACGAGTGTTCCGCGGCACACTGGTTGAAAATCACTGGTCTAATGGGTGTGGTATAAGGTCCTCTGGGGAGTTAACACAGAATAGACATTTGAGTCCTGGACAAGGATTCCAGGGACAAGGGTTCAAATTGCCTCTCATTCATGAAACGTTTTTTTGCTAAGTCACAGTCTCTCAGACTAAGAAAAATGCAGTGGCAATCCTCCTTTGAATAAATCTTGCCAAGGAAATCCTGTGGCAAGGTCTCCATCAGTAAGAATCAACTTGGAGACACACAACAAAAACCATCTTGCAGCATTATCTTAATTTGATGTGGTCCTGTGACATTACTCCTAAAACTCTTTGAAAGCAATGTATTTTTGAAGGCTTTCATGGCTGGAATCACTGTGTTGTTGTAGGTTTTTCGGACAGTATGGCCATGTTCTAGAATCTAGAAGCATTCTTTCTTACCTGCATCTATGGCAGGCATCCTCAGAGATTGTGAGGTCTGTTGGAACTAGGAAAATTGGGTTTATATATCTGTGGAATGTCCAGGGTGGGAGAAAGAATTCCTGTCTGTTGGAGCTACGTGTGAATGTTTCAGTTGGCCACCTTGATTAGCATTTGATGGCCTGACTGGTTTTTTTGGTGTGGCTTGTTAGTGCTTGGGGGAATCTTTTGTTGAGAAGCAATTAGTAGGCTTGTTTTTTTTTAAAGGTTCAAAACTCGTTTCAGGTGTAGGGGGCTCTAGTGCAGTGGTTCTCAACCTGGGGGTCGCGACCCCCAGGGGGTCGTGGAGCCATTTTCTGGGGGTCGCGAAGGCACCTCGGTTAGCCCTGCCCTCTCTTCAAAATGGCCACCGGCTGGAGTGCCGAACAGCCAGGCACTCCAGCTCGGCTCCTCCTCCCCTTCTCACAGGGCTGGATAGAGTCAGGAGGAGGAGCTTAGAGGCAAAGGCACACAAGGGAGAAGGTGCAGCATTTTTGGAGACCTTCTTGGAAGGGGCGGGGGTCGAGCGGAAGGCTCCCCGTCTCGTATGGGCTGGCTTTTGCTGCCCAAGTTCGGTCCAATTATCGATAATAAGCCAAGTTTTTCAGCCCTTCTTTTGGGCTGAAAAACCCTCCCTCAGCTTATGTTTGGGTCAAGCCGGCAGCGGAGCCTGGAGGTGCAGCTCCGAAGCCGGCTGCCCATGGAGGAGGGGGACAAGCGGCAGAGGCGGCACAGGGTCCCCCAGGCGAGGCTCCTATGCCGCCGCTCTTCCTGACAATCCTCCTCCTCCTCCAGCTGGTCATAAAGGAAGGAAGAAGAGGGGGAAGTAGAGGAGAAACCGCGGAGGGAGGCCGCCCAGGGGCCGTTGCCGCTGTTTCTTCTCTTCCTCCTCCAGCTGGCCATCGAGGAGGAAGAAAAGGAAGAAGAGGAGAAACTGCAGCAGCCCACCCCAGTCCCTTCTCTTCTTCTTCTCTTCCTCCTCGATGGCCAGCTGGAGGAAGAGGAGAAAGAAAAAGAGAAGGGGCGCTGCTGCCGTTTCTCCTCTTCCTCCTCCAGTTAGCCATCCAGAAGTAAGAGGAGGAAGAAGAGGGGAAAGCACCCCATCGAGGCAGTCAGGGAGGCAACTGATGGGTCGCAGGAGGTGGGGCGCATCCTCCGTGCTTTCATTCCCTCCTGTGATGCACCAGCTGCCTGGGGTCGCCTCCTCTTCCTATCCCTTCCGCCCCCAGAAGGGAGACCTGGAAAGCAGAGAGGGGATTGGAAACGTGGAGGAGACACCCCTCCTGAGAACAAGCAACTTCCTCCGTGCTTTCATTCCCTTCCCTTTCCAGGTCTCCCTTCTGGGGGCGGAAGAGGAGGAAGAGGAGGAAGAGGAAGCAGAGCAGGCAGGTAGCTGCCCCTCTGCTCCAGCAGGAGTTCCTTCGATTTCTTGCAAAAGTAGGTAGCTCTCCCAGACAGCCCCTTCCAAAGAGCCAAAGGAAGAATCCCCACCCACAATTTCCTTTCCCAGTCCTTCCCCCTTCTTCCCTTAGTTTCCCCAACTTTTCCAGGACCCTTTGCCCACCCCCGTCTTCCCTTTTCCCAGTTCTTTCCCTTCCT
Source organism: Anolis apletophallus (assembly GCA_030556195.1). Lineage (NCBI taxonomy): Eukaryota > Metazoa > Chordata > Lepidosauria > Squamata > Anolidae > Anolis > Anolis apletophallus. The sequence goes on from JARBWK010000010.1 coordinate 77,706,374, forward strand.
ATCCCAACCTTTACTACTCCCAGCCCCCCTCTCTCCACTTTCCATCCCAGCCTTTCCTAGGTTCCAGCCTCTTTCCCATTCCAGTCTTGTCCCCTTTCCATCCCAACCTTTCCCACCTAAAGCTTTCCCCTTCCCCAGTTGCCCTCTTCCCATCCCAATTGTCCTATTCCCCTTCCCATTCCAACCTTTTCCCTGTTTCCAGTCCTTCTTTCCAACCCCCTTCCCAAGTCAGTCTTTCCCATTTTTTATTTATATACACACAGCATTTCCCTCAAAATGTATACTGTAATTAAAATAAACTATGGTGATTATTGGATTATTATTGGTTTTGTTGTTACATTTATTATTTTACATTTTGTTATTATTACATTTTTATTTTAACTCTAATTATTGTTATTGTTATTACATTTATTATTTTACTCTCATTATTGTTGTTATTACATTTATTATTTTATCCTATTTATTATTATTGGAAGGATACGTAAGCACATTTACATTGAAGAAGGTTAGAATAATGGTTTAGTCTTATCTTAAATTACAGTTTTATGTAAACATTCAAAAACATTTAACCTACTAATGCCTCAATTAATGTAATTTTATTGGTATTAATTTTAATTTTTTATTCCTGAAATTGACCAGAACTAAACATCCCAGCAAGACCCAAATGCCAAGGTCTATTTTCCCCAAACCTCTCCAGTCTTTTCTGTTGGTCATGAGAGTTCTGCAGGCCAAGTTTGGTCCAATCTGCAGGCCAAGTTTGTCCAATTTAATTGTTGTTGATTTCAGAATGCTCTTTGATGGCTGGGGAACTAAACATCCCAGCAAGACCCAATGCCAAGGTCTATTTTCCCCAAACCTCTCCAGTCTTTTCTGTTGGTCATGAGAGTTCTGCAGGCCAAGTTTGGTCCAATTTAATTGTTGTTGGATTTCAGAATGCTCTTTGATGGCTGGGGAACTAAACATCCCAGCAAGACCCAATGCCAAGGTCTATTTTCCCCAAACCTCTCCAGTCTTTTCTGTTGGTCATGAGAGTTCTGCAGGCCAAGTTTGGTCCAATTTAATTGTTGTTGGATTTCAGAATGCTCTTTGATGGCTGGGGAACTAAACATCCCAGCAAGACCCAATGCCAAGGTCTATTTTCCCCCAAACCTCTCCAGTCTTTTCTGTTGGTCATGAGAGTTCTGCAGGCCAAGTTTGGTCCAATTTAATTGTTGTTGGATTTCAGAATGCTCTTTGACGGCTGGGGAACTAAACATCCCAGCAAGACCCAATGCCAAGGTCTATTTTCCCCAAACCTCTCAGTCTTTTCTGTTGGTCATGAGAGTTCTGCAGGCCAAGTTTGGTCCAATTTAATTGTTGAGTTTCAGAATGCTCTTTGATGGCTGGGGTACTAAACATCCCAGCAAGACCCAACCCCTCAGTATTTTCTATTCGTCATTGGGGTTCTGTGTGCCAAGTTTGGTCCAGGTCTGTAATTCATGGGGTCTTGGTGGTCTGTGGAAGTCAGAGCTGCATCTGTTGAAGGTACTGCAAATCCCATCATCTATTGTCCATACTCCCCCAAACATATTATTTTTGTGATTAATCGCTATGCTTAATTATGTCAATTTGTAACAATGAAAATACACCCTGAATATCAGACATTTGTATTACAATTCATAAGAGTAGCAAAATTATCTTTATGAAGTAGCAACGAAAATACAGTTGGGGGTCACCACAACATGAGGAACTTTATTTAGGGGTCACGGCATTAGAAAGGTTGAGAACCACTGCTCTAGTGGTTCAATTTGGAAATCAATTCCGATTTTCATAGAAAAAAATGTTCAAAACTTTTTAAAACTTCCGAGACCTCCGAAACAGCTTTGTTAATGGCAGACACGCATGCACAGTTGGGAAAAAACAGCACTGGCACTGGGGAAACTTCAGGGGCTCTTCCACTCCTGGCCGAGGGGCTCTTACACTCCAGGCCTTCCTCGGCTGTCAATGCGGAGGAGGACGAGGAGGCGATCCTACTCCTCCTGTCACGTAATTCAGGTTATCAAAGTAGAGATAAAGGTTTCCCCTTGACATTCAGTCTAGTCCTGTCTTACTCTGGGGAGTGATGCTCATCTCCATTTCTAAGCCAAAGAAACACGTTGTCTATAGACACCTCCAAGGTCATGTCACCAGCATGACTGTATGGAGCGCCATTACCTTCCTGCCGGTGCCTCAAACTGCAAAACAGGATTCAAACTGCTAAACCAGATTCAAACTGCAGGCCTACTGCATTGTGCATTATGGAGACTCATATAAGGCAGCTAAACTGCATGATAGAAGTCTACATCACTGAGTATATACATAATGCAGTTTCAAGATGCATTACATGGCAATGTATATGGGGCCTGAGAGCAGATCAGGTATTTCTTCCAGGTGTTTTGGACTTCAACTCCCACCATTCCTAACATCCTCAGGCCCTTTCCCTTTTCCCCCTCAGCAGCTTAAGCGGAGGAAGAGGATGAAAAGAGTAGGAAGAAGGAGAGGAGAACAGAGAGAAAGAGAAAGGAAGGGGGGACATTCACCCAGGCTGCTTCTTTAACGTGGCTTTCCAGGACCCAGGAAGAATGGGAAGGGAAAAGAAGGGGGGACATTCACCCAGGCTGCTTCTTTAACATGGCTTTCCTTTAACATGGCTTTCCATGATGCAGGAGGAATGGGAAGGGAAAAGAAGGGGGACATTCCTTCAGGCTCCTTCTTTAACATGGCTTTCTGGTACCCAGGAAGAATGGGAAGGGAAAAGAAGGGGGGACATTCACCCAGGCTGCTTTTTTAACACAGCTTCCCAGGCTTGAGCCGAAGCCAGGGAAGAGAAGCGGCGAAATGTTGAATTGAATCATTTCCAACTCACTTACTGCTTCGTAACAGAACTTTGGGGGAGCTTTGGAAGGGCAAACGGATTTCCAGTTTCCTTACAAACTTCAAAATCGCTTCAAAAAGCAAATCTTTCTGACTTTATTCTGAATTACGAAGATTCCGACTAAACCTACTCATGCCTAGTAATTAGCTGTCCTCTCTGGAGTTTCCCTGTGTTTGAGTGTTGCTTTGCTGTTATGATTTTAGAGTTTTTTAAAAATACTGGTAGCTAGATTTTGTTCATTTTCATGCTTTCCTTATTTCTGTTGAAATTGTCCACATGCTTATGGATTTCAACGGCTTCTCTGTGTAATCTGACATGGTGGTTGTTAGAGTGGTCCAGCATTTCTGTGTTCTCAAATAATAATCTGTGTCCAGGTTGGTTCATCGGGTGCTCTGCTATGGCTGACTTTTCTGGTTGAAGTAGTCTGCAGTGCCTTTAATGTTCCTTGATTCATGTTTGGGCACTGCATTTGGTGGTCTCTATGTAGACTTGTCCAAAGCTGCATGGTATATGGTAGACTCCTGCAGAGGTGAGAGGATCCCTCTTATCCTTTGCTGAACGTAGCATTTATTGGATTTTCTTAGTTGGTCTGTAGATAGTTTGTATGTTGTGTTTCCTCATTGGCTTCCCTATATGGTCAGTGGTTCCCTTGATGTCTGGCAAGAACACTTTTCCTCTGGGTGGATCTTTGTCTTTACTCTCGTGGCTTGTTCTCGGTCTTGCAGCTCTTCTAATGCGTGAGGTGGTGTATCCATTGGCCGGTAAAGCCCAGTTTAGGTAGTTCAGTTCATCTTGGAGGATGTGGGGTTTGCAGATTCTTTTTGCGCAGTCTGCCAGGGCTTTGTGCTTCTTTTTTAACTTGGGTGATGGTTGGAGTTTTTATGTAGGTATCTATCTGTGTGTGTAAGTTTTCTGTAAACTGTGTGACCCAACTATTGATCTAGTTTGCGGATGACTAGGACATCTAGAAAAGGCAGTTTTCCTTCATTTTCTTTTTCTGTGGTGAATTGGATGTTTGGTTGAATGCTGTTAAGATGGTCCAGAAACCTGTTTATTTCTCCTTCTCCATGGCTCCAAATGGTGAAAGTGTCCACATATCTGAACCATATAGTGGGCTTTTTTGTTGCTGTTTCCAGGGCTTGTTTTTCAAAGTGTTGCATGTATAAATTTGCTGTGACTGGGCTGAGAGGGCTCCCCATAGCTTTGTAAGCAGTTAGTTCTGACCTTTTCCTCACAACCTGAGTGAGGAAAAAGAAGAGACCAAAAAAAAGAGGAATGTGAGCCATTGTAGAAAGAGAGTGCCAGGAAAAAAGAAGAGACAAACCAATGGACTGGCCTTGTTGTCTACATTTTACATCTGCCATCTTAAGGAGACCCCGGTGGCGTAGTAGGTATTGTCAGGATTGCTAACCAATATGACAGCATTTCAAATCTGGAGCGAGTGGGTTGAGCTCACTCTGTTAGCTCCAGCTTCCCATGTGGCGACATGAGAGAAGCCTCCCACAAGGATGGTAAAACATCAAAACATCAGGGCATCCCCTTGGCAACGTCCTTGCAGACAACCAATTCTCTCATACCAAACGTGTTCTCAAACTGCCATCATCAGCTATGCCCATTGCCAGCATATCTCCGCCCATCCAAAATAATTACACTTAATGGAATGAAATTCCCTCAAAAGTGAAAAAGTTGCTTAATTATGCTTGAAAAATTTATTGCTCCTTTTGGGAACTTCTGCATTTTATTCCTCTGTAGAAATGGTAGAAAGCATTTCCTTCCTCGTGAAAGGATGTTTTTGCTCTATTTAGGCCCCACAGAGGGCTTTCTGCCTGCATGTGACTATCCATCAAAAATGACATTATCAATTGCATTATGCACAGCTATATAGAAGAAAAATAACCTTGTTTATTGTTACTGTCATTCTTGCTTGTATCATTCTCGGTACACACTCCTAGTTACAATTTTCTCCCCCGCTACAATCTGATAGGGCTAAACAAGAAAGTCAACTTTGAAAAGTGGCTATTCCAGTAGTCCTTTCTGGAGTATAATACTATTTGACCTACACCTTGGATTTTCAAAGAAAAGAATAGATTTGATGTGTGCAAGAAAACAACACACGAGCACTGAATGTTAGAGCCATGCCATCCAAAGGCAAGTAAATTACACAAAAGAAAGTCAAAGCCTCTCAATTTTACAAAACAGCAACACAAAGGAGATGATCACTTAAATCAGTGGTTCTCAACCTGGGGGTCCCCAGATGTTTTGGCCTCCAACTCCCAGAAACCCTAACAGCTGGTAAACTGGCTTGGAATTCTGGGAGTTGTAGGCCAAAACATCTGGGGACCCCCAGGTTGAGAACCACTGACTTAAATGGTCTTTCAGTCTTTCCTTCACTGTGTAAAAACAGCAAACTCCACCGATTTAATGGAAACCCAGGGATCTGCATTTCTTAACTTTCTCTTGACAAAATTCTTTGCTGGACATAGGAGAGATTACACTTCACCCTCCAAAATGTTGTGGGGGGAGGGTGGAGATTGGTTGCTTGCCCTGAACATTCCAGTGGGTGAGGCGGGGCTGGCATTGTTGGATGCCCGCCCCTCCTCTCTCATTCTGGAAGAATTGTTGCCCACCACTCCCGCCCATAGAACAGTATAATAATGGTTGCCATTTGGGACCGGGTAGGAATTTTTTCTTTCCCTCTTATGTTCTAGGAGGGTTTTTTCACCTACCCTATACTGTTCTTTAGGAGCTAGACAGGTGGTTGGTTTGTAACTAGGTTAGCGTAAATAGATTAGTAATACAAAGGTTGGTATATACTTAAGGCACCCCTTAAGGGTGTGGGCCATTATGCAAACACTCACTTAGAGGTTAATTTTAGGGGGTTAGGTGAATTAGAATGGCACAGGAGCGGGAAGAGTCTCGTCGCATAAAATGAGAGAGATTTCTCCAGATGTTTCCCTTACGGGTTGCCCGGGTTTAAATCTTTAGGGGACCCAGGTATTATGCCTGAGTAGCTGAGGTGTAGACTTTAGAAGACGCTACCTCAGCTTAGACACACCAAGTTGAACTGACACCTAAAGTTAGTTGAGTTTAAAGTTAATTAGGTAACTTTAAATAAAAGTTGCCCAGATTTTAAATCCATATATTTGTGTCTATCTCGTTATTTCGGGGGCTTGGAAGACAATGCACTATAGATCCAGTGACATACTACTGTCTTTAAATAACCCTTATTGTTTAAAAGGAAGCAATTGTTAGTATAGTGTACATTCCTGTCCAAAAATTCCTTCTAAAATTAATGCAACACCAAATAACAAATAAGCTAATGGGTTTATTAGCATGAGTCAGCATGCATCAACATAATTGAAAGGGAGGGCGCAGAGGAGAAGCATCCATCTGCGTTCCTAGATATATTCAAAGATATAGCAGACCTGCATTATATTCAGCCTAGCAATATAATTCAAAGTTACTATTATTCTTTAAGTTGTATATAGTTGGAATTGGATTTGATATTTGAATTCAAAGCTCAAATGTAGGAATACAATTGGAGGAGTCACAACTGGAGGTGAAATAAGAGTTTGATATTGCCTAAACAACATGAGAAACACTTTGTTATGTGATTGCTTTGCTATGATTGCTTCTCCCTTCTTTAAGATATTTATTGCAGTACACTGGGTTTTTCTGATAGCATATTGCTCTCTGTCCAGGCAAAAAGATATACAGCACTCAGACCTCAAGATTTTGCCATTACTCTAATCCAGAATGGCAGAAAGAATACAATAACAGAAGCAGCTGCACCTACAGTATGCTTCCTCCTGTCATAGTAGTTTTGCAAGAGAACCAATGGATTTCAAGATTGACTTTGTGTAGACAAGCAGACAAAATGGAGAAAAGAAGCTAAAAAGAAGCTAATATCACACCTGAATGATGCTTTGTCCATCATCAGCATGCTTGAAGGGACCAGTCTGACCATGTTTCGTCATCATGCTACAAATACACTTTTTATGCTATGAAATAAATAGTAGAACCCAACTCTTCAGAAATATTACAATACACAGATAAAGCTGCATCGGCTATTATTTATTTACTTATGAGATTTATACCCTGCCTTTCCCCAATCAAGCACCTTTCCCCAATCAAGCTATTCAAACCCATTGAGATAAAAGCCAATACTTCCAAAGCATGAGGAAAAGACTCAAGTAACAGATAGAGGCTGAATTTCTAGGGAAGGGTGGCAAATTGAGTCTTCATAATCAAAAAGAAAACTTTGGATAATTTTTGAATGACTGAGAACCATTTTATCATGTGCAGTAGATTCTTGCTTAGCCAACCTTTGCTTGTCCAACGTTCTCTATTATCCAATGCAGACTGCCTCCCACCCAGATCCACAGCTGTTTCAATACACTATAATGTTTTGATACAAAATTCATAAATTCAGTAATTACTACATAACATTACTTTGTATTGAACTGTTTTTTCTGTCGATTTGTTGTAAAACATGATGTTTTGGTGCTTAATTTGTAAGATCATAACATAATTTGATGTTTAATAGACTTTTCCTCAATCCCTCCTTATTATCCAACATTTTTGTTTATCCATTGTTCTGCCAGCCCATTTACGTTGGATAAGTGAGACTACTGTATACAGTAAAAAGAGATGTTAGCAACACATGTAGGATTTGAAGGCTGTGTTATTTGCTTTTCTCAGCAGAAGTTCAAATATTAGTTAAATAGTAATTAGACATTTACTGTACTGTTATAGAGATGTCTTTGGCTTCAGGTAATTTTTAATTTGTTTAGATTTTATAGGGAGGGTCAAAATAGTGATTGTTGGATGTGGGGTTTGGGCATTTGTTATTTTTGTTTCTTTCTTTTCCTATAATTTTATTGTATGTTTGATTGAAACTCAAGAAAATTTCCTTTAAAATTATTTAGCCTTCACATTACAAAAACAATTCTAACTAGTTATTTATTTACTTACTGTATTTATATCCCACCCTTCTTACCCTGAAGGGGACTCAGAGAGGCCTTACAAAAGGCAACAATTCAGTGCCATAACAAACAAAAGCAAATATACCTATACATTAAAACATCAATTTAAGAATCATATAGACATTAAAACACATTATTAAAACATAGAATCTAAATTCAGGTAAAGTTATGATGTTCTCCCTTTCCATCACAACTAGTTAAATGCTCTTTTGGGGGAAAGTTCTACCTATAGCAGAGCTGAGTAACACACAAACTGTTGGTCTCTCTGAATTTCTGTAGCCCCATCCCCAAATTAAGTGATGTGGAAGTCAAAACTGTGGCTGGCACTCTGTAAGATATTTACAATGTCAGAATCATGGTTGTAAATGTCCCCCAAAGTCAGACACCACAACAACTGAATGAATATCCAACTCCATCCCATCATGTGAAAAACAGTTGTGACTCAACCTTTCATAGGTCCATGCACTTCCCTTCATGTTATTTCTCACTGACAAGAGAGCTGGATATCTCATTGATGAGCAACCCACTCTCCAAAGCCTTGGAATGTCTTTATCTGGTATGGCTATCTGGCTTTTAAAGTGTTTTGTGAGCTGTCAAAATGTCAGAGATAGCTATAACAATAAAACTCTTATCACCTATCACCATGACTATAGAACTCATCACGTTGATGATTTTCTCTGAGCACTGTCGGCACGCTGCCGGCACGGAGTCCACCAGAGCCCATAAAATCATACAGGGCTACATCTGGAGGGGCTCCATTGGGTTCCATGTAGGCAGCATGCCAGCAGTGCAGGGAGACACAGAGCCCTGAAGTGTCGGGTGACTACCCAACTCCTCATAGGAAAAGCTGGAGACAACAACAAAACATCATGGGATGGCCGCCCCTGACCAACCATGGTAAGGGGATGAATTGCTATCCCCCAGCATCTCGATCTCTATGTGATGAGGTCCTATGCCTGATGATGTAGGATCTGAGCATATATTTCTGTCTTCAACAAGAAAGACACTGGAACCTATGTTTTGTTTTAGAGACATGATGGCTCGTGGGCCACCAGTGCCCCCTTATCTTCAAACAATTCTTCATCCCTTCATCCCTTAACTATAAAATAATTGCACTTCCCAAAACATCCAAGTGGAACAATTTTCTATAAAGCAAAGTCTGTGTCCTGAAAATGCTTTGTCTGGTGATAAAATGTGGTTTCCATGAAACCAAAGGTGTTTTTCTATCTCTGGCTGCTTCATATTTTTGGGGTACAGATGTAGTCCACAGTGAAATCCAGGGAATCTTGAACGGGTCCTAGATCAATTGAAATTATCTACTCTTTACCTATGCCATGCATACTTCTAGATTGTGTGTATGTTCATCTTTGTCCATGTAGTACTTTGACATTGATTGCAAAAACATGAACAGTACTAAATGAGTTCACTTTGCTAGGTTTACAGCAAGAGTAGATGCCCCAAAATCTCAGCACTGATCCATATTTTTGAACTGTTCTCAGTATATTACCTTAACTTGTTTAATAGCATGATACTGTGTGTAAACTAGGGATGGTAGTCATGCAGATTTCCCGATGATGTTGGATTGCATGCCATTTGACATTTTCCCACCAGTGTTAAAGAATGGAGGCCAATTGTCCAATCTGCTCCTGCAGAATTCTGGGAAATGTAGTTTAGGAAAGCCAAGGACTTCTCTAGCTGAGAATTCCAAAGGCTCCACCCTGAATTACATTTCCCAAAATTCTGCAGGAGCAATTCGGACAATTGGCAGGCAATAGCTTCTGTTCTAAAATGCTAGACAGCGTAGCCAACAATAAGGAATGTCCAAGCTTGCAATTCAACATTATCTGGAGGGCTGCATTATTCCCATCAATAATGGACATGGATTTCTTACATGCCATTCTCATTCACTACCATTTCCACCTCATTCATTGCTATGTCTTATATTTCATAACAATTAAACAACACTGGTCATGACTAACCTTATGCTGGTGATGGCCAAAAGCTGAATCTAACAGTTGACTACTACCCATAAAAGGCCTATTTCCAACCCAACTTGCTAGTCCTTGTAGTATGTGCTTTGTACAGTTGTAAAAATGGCAAGATGTATGCATCATAGATACAAGTATTTTTAAAAGGGGAAAGTATTACATTTGACTTAACTTTGGCCTTATTTACACTGGTAGATAGATTCAGCATTGGGAGGAGGGAGAGAAAGGGAGGGAAGGAGGGAGGCTGCTGCTGTTGGCTCTGTGCTGCTAGTGGCATTCGTGGAGTAGAGCAGCACCCAGCCTGCACTGGCTGCAGGGGACGCAAGCTGCTTTTGCTGCCCCCTCCTCTTCTTCCTCTTCCTCCTTCGTGTTGTGCTTTTGTTTTTGGGAGGAAGGAAGGAGGAAGGGAGTGAAGCCGCCTGGCGCTGCTGTCTTCTGTGGTGCCCCCAGAGTTGAAAGAGGAAGGGGTGCCTCTCCAGGTGACCTTAGCCCAGGCCTGGGCAAACTTGGGCCCTCCAGGTGTTTTGGACTTCAAGTTAGGAATTGTGGGATTTGAAGTCCAGACACCTGGAGGGCCTAAGTATAGTTTTTGTGATTTATCACTATGCTTTAATTATATTCAATTTGTAACAATGAAAATACACCATATATACCAGATATTTATATTGCTGGGTTGCTGTGTGTTTTCCAGGCTGTCTGGCCATGTTCCAGAAGCATTCTCTCCTGACATTCCGCTCACACCTGTGGCAGCTATCCTCAGAGGTTGTTGGGATCTATTGGAAACTAGGCAAGGGAGATTTATATATCTGTGGAATGGTGTCCAGGGTGGGAAAAACCTCTTGTCTGTCAGAAGCAAGTGTGAATGTTGGAATTAATCAGCTTGATTAGCATTGCAAAGCTTTGCAGCTTCAAGGCCTGGCAGATTCCTGCCTGGGGGATATGTTAGCTGGCCTTGATTTTTCATGCCTGGAATTCCACTGTTTTCAGAGTGTTTCTTTCTTTTACTGTCCTGATTTTACAGTTTTTAAAACTGGTAGCCAGATTTTGTTCATGTTCATGGTTTCCTCCTTTCTGTTGAAAATTTCCATGCGCTTCATGTGGCTTCTCTGTGTTGTCTGACATGGTGGTTGTTAGAGTGGTCCAGCATTTCTGTATTCTCAAATAATATTCTGTGTCCAAGTTGGTTCATCAAGTTCTCTGAATCAAGGAACATGAAAGGCACTGCAGACTGATTCAGCCAGAGAACTCAGCCATAGCAGCGCACTTGATAAATAATTGAATTTAATATTAAATAATTAATTTTTTAAAATTAATTTATTTTTATTATTTAAACTTGTGAGTCGCCACTCCCGGGTGGCTCGGGGTGACTTACATAAAATACAAGATTAAACAGAATAAAAACAGCATAAAAACACAATAAAAACCCTCAGCGCACTAAACACACAATACTATGAACGCAATAGTACATCAATATGATATGCAGAGCACAGAAGGCAAGTGCCTACCCATCTTAACATTAACAGCCGAAGGCCTGTCAAAACAGTAGGGTTTTCCCCCAGACGCCCTCCTTCCCCCCCCCCCTCCCCCCCTGCCCACCACAACCCTACAATCCCATTATTTGTTGAAACTTTAATAAAAATATTTAACAAAAAAAAAACAGTAGGGTTTTGCACGTCCGTACAACTAAGTCCGTACACGGACTCCGGGAGGCAGTGCATTCCACAATATCGGAGCGATTATGGAAAAGGCCCTCCACCTTGTGGACATCAGATGATACATTTTGACACTGGGCACCTCCAATAGTTGGCCCACCTCAGAACGTAATGACCTAGCAGGACAGTATGGGATAAGGTGGTTCCTAAGGTATGCTGGCCCCAGACCGTTTAAGGCCTTAAAGGTCAAAACCAACACTTTGAAGGTGATCCGGTGTTCCACTGGTAGCCAGTGCAGCTCCTGCAAGACAGGTGTTATGTGGGCGGTCGCCGGAGCGCCAGCCAAAAGTCTAGCTGCCGCATTCTGGACCAGCTTCTATTTCCGGATCACCGACAGAGGAAGGCCAACGTAGAGAGCATTACAGTAGTCCAGTCTTGAGATGACCGTGGCTTGGACCACTGTGGCTAGGTCGTGGCGGGAGAGGTAGGGAGCCAGCTTCCTCGCCTGACGGAGGTGGAAGAAGGCAACTCGACTGACGGTGGAGATTTGCGTCTCCATCATCAGTCGAGAGTCCAAGGTGACACCAAAACTTTTAACTGCAGATGATGGACATAGCGTCACGCCATCCAGGGGAGGAAGCTGGATCTCCACCCCGCCCGGACAACCCAGCCACAGGATCTCTGTCTTAGCTGGATTCACCTTCAACCTACTGGCTCGCAGCCATCCAGTAACGGCTTCAAGCCACAGATGGAAATTATCGGGTATGGTTTCGGGCCTGCCCTCCATCCCCAGAATGAGCTGGGTGTCATCAGCGTACTGGTGGCACACCAGCCCAAAGCTACGGACCAGCCGAGCAAGTGGTTGGACATAGATGTTAAATAATAGAGGGGACAGGATTGCCCCCTGGGGCACCCCACAACAAAGTGGGGAGCCCCCGGAGATATCCCCGCCTCTCCTCACTCGCTGCGAGCGGTTCCGGAGGAAGGAGGACAGCCAGTTTAAGGCCGTCCCCCTCACCCCAGCTCCGGCAAGGCGGTGGGTCAAAAGATCATAATCGACAGTATCGAACGCTGCCGTGAGGTCCAATAACACGAGCAGCGCCAATCCACCCTGATTGAGCTTATCTGTGATGGAGACCAGGACCGTCTCCATCCCATGCCCCGAACGGAAGCCGGACTGGAAGGGGTCTAACCAAGTAGCATCCTCTAGGAAGGACTGCAACTGCTCCATTGCTGCCCTCTCAATTACCTTGCCCAGGAACGAAAGGTTTGAAACTGGGTGGTAATTGGAGGGGACCGTAGGATCTAAACCCGGCTTTTTCAGCAATGGAGCGACCACAGCCTCTTTCAATTAAATAATTAGTAATAAAATAAGTAGCAACGAAAATAATTTTATGGTTGGGGGTCACCACAACATAAAGAACTGGATTTAGGGGTCACGGCATTAGAAAGGTTGAGAACCACTGGCTTAAGAAATACTCTTTTCCTGACACATATATTATACAAAAAACACACTGGGATCCATATATTGCATTTTTATTGGCTGGCCAGAATGCTAAAATAACATATAAAGTGGCCCTTTTTCTATTTAAAGCAACACAGCTGAGAACTGCATATTTAGAGTTGATTGGGGTAAACTGTAGAGGTGATGCAAATATTTGATTTGGATTAGGACTTTGTTAACAGCTTGTTTATTTTAACTTATGTTGTACTGTATGTGTATGTGTTTGTGTTTGTCAAATGTTTTTGTTACAGTCAATGGGCTAATCAATTAAATGTACTTACTTACTCTTTTCCTGACACTTATTTTAATAAGATATCTCATTTTTCATCCCCTGTGTCACTGATTGTCTGTTGTCTTCATTTTGCCACTGCTGTTCCTAAAATATGAGTTTTGAGTCTCTGCATTGAGGAGCAGGGGACTATAAATGAAATAAGACTACTACTAATTATAATAATAAGAATAGTAGCAGCAAGAGTCATGGAGGTCATGCCAACACATACAAAATGTATCAATTTTCTCTTTTAAAGAACACACTTTAAAAATGCTGGGCTAAGTTGAGCATCAATTAGCAACTCAGGGGGCTTGCAATAAAGTACAAATTGCTTTACAGTCACCTTAGTTTGGCAAGGAAAAGTGCCCAAAGAATGATCATGCTGAAAGCTAAAGCACTGTATAATTTATGCAAAAGATGGGTTTTACTCTTTTCTTAGAAAGGAGAAATACTGCTAATGAAGATTATTTTGGGGGGAAAGACTTCAAATGGATGGAAAGGAACTTTTGCACATATGTATGATTAGCTCCTGGAACATGCTCATATATCTTCGTTCAGGAAAATATTTTTCTCTTCATTCTTTACTTTGACCTGGCAATAATGTTCTTGCAAATTTTAATCATCTTGGAAAATGTTGGAGCCAAATGAGAATGGCTAACACCAGTTATTTTCTTTTCAGCATTGCTGTTTTCCCGTTAGCTCCCCCGCAAACACAGCAGTTATGGTTCTCCACAGTTATTTCATACCATCTGTCCAGCCTATAAACAAGTAATTTACCAAAAGCTAGCCTTAATAATATCTTCTAAATGAAACAAATTATGCTACGGCTAGTATTAACAGACATGTCTGAAAAGAAAAGAAAAAAATACATAGTCTCTATAACAGGGGTGCTCATTAGGTAGATCGCGATATACTGGTAGATCGCGTAGGGCGCCCTGGTAGATCGCAGGCAGGGCTGGAGGAAGACTCAGTCTCGCCCCGCAGGCTCCCAACGCTGTCCAGGTGCAGAAGGAGGTTGGACTTGGAGGTCTCCTCCTATTCTAGGAACCCATTGTTGTTGTTATTATTATTATCAGTCGCTGAATGGCCATCTGTGAGGAATGCTTTGATTGTTTTTTTCCCTTATGGCAGAAGGAGGTTGGACTGGATGGCCCTTGGAGATCTCCTACTCTAGGAACCTATTCTTGTTGTTGTTATTATTAGTAGTAGTAGTAGCAGAGGCTGAATGAATATTATTATTATGAATAATTTCAGGGGCTTATTATACTCACCTTTAGTTGAATTCAGTCTTAAAATATATTATAAGGCTCTCACTGAAATAAATTTCCAAATATTTTGCTTTTATGGCTCTCTGAATAGTGGGTAGGTAGATCATTTTGACTTGGTTGTTTTATAAGTAGCTTGCATGCTGAAAAAGTGTGAGCACCCCTGCTCTATAAAGAGACGACTTAGGTAGGGCGGATCTTCCTTATTTTTTTGATCCCACCGCTGTATACCAATTATAAAGGGACGTGGCTTATCAGGGTATTTAAAACCCCAATCAAAACTCTGATAAAGCTGGAAAAATCTTCTGGCTGGAAAACCTCTTTAAAGACCACTGGCCACCACCAAACTTATAAGCAATATTAAGCCTTTGGATTACTTGAGGTATCTTAGGCAAGAATGTGCTGGATTCGCACTCAGGCTTGTGTACTGAGGTAACACTGAAGATATTACTTCTTTAAGATGTATGCTGCCACCATTAGACTTTTGATTACTGCAGGAAACTGCTTTAAAACTTCTTTGACAGAGGCACACGTGAGGCAGATGTGTCGAACAATAAAACAATGATGTTTATTTAAGAGAACTTGAACAAAATAGGCATTAAGCTTAGTGGTTCAGAAATATTGGCATAAAAGTGTATGGTTCCTTTAAGCAGTTCGAATCTTACTTGCAAATAACACTCCTTTCTCCCTCCAGGAATTACTGACAGGATTTCCTCTCTGCCTAGCAATTCTAAACTCCACTACAGATAGTCCTTCCCTGGATCTATCTCTCCACTCCTCCACCAACTATCTTCCCTAATAGCTGTAAAATCTTCTCATTAGTTTACTCTGCTAGCTAACTGACCAATTTCAGGCTTCCTTCTCTATTCTCTTCTCCATTCCAGACTTCTAACTCCTTCTCTAACACACCGACTCCAACTCCCTGACAAGGTCTTAAAATGCCCCCTTCAAGTCAATCTTTCCCTTTTCCTAAGATAGGTTCCGCCCTCTCTCTCCCAGCCAATCCTAACTCCCCTCATTTCCCTCCAAGCTTACTCCTAAGCACACCCCCTTCAGGAAATGAGATCCAAGATAGATGCCCCCAGGCACCCTTCTAAAATGCAGATTGTTTCTATCTTGCCATTTTCTTAGGCAAAAACCACTGGATTTGTCTTTTGTGAATTTTGGATGATATTGTATTTTGTTGTATGGCCAAAAAAACTACCCCTAGAAATATTTTCTATGAACTTTACCATATTGTTCTAATGTGTAGTGTTCTTTTAGCTGTTTATTTTTTTACCATATGTTTTGTGTATAAATATTTCAGATGAAAATGACTCGTGACTGTTCTTAAGGTTTATTGTGTACCTTCTAACATATTTGTGTATGGTACAAACACAACTATTATTTTTAGCATCTGATTCACATAGGAAATACCATACTTCTTTTACAGCAGAGGGTGGGAATAACACAGATCTCTGTAGGAACATATGGAGACTGAAAGCAGAAACAACAGCTTTACTTTGAAGCAGATTATAAAAAGACAGTGAGGGGGCTCCTGAAATCAAAATACGCTTTGGCGATAAATGTGAGACACTAAGCATTTCAAGACACATTGTAGAATAATCAGGATAGGAAGGGAAAGTAAGATAGTGTAGGAGTTAAACCAAAGGTTTTCAGATGGAGAACTATAGGTTACAAAGGCTTTGCATCTATAATTAAATTTGGCTCATTAAAGTTTCACACATATTTTATCTGCATTGGGCATCAAAAGAAAATAAGTATTCGGGAAGAAAAGAAAAATTAACGTACACAGCATGCATGTCACAAAAAACCCACACACTAAAAATGAAATACTTAAATTAAGAAACTAAAAATGAATACTTAAATTATTTAAGTGAACTCACAGAACTGGTAGGGTGCAGTACAAGACAATCCATGCAAAATCCAAGAAGAATGAACCACACCAGGGTAACATAATGGTTATATGTCATCATTTAGGTATTATGCTTTGGTTTTTATATTTTGCCATTTGTTTGGAAACCACCCTGAGTCCCCCCGGGAAAATAGAGTGGTATATAAATAAAGTATTATTATTATTGTTCACTGCTTTGAGTCCCCTCAGGGGTGAGAAAAGGGGTATATTAATACAGTAAATAAATAAACATACTGCAATGAGTCAGGGTTTATTTTTCCTGATGCAATTCCCAGAACCCCCAGATCCTACTGGGAATGTATTACAACTAGCAATCTCTTCCAAATTCTGGTGTAGGTTCAATAAGTTGACTGAGTAGAAAAAGAAAAGTTTCGACAAAGCAAACAAAACACTTAAGAAAAAATCTCATTCTAGCCCCAGATCTCATGATCAGACAGATATTGATTATGAATCAAATAATGATCCACCATTATGAGCCTATTTCAATGCAGAGACCATCAAACTGCCACAAAACACAGGATTGGGGTGAAGTATGCAAGGTGGAATACAGCACAAACAGATCCATGTCAAGGACCAGGACCAGAAGAAGGAGAAAGAGGGAGAGGGGAAGGGGTGTGTGACGACTTGGCTCTTAAAATAAAGACTGGAGGATTTAAAAACACTTCTTGGATCGCTACCACCAACCTAAAATATTAATTCTAGGATTTCTTATCAAAACAACCCTACAGCTAGGCTCTAATAATCTTCACCAAATTAAACTAAGAGGAGGCTGAGGTAAAAACTTCTTTTAGAAATGGGGAACGTGAAAGACACTGGAGCTGGATCACACAGCTGATGCAAAGAGCACAACAGAGGCTTTTCTTAAAAAGGCAAAAGTTAAACTTTTATTACCTTAACAGGCACAGAGCATATTGGTTTTTCAAATGAGGCACGAGAGCGTAATGGTTATTAACAGATGGTTCGTTAGCGTGATGGTTACAGCAAAATAGTGTACTCAATCTTAGATGTTCAACAGACAGTGCGAAACTTGTCTAAACTAGAACTCACTCCCACTAATATCTCAACTAGTGGTGAGCTGTCTATAAAACAACTATCCTAGATAGTTCACTTCAAGAAGTACCTAGCTATCACCCTAATCTATAAGATTGTTCCTATAGCTAGCTTCTTCTTACAAAGAGGTAAACAAATCCCTAAAACTTAGAGATATCCAGACAGCCTGTGACTGGCTGCCTGCCAGCTAACACAGCTGTCACAACAACTGCTTACTCTTACAGAGCTTTGATACAGAGGCTCTTTACCTAAGAGTCCTGACAAGGAGCTGTCAGCAACTCTCCCCAGAGGCTTTGAGAGAGTCGTGTCACTGTCAACACTCCTCTCTCTCTCTCTGAGAGCTTGTCAAGAACTGGCAAAGAAGCTCCTTCTCCCTCCCTCCAGTAGTTCGGCTCCTCCCCTTAACTCAGAGCTCCTCCCAGGCAGCTCTCTCCCTAACTCCTCCCAGGGAAGGCTCCCAAACCACTCCCCCTTTTCCTGGCTATTCTGTCTGCCAAACTGCCAGGCTGGTCTGGGCCCTGCCTTAAATGGGTGAGTTCCTCATAGGGGGTAACTTTGATCACCTGCTGTCAGCATATGGTTGCCAATCCAGAGATCAAGTCTGACTTGGAAGCTTTAATGGGGGACTTGGTATTGTCAGAGTAGAGACCAACATAATTCCACAAATCACAAGTTGTGGGGTGAAAGATGCTTGCTGGGAGTTGGTACAGGTGTATTCACATCAATAACCATGACCAGGAAGAGGAGGAGGAGAGGGAACAAGCGGGGGGGGGGGGGGAGCTAGTACAATCATCACCACTGCTTTCACTGTTTGGCTAGTCAATCCAAAGAGCAAACCTGATTTGAAAGGTTAATGATCAACTTGACTTTGGGGTAATCTTTTCTATCATTTTTGCTAAATAAGAGGCTTTCTTACTGAAGCATCTCTTGTAGCAGAGGCATGGGATGCATCAGCTGCTATGGAGCTCCCCAGATGGAGACCTATGGGAGCATAGTAACCCCCTTGGATTTCAGATGGAAATTTGGCAACCATGAAATTAATCAAAGCACATCATTGAAGATTTCCACTGAATGGATTGTGTATTCCTGCATGGCAAAAGATTGGACTGAATTGCCTTTGTGGTCTCTGCACCCCCTATGATTCTATGATTTTAGAACCTTTAAGTCTTAGAGAAAACTAACAACACAATTCCTTGTTTAGTTGCAAGGAAGTCATTCAATAAATTTTAAATGTATAGTAAATGTGTTCAGGATTGTGAGTTACTTGTACAGAATAGAAATATCAAGAATGTCTTTCAACAACAACAAAATGGACTATTCTAGTACATTTTCAAAATCCATGAAATATAATAATCATTTCCATGGGATTTTTCACATATTTTCTGTCCAACCCACACACACACACCCCCTTCACTGTAGTTAGTATCTTGTAACACATTTCATTCTATGTATGTGCCTTATCTCGCACTTTTCATAAGACTTAAGGATAGAAAAGTTAGTCCTTGAATCAAGGCATTTCCACTTGAGAAGTCATTATCCTAAATTCCACATGACGCAAGGAGCAAATCTTGATGAAAATTGTGCTGAATACAATCAAATCTGTTTCTGACTAAAAGTATTCAAGATAGATGTATAAAATATTTCTTCTCAAACTTACAATCTCAGATAGGGTTGCCATGCCTACAATGCCATACTACTAAAAATCTAGGTTTCTTTACCTGCTTCCCAAAATGGCAAATCTATTTGTATCTGCCAATTTTTCCCCCAGCTCTTCCTCCCAAATGCTTTCAAATGCATATAAATGCATATACAGTATATGGCTTCAAGCATTTATCTCGATTACAGTCAGATTCTTGCACTGATAGACATATTTGAACCTCATTTGTGGTCACAAAGGTGAAAGACTACTAGAGAAAATGGTCAAGTATATCCTTTCCCCATTGATGCTCCATTACCCATCTCCCAATGGTGCATTTCAACAAATAAGGAGGCGGATTATATTTTCTTTACACAAAATCGTGTGCAACTTGTAATTTGGACTCAAATGCTACACTGTTTCCTGCAGAATACTTCAGGAATTCTAGCACCATGTCTCATCATTAATTTCAGACATGTAAATAAATTGAGAAAGTCAGGGACTTGAACGGATAGCTCCTACGGATGTGTCCATATGTGACATCTGTCAGGAATATATCCATTCAACATGCTTTACAAGCTGCATGAAAAAGCATAGAGAAAGAGGAATGGCAGTAGAATGGCAAAGACCACATAGAAAAAAGATACAAAAAAACATGCAAACTGATGCCTTTTTTCTGAGATTCTGTTCATCTTTCTCCCACTCAAACCCGCAAATAACTGTAGCACAGGAATAATATTAAAGCTGAAAGCATATGGGAACCCTGGAAGTTCCTATACATGTGTTCTTTCGAGTCTAGTTTGGCAATGGTTTAGGAATGAAATCTCTTTCCATTATTTCCTATAATACCATACCAATTAATTAGGGTGTTTAGATCCTAAATGTGGAGGGAATTGATTATGTAACATAATGGAATTTACAGGATTTTTGACATTATTACATTAATGGTAGCTAAATTATGTATTGCAATTTAATCTAATAGTTGAACTTTCAATTGTCACGTGTTCTTTTCTGCTGTGAGGAAAAAACACATTGTCACATCATTAAAGGCAATCAGGGATGTGAATATTCTCCTTTCCACCAGTCTATTTTTGAGTTATGGTGAAGACATAGACTAACTCGAACTAATTCAGCAAAGGAAAAAGATCTAAATTTTTGTTGATTATGCTCTTTGTTAACCAAAGTTTACTACGTTTTATAGTCAAAAGATAATGGACACAATGGGGGGGGGAATTATTACATTTATTTGAAAGAGATAGCATGATGTACTGTTAAAAACATTGGAAGATGACTCTATAAATCGGGATTCTAATCCCCGCTCAGTCATGGAAACCCACTTAGGCAACTCACACCATCTCAGCCTTAGATAAAGGCAAAGCCAAAACCTCTCTGAACAATTCTTTCCACACAAAAAAAGTAACATCATAGGTTTGCCTTATGGCTTCCATAACTTGAAAGTACCGGTCCAAAACACTTTGAATGTTTTATTTGGTTTTTCTGATCTATAGGCTTGATCTGCACTGCCCTATATCCCAGGACCTGATCCCAGATTATCTGCTTTGAACAAGATTATATGAGTCTACACTGCCAGATAATCAGGAATAAGAAGATAATCTAGAATCAGATCCTGGGATTTAGGGCAACGTAGATCCAGCCATGGTGATGCTTGCCTTAGAGATATCTTTGTCCTCAAAAGCCCCCCTTACCGGGAAACTATGAAGCAAAGCAGTTTAGCAGGAAAACCAAGGCATTACATCATTTTCCTATGAGCATGTCTGAAAGCTTAGTTCCAGCAGCCAGGATTAGGCTTCCTCATTCTCTCATCATTTTTATCAGCATAGTTTTTGCTGTTATATCCCTAACCCAGATATGTAACATGTTCATATCCAAAGTTGTATACTTTGCAATTGTAGTATAGTGTTTGCTTTGTGGTTCTGTCAGGAAAAATATCTCAATGAACACATCTGGAGAGATGAAATGATATGAAACAAAATAAGATGTAAGCCATATCCAAGACAACAACAGGGAAGTTCCAGAAGTGCTAAATAGGAGCACATCGCCTTAAGACAGGGGTAGGGAACCTATGGCTCAGGAGCCAGATGTGGCTCTTTTCATGATTGCACCTGGCTCTCCAGAGCAGTCCGGGCCTCGGTTTCCCAGCATGCAGCAAGGAGGAGTGAAACAAATGTGTTGCAACTGCTGCTTCCGCACCGCCATCGCTGCCTCTTCCTCATCCCCTGCTCTCGGGGCCCTACGCCCTCTTTAGACTGGTCAGTTGGCAAATGGGTGGTTAAGATCTAAGACTTTGGATGGAACATTGTTTTAATGGTGATGAATGTATATGATGTTTTTAATATTAACTGTATTTTAATGTATTGAATTCTAGGTGTATTTTAATGTATTTTAATTTTAACTTCACCGGGCATGGCGGTTAGCCCTGAGTCCCCTCGGGGTTGAGAAGGCGCCACTGGAAATAAATAAATTCACCGGGGATGGCGGAGCCGTCGCCTTCCTCTTCGTCCTCCACCACGGGCTTTGGGGGAGGCGGCAGAAACGGGCCGGGCCCTGGCGCTGCGGACCCGGCCTTGCTGCCCCCGGAGGACGCCCAAGTCATTGCCCTCATCATCGAGCAGCTCAAGAACCACTGCCTTTTCGACGCCTTCCAGAAGGACTGCCTTGCCGACGTTGACACCAAGGTCTGCCTTGTCCCCGCGCCCTCCTCCCCCTTCCTTCCTTCCTCTTCCTTTCTTTTCCCCCTCTCTTTTTCTTTCATTCTTTTTCCTCCCTCTCTCCCTACCTTCCTTCCTCTGTTCCTTCCTCCCTCTTCCATTCTTTCCTTCTCTCCTTCCTTTTCTCTCCCTCTCTCTGTCGCCCCCCTGTGGGCCATGGCCCTTGACCTCCCTGATAAACCACACAAGGGCAAGGGTACAACCGGGTTTTATTGTGCAGGAAACTTTAGAAAGCTTGGAGGCGTTTATAGTGCCTTTAAAGTAGCAAGCAAGGTCTACAGATGATTATAATCCTGTAGCTCGGACCACAAGCCGGATGCTAGTAGCAAGAGAGGGAGTCTTTAGCCAAGCCCTCTCCGATTCAGCAAACGTTGCAGCACAGTGTTCAAAGGCAGTATAGTCTCTCAGGAGTCGTAGTAGAGCCAAGTGCCCTCTGGCCGCTGAACACGGCAGCCCGGTGAGGAAAAGCTGGCAAACGGGACTTCACGCTGGTCACTGCCTAGCCCCTAGCGATTACCCCAGCCGAAGCAAGAAGGCTGGGATATCTGGCTTTCATGCATGAGTCTTTTCCCCAAGGAATCGCAGCTGCAGTTAGCTGCCAAGGATGCAGGAAGTAGCAAACAAAGAGTCTCTTAGAAGTTGCAGCCGATGCAATGTGGCTGCGTTGGCCCCTACAATGGGACAGGTCTCTCAAGGGAATTCTCGCCATAGCGGAAGGCAGGATCAGCTGTAGCAACTCACTGCAGGTCCTGAAGAATCCCTGCCGGGGCAAGGAAGCAGGAAGCAGTGCTTACTGTAGCAAGAGTCCAGAAACCCTGAAAGGATCCCTGCAAAGGCAGGGAGGCAGGAGCAGTGTTTCCATAGCTTTGAGTCCATGAACCTCGAGGGATCCCTGGCTGGGGCACAGGAGCAGGTATGAGGTTTTAGCAGCAGAGAGTCCAACCGCAGGGATGACCTCAGGCTTCCCTCTCCGGTTCCAACGGTGACCTGGAGTGCAGGCTAGGCACGGCCAAGCCGTAGATGAAGCAGGGTCCTGGCACGGTGGAGCAGAGACGAACCAGCTCGGAGCTGGCTGGCTGGCTTTCCCTGGGAGGGAAGGCCCCTGTAGCCGTCCCCTTAGTCCATCTTGAATGCGATGTTGGTAAGAGACAAAGACTGAAGGGTGCACTGAGCAATTATAGCATTCTGAGAGTGCGTCGGACGTCAAAACCTGTGATGGATGTTTCTTAGCATGTTGACATGATCTCAGGCCTCTTGGAATGCGGGTCTCATTACCGGGGCCCACCTGGCTCAAGGGAGGCATTCTCTCAGTCGCTTTCACTATCAGCCGCCGGAGCAACCCGGCCTTGGAGGCCCTGTTATGATTATCTTTCCTTAGGTTCACACAGGCCAAGCCCGAAAGGCTTGCACACAGTTCATGAGCAGGGCAAGCTGTTGTAGGATGTAAGTTTCGATTTCCTAGGCTGGAATGTCGCGCAGGCCCAGGTGCTGTCTGAGGCTGCCGCCGCTTAGGCCAAAACGCTGCCTGAAACTGCTGGAGTGTAACACTCTCCCCTTCCTTCTTTCCTCCATTCTTCCTCTTCCTTCCTTCCTCTTCCTTCTTTTCTTTCTCCCCTTCACCCTTTCCTTCTGTTTTCATTCTATTTCCCTCCCTCTCTCCCCTTCCTTCTTTTCTCCATTCTCCCTCTTCCTTCCTTCCTCTTCCTTCCTTTCTTTCTCCCCTCACCCTTTCCTTCTCCTTCTCTCCTTCCTTTTCCCTCCCTCTCTCCCCTTCCTTCTTTCCTCCATTCTCCCTCTTTCCTTCCTTCCTTCCTTCCTACCTTCCTTCCTCTTCCTTCCTTCCTCCCTTTCACCCTTTCCTTCTCTCCTTCCTTTTCCCTCTCTCTCCCTACCTTCTTTCCTCCCTCCCTCTTCGTTCCTTCCTCTTCTGTTCTTTCCTTCTCTTCTTACTTTTCCCTCCCTCTCTCCCCTTCCTTCTTTCCTCCATTATCCTTCTTCCTTCCTTTCTCCCCTTCACCCTTTCCTTCTCCTTCTCTCCTTCCTTTTCTCTCCCTCTCCCCCTTCCTTATTTCCTCTTTCTCCCTCTCACTGAAATAAATTTCCAAATATTTTGCTTTCATGACTCTCTCAGAGTCAAAAAGGTTCCCGACCCCTGCCTTAAGAATATCTAATCTAGGAAAAGTGCTCATATTTTGCAAAACACTGAGAAACAGATACACACAAAGAGACACAAAACTGTCCATTCCTATTTGTGAGTTCCTCATGTCACTTACAAGGAAGCTCTTTGTGTTGTTCCCTTACAACACTTGTAACACTAAAGGAATTTTCATTGTGTGGTTAGCCCTGTGGAAAAATTATGTGGGGAGGACCCTTCTCATGAATGGCATTCCAAACTCTTGTCATCAGCCTGAGTGGTTTTGCTAGAATACAATATCATCAGCATCTGAAAGGATTGCAGTGGGTTGTAAACAAGCAGATTTTCTTCCCACAAGTTCCAGATGTCTTTTGAATTTGGCTGCACTTACCCAATTAATGGGAAAGAAATGAACACAATCAATTATATTGTTTCATATCCTTTTAACCATGGACTTTAGCTTTGCCAAGAATGCATTCCCTTAAATACAAAGGAGCATTAAAATCACACAATTCAATCCTGTTATCAGAGTTTCTCAAACTGTGCTCCTCCAAATGTTTTGGACTTCAACTCCCATAATTCCTAACATCTAGTAAACTGTGTAGTCTGACATGATGTGTTCTCAAATAATAGTATGTGTCCAAGTTGGTTCATCAGGTGCTCTGCTATGTCTGACCACCAAACAAAGTGCCCAGACACAAATAAAAGAACATGAAAAGCACTGCAGGCTAATTCAACCAGATAAATCAGCTATAGCAGAGCACTTAAATTTAAGATCTTTCGGGGAGGCCCTGCTCTCGGTCCCACCTGCTTAACAAATACGTCTGGTGGGGATGAGGGACAGGGCCTTCTCGGTAGTAGCCCCCAGTGAAATAAGATCTACTTCTTCCCTCCTTTCCTTTAGAAAAAACTAAAGACCTGGCTATGAGACCAGGTGTTTGGTTGATGTGGAGCAGCGGACAGACAAGTGAGTGATGGCAATGATGTGGAGGTGGACTTTGGATAGGCTCGGACAACCTTTGAATGTGGAACAGGGATTATGTAGTTGTTATTTGATATCTAACTGTTTTAATCTGTTGTTATATTTTGATATGTTAGTTGTTGTACCTATATATCCGGCATTGAATTGTGCCTTTTGTTAACCGACATGAGCCCTGGTTTGGGGGTAGAGAAGGGTAGGTTATAAATTAAATAAATAAAACCATGAAAATGAACAAAATCTGGTTACCAGTATTTAAAAACACCTGAATCAAGACAGTAAATAAGAAACAACACTAAAAAACAGGAGAACTGTTTTGATAATCCAAAATTATATTTAAAAATAAAATATAAAACACAAATCTAAACAATTATTTACTAAATATCTACTAAGTACATCTATGCTATACCTACATAAACAAACTAACATCCACAAACTAACTCAGGAATATATATGACTTACAACTTGCCAGTTTAGAATAATAAGATAGCCATTCCTTCTCCTTCCTCTATACTATTTGGAAAACAAAATTAAGCTCTATTATAATTATCTCCTATAATTATTACTTCTACTTACTTATGAATTCATTACATTAAGGTCCAGATCTTCCCAGGTGTCTGGAAATCCCAGTTTAATTACTTCGGATTAGTCTAGGTTTACTTGAGGCATCATTTAAACACTTCAGGTAAACCCGAGATAGGTCCTGTGTTTTGGGCCTGTAAAGAAGGGCCCAAAACAAGCTGGAAAGGATATAAGAGAAAGGAAACAGAAAAATTGTCACACCAGTCCTGCTTATTTTCTTTTTTTCCCTTTTTTAAAAGCAGCTCTTGTGTCTAATCATCTTTCCTGCTTAGCAGTTATAGCTGTGTGTAAATCTATAAACAATAGCAAAGTGTCTCAGGTGCTTCTCAGACTTAAATAACTCAAGGCAGCAGAAAGCACATTGTATAAATTATAGAAAAACAAGGGTCTGAAGTTGTTCCATGGTGAATAAATTAAAGACAAATAACAGCAGGGGAGAGAGACACTCACTCCTACAAAGGATAGAGATTTGAAAAGAGATGGCTAGTCAATGAGGCAGAGAGATTTAGGAAGGGAGAAGGCTGTAGCAGAACATGAATCATTTCTCTAAAGACAACTGATGATGCTTGGAAATGATACACTGAAAGTGAATATTTTAAGTTAGTTAAATCCATTGCCCAAGAGAATTAAGGAGATTGGTGTCTGCCTTTGGGACTTAAAAATATTCCCACTATTTCAAACATCTGTCCTTTCTTCTTTGTTGTAAAAATTATTTCTTATCGACTTAAGTTGTCCATATTATATCACAAATGTTTGCATTTTCCCCTGGAATTCATGCTGAATATGCATGCAATATTTATACAATCTGAAGATAAAACAGTATTTATTTATATCATTATGGCTTGCTACTAGACAGATACTATGCTAAGTAGAAAATTCAGCATTTGAGCATGTTCAGATGCCAAACACAATGTTTTCTTATCCCAATAAGTGACTGAAGCCTATTTCTATTGTTTTGTGATAAGGTGAGAAAGTTTCTGCTTAAAGACCTTTCCCCAAGGGATTGTAATGTAAATGCATATAATAGTAGGGTTAAAAGGATATTCATAAGTATTTGTGAAAGAAATCCAAACAAAACTTTTTATTTGACTGTTGCAAAATCTGACGAGAAGAATCCTGGAGAGACAAGAATCTTTACTCAGAAAGTAATATAGGCTTGCGCAGAAAATACTTCTAAAATACTACATACAAACTTTACACATAATAAGTCTTTGATCTTGATTAAAAGTAGTTTTGGAAGTTTTCATAGAATTACAGAGTTTTAAAAATGCTGAAATTGTTTGTTGCTTCTATCAAGTAAAAAAGAAAAGAAGGAAGTGACATTCTTTGTGTAGAGTCCACTCTGCAAAATTACAATTGTGGCGGATATTTTGAGATAGTAACCACAAGCCTTTTGCATCAATGTGATAGTGAATCTACTCTTTTTTTAGTTTGAATGTGAAATGAATGTGTCAGAGAAGCCACGTGCTCTGTTTCAGCTGAGTCAATCCAAGCCCCACCGCCCATTTCATTTCTGGGGATTCGATTTCCAAAACTGTTGGATTTCCTGGATGCTGTTTTGAAAAATGGCACTGTGCACACCCCTAGCACCTATAAACTCTGGACCAAAATCAGGAGTGGATTCACTGTCCCTCTAACACAGTGTTTTTTAACCATTCTTGAGCCGTGGCACATTTTATACATTTACAAAATCCTGGGGCACACCACCAACCAAAATGACACAAAATGACACTCTGTCATTTTACTAACTGTCACCCTCCCCCCTCATGATGCTGCTGCTTCCGCCAGATCAGGAAGGAACCAAGTTGGACTGTGGAGCTGCGCATCCCGGCCTCTGCTCTGTAGAACCCGGAGCCCAGCCAGGAAAGACCAGGAGATGAGGGGTTGCTCCCCTTCCCCGGCACGGAGGGGCTAGAGGGCAGAAAGCTTCGTCTCGAGCCTCCGGGAGCAGGGTCGGATGGGGGAAGCTCCCGTGGACTCCTCCTCCCTCTCCTCCTCCTTGCTGTCAGAGGGGAGGAGGGCAGAAGAGCGCCCAAGAGCCAGGAAGCAGGAAAAGCCACAGCCCAGCCAGGTAGCCCTTGGCGCGCAGAGGGAGGGAAGAAAGGAAGGGAAGGACAGAAAGAGGAGGGAGGGAGGAAAGTTCTGGATGGCGAGGGCTCTCCCTGGCTGCAGCCAGGCTGGCTGGCATTGCTGCTTTGGCCAGAAAAGGCTCATTTCCACTGCCTGTCACACCCCAGCCTGCCTCATGCCCTCAGCAAGACCAATGCCATGTTAAATCTCCAGTCTCAGAGAGGCCTGCAAAGCCCAGAGACAACATGCTACAGAAGCCCATAGTTCATTCAATGTTCAAGGCCAGAAACCGCTCAGCTCCAGCTCAGGCTGATAAGGAACGAGGGATAGCTGGAGACGGGTTGACTCCCATTCGCCCAGGTGCTAGTGCTAATTGGATGAGCATTCCCATGCGGAATGCCTGAGAAGGCCCAAGTGGAGAACTGTTATGAGAATTAGTTCCGACGTCCCAGTGCGTCATAACTATCAAAGGCTGTGAGACCTATTTAAACTAGGTCCCAGAGATGGTTGCTATCTTTCGCAAATGTTCAGCTTTCAAGCCAAGTCTTCACGGAACCCTGCCTGGCCATTGAACTCTGTTTGCCAAGCTTTGTGCCAAGAACTTACCTGTGGATTAGCCCGTTGGGGCATTAAGACTCTGCTCACCTATTTTGAATCTATTTTGCCTTTGGACTATTGCTTTGCTATACCTTGGTGCTTGGAGGTACCAGTGGACTATAACTCTCTTTCTTTTACTACCATTACTTATTCTAAATAAAGCATTTAACCGTGGCCGGTCTCAAGTGGTTTACTGAGGGGTCTTTCCGATCTACAGTGCAACAGCGCCTGAAGTTTTCTGATAGGCGCTCTCTCTCTCTCTCTCTCTCTCTCTCTCTCTCTCCACTGTAATTTCCAATGGTACACCTGATGATCACTCATGGCACACCAGTGTGCCACGACACACCAGTTGGGAAACACTGCTCTAACAAAGAAACCACAAGCCACCATTGCTACAAGTTGATTCATGGTCCTTCCAGATAGGCCCTATATCCCAGGATCTGATCCCA
Organism: Anolis apletophallus; assembly: GCA_030556195.1. NCBI lineage: Eukaryota > Metazoa > Chordata > Lepidosauria > Squamata > Anolidae > Anolis > Anolis apletophallus. Next base: position 77,735,073 of record JARBWK010000010.1, read on the forward strand.
GGTTTTCTAAATTGAACCAAATTATATGAGTCCCCACTGCCAGATAATTTAGGATAAACATAAAACCTGGGATCAGATCCTGGAATATTGGGCATTATATGGTCAGTGTAGTTGGGGCCTGAGTTTCACCTAGTATTATTTTTGATAACAACAGTTAGGAGGTCAGAATATGGAATTACAGGAATAGAATTCATCACCATACTACAATATATCAGCTAAACCTGCACAACTTCTGATAAACTTTTTATAACTTATAAAAATTAATATTTAATACATTTCTGCATTATATATAATATCACAATATAGTAACAAATCACAATCTAAAATGTTGTGTTATTCCATCCCCCTTATAAAACCGCAGATGTTCACAGATTACTCTCCCGTCAGTCCTCTTACTGATAAATTATTGCATGCATACTGTATTGTCTAATTTTTTAAATAACAAACATGTCTTCCCCTAGTCATTTAACAAAAAATCTCACTTGATCTGAGAGTAGTTTAAATTTGCGATTACTCTGGCACGTATAGCTAATAAATGGTTTCCATATAGCCTTAAACAAATTCTCTTTTATTTCTCCCCTTTCTAAGCTTACTTTATATGTTAAGTTTTTAGATAAAGCTATGGCACATATCATGTTTATCTAGTTTTGTTTCAATAATTGATCTATTTTTCCCATACTTTCACTATCTCCATCCTTGCAGCACATACCAAAAATACAATAAGGTCTTTATTTAGTAAATTCTCATTTTGTCTTTGAAGCTTGTGATGAACTTTTGACCACAACTAAAAAGTAACCTATCTCTGTTAAGTTCATCTTTCTCCAGCATTTCAGATCCTTTTGAGAAAAAATGTATTATGCTGCTATTTATTTTTCTTCAATCAGTAGGATGAACATATGAAACAGAAGAACGTTTTCCCCATTAGTAGATACATAGATGAGTGATTGCTAGATAGGTCAATAAATATATACATGATAGAGGAACAGAGCGGTAAATAAAATGCATACATCCATGCACACACACACACACAAATCAAAATATAGTTTTAGGGGCATACAAAAGATAGTTTTAGGGCCTCCGTAATAGAGGTTCCATGGTCGGACCACTGTGCTCTAAGGATCCGGGTTGAGCAACCGCCCCCATGCAAGGGCGCCGAACGGATTTGGGTTCGCCCGAAGAGACTTATGGAACCCGAAAGGTTCCTGAATGCTCTGAGGGATCTGGAGTCTATCAGCGTCTCAGTCGATGAGCAGGTTCACTCCTGGAACACCTCTCTTGCTAGAGCTCTCGACGAGATTGCCCCCAGGCGTCCTCTCCGACCCCGCAAACATCGATCTCCTTGGTACACAGCAGATCTTAGGTCGATGAAGCGGGAGAGGAGACGACTAGAGCGCGTGTGGAGGAAACTCCGCGACGGAGCCTCAGTATCAGCTTATAAGCTATTCAAAGATGCTTATGAGCGTGCTGTCAAGGCGGCAAAAAATGTACTTCTCCGCCTCGATAGCGTCTGCTAGCTCACGCCCGGCCCAATTGTTCAAGGTAATTCAGTCTTTGACGACGGTCCCTACTGTCCCAAAAATAGTGATCAGGCCCTCACTGCCGGTGCTTTCCAGAGCTTCAGCTCAGACCAGATACGAAGCCTCCGCCGGGACCTTCCAGCCACGGTTGACACAGTAAGAGAACTTGAGACCCCGTGGCCCTCCGCCGGGCCCACCCTCGACCGGTTTCGGCCACTGGACGCAGATGCTGTTGATAAGATAGTGGCTGCAACTCGGCCTACCACCTGCTCCCTCGACCCGTGCCCTCCTGGCTTGTTAGATCGTGCCTGGAGGGGTTACGTGGCCTCTGTTGAACATCGTAAACAGCTCCCTTGAGCAAGGAGTCTTTCCAGAGTGCTTAAAAGAGGCGGTGGTAGCTCCATTACTGAAGAAACCGTCACTAGACCCGGCGGTTCCTCCAACTACCGACCAGTGTCGAACCTTTCGTACCTGGGGAAGGTAGTTGAGAGGGCAGTAACGGAGCAGTTGCAGTCCTTCTTAGATGATGCAACATGGCTAGACCCCTTCCAGTCTGGCTTCCGTTCGGGGCACGGGACGGAGACGGTTCTGGTCTCCATCACAGACCAACTCCGCTGCCAGCTCGACCAAGGCGGGTCTGCGCTGCTCGTGTTATTGGACCTCACGGCAGCGTTTGACACGGTCGACCACAATCTATTGATCCACCGCCTGGCCGTGGCTGGAGTGAGGGGGACAGCCCTTAAATGGCTGACCTCCTTCCTCCACCAGCGGTCTCAGCATGTGAGGAGGGGCGAGGTGGTCTCCGAGGGCTCCCCACTACTCTGTGGGGTCCCCCAGGGGGCCATTCTCTCCCCTCTGTTATTTAACATCTACATGCAGCCGCTTGCACAGCTGGTGCGAAGTTATGGGCTGGAGTGTCACCAGTACGCTGACGACACCCAGCTCATTCTGAGGATGGAGGGCAGGCCGGGTTCTGTCCCCGATAATTTCCAACACTGCCTCGAAGCCGTTACTGGATGGCTGCGAGCCAGTAGGTTGAGGGTGAATCCGCGAAGACGGAGATCTTGTGGCTGGGTCGCCCGGGTGATGTTAATGTCCAGCTTCCGAGCCTGGACGGTGCGGTGTTATGCCCATCGCCTTCCATAAAGAGCCTGGGGTCCATTTGGACTCCCAGCTGACCATGGAGGCCCAGGTCTCTGCGGTCAGCAAGATCGCTTTTTTCATCTGCGACAGGCAAGGAGGCTGGCCCCCTATCTCTCCCGAACGATCTGGCCACGGTGATCCAAGCCACAGTCATCTCAAGGCTGGATTACTGCAACGCGCTCTACGTTGGCCTTCCTCTGTCGGTGACCCGGAAGCTCAGGCTAGTGCAGAACACTGCCGCCCGGCTCCTGTCTGGCACGCCAGCTGGCGCCCACATAACACCTGTTTTGCAGGATCTGCACTGGCTGCCAATTGAGCACCGGATCACCTTCAAAGTGTTGGTCCTCACCTTTAAGGCCTTACACGGCCTGGGGGCAGCGTATTTGAGGGACCGTCTCACCCCATATTGCCCTCCGAGATCACTTCGGTCTGAGGACTCCAATCTCCTGGAGATACCTTCAGCTAAACTCGCAAGGCTGACTGCTACCCGCCGGAGGGCGTTCTCTGTCATAGCACCTACGCTGTGGAACGCCCCCGGCCGGAACTCGGGCTATGAAGGACTTGCTCCCGTTTAGACGGGCCTGTAAAACATACCTGTTTAAGCAGGCCTTTGGTGAGTAAGTCCTGCCCATGCCCCGCCATCTATTCGTTCTTCTGAGGATGATGTGCTGTTCATTGTTTTAACTGTGTTATTAATTACTGTACTGCTGTTGTTTTTAATTGTTTTTAACTGCTTATTGCCTGTATTTTACTGTGCCCTTCGGCTCCTGTAAGCCGCCGCGAGCCTCAGGGAGTCGGCGGCATAGAAGCCCGAATAATAAATAAATAAATAAATAGTTTTAGGGGCATACAATTCAAAGTTAGCTCCATGTCTTTTCTCCATTCCAGTTCTTTTATGAACATGGTGTGAATATTGAGATAGCAGATTACTTATGGTGCATCCACATTGTAGAATCAATGCAGTTTGATGCTTCTCAATGCTATTGAATCACTGGAATAGTATTTCACCTTCACTGCCAAAGAATACTGGAGCAATTACAGTTGAGTTGAGTGACAATGTAGATGCTCCCTGTCACGTTGGTAGGGCTCTCCCCATATGCAGGCAGAGATGAACCAAACAATCACCAAATTTGTGTTAAACGGTTAAATTAAAGCAGCACTTACTTTCCGGCTGTTTTCATAGTCCAAATATAAAACATAAAGATAGCACCCAGACACAGAATATAAAACAAAGACTGATAGCAAACGCTATGAAACTTCAAGAGAAAACCTTAGTCAACGAGTCCAGTCCAGTGATCAAACACTAAGAGTTCAATGAGTAAAGTCCAAGGATCAAGAGTCTATACTGTAGTCAAAAGCCAGTCAAGAGATTCAAGGTTCCAGAGTTCCAAGAGTTCAGGTGATAGGTCAGGATACCAAAACTGGGGGGGGGGGGGACCACCAGCATCCACAATCAAAATATGACAAATACTTTTATCCCAAAGATCAGTCCTAAGGCTAGCTCCTTATATCCAGTAACACCCAGCTGCAACCTGTCTCTTGCATGCCTCCACCCTTAATTGCTTTCATCCATAAACTCTTCCTTACAGATTATTCAGCCCTTTAGAACTAAGATTTACATTAACCCTTCCATCACCAACTGCTAGACCTGCCACCACCAACCACCATCTACTGTGGAGCATGAAACATGACATTCCCTAGGATGTATATGTTAGATCAGCCTGTTTGAAGTGGTTCAAAATCTATATCAGTCAAAAATAAGAGGGCTAAGTTGCACATTCAGTAATGAATACCACACTAGGAGAAAATCAAGACTTGGTATTATTCAGATCTTCAGTGAAATGGTTTGCTGGCTAGACTATTTCATATTTCATTCAACTGAAAGAATAGTACTACTTTATCCCTATTATTAATACGTCGTTCTCAAAAAAATTAGTCCTGTACAAAACAGCTCAATAGATACTATTTATAACATTTCATCTAAGGGTGTATATAGAAATACTGTCAAAATTCACTAAGAATAATATCAATTAACTTGGGGATATAATTTATGCCATGCAGTCTGTGTTTATATGAATCCCTGTGTTATGTATGCAAATGAATGAGTGGACTGATAGTCAGACATACTGAATATTGTGCAAGATATTTTCTATGTGGAAATGCTGTCAAAATTCAATTAAAAAAGAGAAAGTCCTTCCTTTTCCAAGCCCTCCATTTTTATTTTTATTTACATATCTGCAGCTTAACACAACTCATTTCAAGTAATTAACAAGAAAAGAATCCAAGCGTTTGCATTTTGTTCACTATGGATTTTTATCCCCCTTTGTTTCCCCAGGAATGCTGCTGGTATCTTGCGTTCTAATTCATAGGCACATCTTTGTCACTGCCTTGGACATTTTGACTAATTATGGCTTTACTCGGTGAGCAGTCAGAGCAAAGAATTGTTCAGGGTGTTCATCTTAATTTTTGTCTCTAGATCTTCCCACTCAAAGGAAATTGCATTGCCCCGGATGAAACACTAGCAAATCAATAGCCATTTCAGACACTGTTGTGTTGGCTAACAAGATATTTTATTAAATTAGGGCAGCTTGTGCAGCGCTGTTCTTTGTTTTATAAATTATAGGGTTGCTGTTTTCCAGTTAAAACCGAACACCAACTTTCTTTTGAGAGATAAAACAGAAGACCTTGATTTCTAGCAACTCTGGTCAGCAGTCCTGATGACTCAGCTGAAGTGACAGTCCATCTTCTTAGGGGAAATTCCTGCTGCTCGGCTGTTTAGTAATTGGGTGTAACAGGAAAGTTTGGTTAACCTTTGGGCCACAGATTCCAATTAGAGATGCCCCCAAACTTCCCACTGAAGACTTCTGTCTTACAAACCCAAAATGTATACATGCTTCCACAAAATATACAAGTGGATCAAGATAGACATGAGCTATGCCATGCATTAGAAACAATATTAAATACTCCAGGAATTGGCCTCTGCCCAGCATGAGATCAAAATGGTAACCCTCTTTCATAAGCTCCTCTGATTACATTGTTCTAAAGAAGGAAGAGCATTTCCTCTTTCCCACAAAAAATGTTTTGAGGTCTGGAAGACATGTTGGAATGGGAGCCATTGGCCAGACTTTATAGCTAAATATTAGGCCTGGATATGTCCAGTCATTATCCTTTGATATCATTTTTATTTTTATTTCATTTTAAAATTAATATTGAACCATTATCGACCCACTGTAACCCGGAAGTAAATTACCTAAATCGAAGCCGCTGCCGCCATTTTTTCATAAAGACTTCCGCATTTCGGAAAGGGGTTTCCCTTCCCTGGTTTTCCCTTCCGTCGCCTGAGAATGGCCCGTTTAGATCCTGGGGTAAGACTTGGACTCACGGGTTGATTCTGAGCTGGCGGGGTGTGTGTGGAGGGCATGCACTCCACCCCTCCTCGCCAGCTGAGAATCAACCCGCTTCAGAGCTATCGCGGGTTGATTCTGAGCTGGTGAGGGAGCGTGGAGGCAGGCATTCCCTGCGCACTGTGCATGCGTGGGTGCCATTAATGAAATAGTAATGAATTTCATTATTAAATACGACTCGATTTCGACACAGAGCCGGAAAATTGTACAAGAGTATCACTTTCGAAACAGAAGTGGTCCCGTCCCCCCCGAGTTTAGAAACATTTTTTTAAATTAACCATGCCTACTAGATATCTGAAATAATACAGTAGACCACCATATCTGGTGAGATTAGGCAAGCCCCCACCCTAGCAGACTTTAAGAAAGATCTAAAAACTTGGCTGTTGCTTTGTTCTTTTGGAGAGTGACCTTATATCCCATTTCTGCCAGTTCCATCTACAGTGTCATCCTCATGATGCACTCCCCGCCCCCTCCTTAGTGAAGGCCTAACCCCACTATTCATCCCTTATATGCTCCTCCCTCACAAATATACTTTTTCACTGTTATTCTCATGCAGGGTTTTATCATTTTGTCTTGTGCATTTGGCCCACCCATTATGTTCTAATTCTCTACTTCTCATTATGTTATTTTGCAATGTTTATTTTATTTTATCTTGTTGCTTTTGTATTTTACTGTTATGTAATTTTTCATTACTTCGTATTTTATTTGCTGTATTGTATTTTTGGGCTTGGCCTCATGTTAGCCACCCCGAGTCCCCTTTGAGGAGATGGTGACGAGCCATAAATAAAGATGATGATGATTATCATTATTACATCTGCAAGGGGCACATTCCTGGACTTCATGTGGATATGTGAAACCACTGATAGACCCCGTTGGAATGAAGGATTTCTGGCCCAGGAATACCCTAAAATTGGCCTGGAGGATCTAGAAAATATCTAGAGAGGGCATATGTTGCTGGAAGTGGATACATGAATCAACAGGTAATGGTCTCTCAGATATCAGGATCATACTGTATTTCTCCAAAACATCATCCTACTTGAGGACTAGTGTTCATTCCCAACATTACCCAAGTAGATTGGCATATATACTGAAGAAAACAAGCTATATCATTAGTGTGAATGTTTTGAATCTAACTTGGTCATTAATGTGAAGCTGAAAGCAATCATGAGACTTTCTTGGACTCATTTCTTTGTTGGCTTCAGAATCCTTGAATGAAGCAGAATCTATATTCTCAGAATCTCCAATAAATGTGATTTATCCTGACTTGAAAAATGAATTAAACCACTATACGTCAAACAAGAATGCTTGGAAAACTTTATTTACAAAGCAGAAGGGCTGAAAACTGCCACATGCATAGCTTTTAATGTTGGGTTTTCTCGATACCTATCTACTTCCACCACCCCAAACAAGGAAAGTCAGCACTCATGCCCAATAACAAACAGAATATTTATGCAGAATATTTATGTAACTCAATGCCTTCATTACATGTAACAATCAGTGACTGGGAGGACACCTTTCAAACACCAAGTTTGTCTCTATGCTTTGTTTTTTACTTGTTCTAAGCCTTTTCTATCTCATCCATAGCATAAAAGTATAAATCTGATGCATCTCTGCTCAACAAATCTCTTTCTGTCTCAGATTCCACTGAGCAGTCACCATTCCCTCTTTAGTCAGAGACTCGGTCACTGGGCTTTTAACTGTTTGAGCAGATCTGAACTTGAATCTGTTAAATTGTATATTCAAAGCCCAATCTATGAAGTTTATCAAATGAGATGAGTATTTGACATCTTCAGCTGGAGGAGCTGTGGGGGCGCAGTGGGTTAAACCTTTGTGCCATCGGAACTGCTGACCTGAAGACCTGAAGGTTGGGGGCTCGAATCCATGAGACTGGGTGAGCTCCCATCTGTCAGCCCCAACTTCCTATGTGAGGACATGAGAGAAGCCTCCCATAGGATGGTAACACATCCAGGCATCCCCTGGGCAATCTTCTTGCAGACGGCCAATTCTCTCACACCAGAAATGACTTGCAGTATATTCTCAATTCACTTCTGACACAATTAAAAACATCTTTGGCTGGGACTTTTCACACAATGTCATTCCCGTTCTGCTGTTCTCCCATTGGAAGATCATTTGGAAAGTGTTTCTTTCCCAAACATCAAAAAATCTGCTAATGACCTTCTTTCCCACTACTGTTATTCTATAATTTGTAATTCAGTTATACTTTGTGCTGATTTTGGATGGTCTGGGGGTATTCAGTGGCTGTGTTCTGGCTGTGTCTTAGGTGCTCTTTGCTTACATTCTTACATTGGGAAACTTTGGTCTACCTCCAATAAGCAGGTGAGAAGGAGTCAAAATTTCAAACTGAGTTCATAAATGTACAGTGTTTGTTGTTAAGTGCCATCACATTATCTTTGACCAATAGATAAGAGACTTCCCAGAGGCTTTGCTATCAACAGCTCTGCTTAAATATTCAGGGACACAGCTTTCCTGTTTGACTCAATGTATCTCTACAATGGTCTACTTTTACTTCTGATTTCAACTCTACTATGCAATATCATATTTTCCAATGAGTCATAAAAACTCAGGATATGTGTTAAGTACAATAGCCTCAGTTTACTCATACTGTCTTCTACTGTCTTAGCAAATTGAAATAATAAATAATGTAAGTTAAGGCTTCAATTGATCTTGGATTCATTTATTTATCTTTTCAGTGGTCCAAGAAATCTGTAGCACATGTTTCTTTTATAGGAGAAGAGCATTAGAGAATGGCACTCTGGAGCAGACATTTTTCTTTGTAACATGTACTGCAACCTCAACACTTCTCTATTTCAAGTTCCTTCTCTATTTAATAAATTCTGCAAAGAGATTATAAAACATGTCTCTTCTGAATGAGTAATATTCTGTTAAACATGGAAAACTCAACAAGAATCTGTTGTCAGAAAAGAAATGAGTGAAAGGTTTAAGTTACATGGGCCTATAAATCTGACAGGCAGTACTGACTTGCACATATATTAAAAACATTGGCTGTTTCAGAGAAATTTGTCTGTCATAGAATCAATGTCTAACTGTTATATGTAAGATCCCAATTTAAAGCTGCTGATAGCCTGCACTTTTTATCATGGCAACATCCATTGATTTATCAATCCTTTTTTGATCCAATATGTTATACAATATGAGGAAATCATCAGGCTATAATTAAGTGACTGTAATAGAAAACTGCCAGTCATAGACCATCTCTCCCCAAATATATAATTGGGACATTGGTTTTAGTGCTTCGTTTTTGATGTGGAAATTCTCTTAGAAAATGTTTAATTATATTGATTTTCAGAAATGCATTTTCTTCCTATTAAAAGTCATAGTAAATGATTTTTCCCCCAGCTCTTATTAGCTCACATAGTTCAGGCTAGATCAATACTGCCCTATATCCCAGGATTTGATCCCAGATTATCTACTTTGAACTGAATTATATGAGTCTACATTGCCATATAATCTGGGGGGAAAAGATCACCTGGGATCAGATCCTGGGATAGAGGGTTGTGTAGATTCAACCTTACATCTATCTTATTGAGTCATTACAGTAACACTAATCATCATTTATTTTATATTAGTAGCTCATTAAGATATAAATACACAAGCCTAACCACCAAAATGAATACAATCTTATCTGTTTTGAAAACTATTTCACACTTTATGGAGGGAGAGATGTAGGATACATGGTAGAAGCACATCACATGTAGAGAAAGCACTTACTTTTAAAGACAGGACTGGTTTATCGACCTCAGTGTTTTTCAACCTTTTTTGAGCCGTGGCACATTTTTTACATTTACAAAATCCTGGGGCACACCACCAACCAAAATGACATAAAATGACACTCTAACACAGTAATACATATAGTTAATATGTTTTTAAATGTATTTATACACTCAGTGTGAAACCTGGGCCTGTTTCGATTAACACAACATAGATATCCTGGCAGGAAAGGCAGAAAGACACACACGAAGGTCTTGCTCAACAGCTGGGAGTTATAGTTCACCCGCAATCAAAGAGCATTCTGAACTCCACCAATGTTAGAATGGAATCAAACTTCCCACACAGAACTACCATAACCAAGAGAAAATATTATAAGAGTTTGAGTTTTGGAGTTGTAGATCACCTATATCCAGAGAGCACTGTGGAGGGGAGGAAGGAAGACGTGGGGCGAGTCTGTGCAGGAGCGTGGCAGCGTGAGCAAATCGAGGCAAAGCGAGCAGAGTGAGGCTGGGAAAAAGGGAGCCCGAGTGGAGAAGAAAAAGTGTTCGGCAGGAGGGGGAAGAAAGGGTATTGGAGGTTCCAATTTCTCATGGCACACCTGATGATCACTCACGGCACACTAGTGTGCCCCGGCACACTGGTTGGGAAACACTGATCCACCTCATCACAAAGGGCTAAAATCAGCAGCATGTGCCAGTTTAAACCAGGTCATCCACAGAGTCCACTCGCTCCCATCAAATGATATCGGTGGAGTTTCTTGGATGAGGTAGGGTGGAGCCAGCACAGTCCACTGCCATGGCAACATGGGAGGCTTCTTGTGAAGCCATGCAATTTGCATGCATGATCCATGCTTCCTCCCATTGGATTGCCCTTTCCTCGAGCCAGGCAATGTGGAGCATGGAACACTGGATTCCTCACAACCCAGGATGTTGCAAGATGGCGTCCAGTAATTCCAGTGGCCATGTGTGGACTTAGGACCATTTTCTCCTATCTCAAAAACGTTTTAAAAGGCATTTTCATGTATATTTTAGTAAAATAAAGTTCATCTTATTTTAAAGTGGAAATTTCACCACCAACAGCACTTTGTCTCTTTTTCCTTGTGTGCATAGGCACACAGACATACAGAGAGAGAAATGGGAGAAATCCAATAACTACAACAGCCTTTTCCCAGTAAGTGGGAACTAAGGGATTTCCATAGTCCCTATGTTAGCCCTAAACTAGGGTTTACACTGGAATCATTAATACAAAACAATGGTGTTGCATAACTCTTGTTGTATTTTTGTAACTGGCATATTGGATTCTAATCCAAAGCAATGACAACAACAATAACAACTGTGGACTACAAAATGGAGGATGAACAAAGTCAGACAACACTGCAGATTAACTGATGTAGGAAAAGAAAGGGTATGACCAAAGTCAACAAATAGTAAATGACTTGAATGCATAGTATGATTAATCTCTTTGAGAAAAATGCAAACCAGCATGGGAATGCTAACACATAAATACACTGAGTATTCTCCCATTTTGATCAAAATTAGTGATGTAAAATACCTAATTTTCACCTCATTCCATCATTATATTATTGCAAGAAAATGAAACATGCTCAGAGCAAGGGCAGTGTTTCTCATATCAGTTATATGGAATATCTGAATATCTTCGTCTTAATACTGACAAAGGGTGTGGGTCTCTGGTGGTTATTCTAATCCTCTCAGACACTTTTGATACCATTGAGCATGGTATCCTTCTGGGGGGGGGGTTGGAGGCACTGTGCTGTAGTGGTTCCAGTCATACTTCTCAGGCAAGCTCCAGATGGTGGTGCATCCTCAAAAAAGGAGCTGTTATGTGCCATCCCACAAGATGTCATTGTATCCCCAATGTTTTTAAATATTTACATGAACCCCCTGAAAGATATCATTTGTAGGCATCGTGCTGGGGTGATGATGGCCAACAGGGAGCTCTGGCGTGGGCTGGGCCATGAGGTCATGAAGAGTCAGAAGCGACTGAATAAACAACCAGCATGGTGCAAGGTGTTCATAGAATCATAGAATCATTAAGTTGGAAGAGACCTCATGGGCCATCCAGTCTAACCCCCTGCCAAGAAGCAGGAAAATTGCATTCAAAGCACCCCCAACAGATGGCCATCCAGCTTCTGCTTAATACAATAGCCTCTGTGTTATCAGTATGCTGGTGACACTTAAATATATTGGTGGGGACGAGAGACAGGGCCTTTTCAGTGGTGGCTCCTCGGCTTTGGAACAACCTTCCTTATGACATCAGATCAGCCCCCTCCCTCCTGACATTTCACAAGAAGGTCAAGACCTGGCTATTTGACCAGGCATTTGCAGATGTAGTATGATTACCAAATTGAGACGACGACGCAATTGGAAACCGATTTAATAATGAGACGCTGATATTGTGTTTTTAAAGTTAACTGCTAATTTGTATATGATGGAATTGTGTTGATAATTGTTGATATGTTTGTCTTGGGCAGTTCTTGCCATTTGTACACCACCTCGAGTCGTCTTCAGGCTGAGAGAGGCAGTCTAGAAGCAAAGTAAATAAATACTGTATATTTTTCCATGTCTTCAAAAACAGCCCCAGCTAAAGATGGTGTTTCTCCTCTACATTAATACCTGGAGGAGGTAAAGGGTTGGATGAGGAAAATCAAATTGAAACTGAAACCAGACAAAACAGAGGTGCTTGCCACCAAGGGTCCTAATCTGAGGGTGGAGGTGTGTCAGCCAGTTCTGGATGGGGTTACACTCCCCCTGAAAGACTGTGTTTGTTGGACTCCAAGGCTGGGAATCATCTCTGCAAAATCGTGTAAAATTCATGTCCAAAAAACAGGAATATTCCTCAGAGTTCAAAGTACATGAAATGCATCAAAACCCATGAATACAAAAGCAGTTAAAGACCAAACATTCAACATAAGAACAATCTGCAGGAACATGAAACATGGAATCAGGAAGCATGAACACAAAAAAACATGAAACTAAAAATCCCTTGGAAGACTTGACTTGGCTCCAAAATCAATGTTGTCTGGACTGAGGGAATACTCTGTTGGCTTTTCTAATATAGACAGAAAACCTGCTGTTGCCCTTCCAAAACTGATAAGGGCTTCTTCCTTAATAGGCAAGCTGACCTTTGCACTGCTTCTTGCTATGTTGACGGAACATTAATCTTCTATCTAACTGTTCCTCATTAACTCATCCATCTGTAGTGGTATCTTCCTCCATTGCATCTTCCTCTTCTGAGCTCATTTCTGCCTCTGACCTTGCATCTGTAGGGAACTTCCTTTCTGGAATGTAATCTTCCTCATTCTCTCATTCTCATTCAGAGGGGTCTCGTTCCCAGGGCTTAACATCTCCTGATTCTCTTGCTGATCTACAGGCCCAGAATCCCCACTGTCATCATCAGGCTGCCTAACAGGCCCAGAATCCCCATTTAGATCAGGTACAGGCACAATCAAAGGCTGGACTACAACAGCGTTCACAGCTTGGGAGTGTAGAAATATGTTTTAATATGTGTATTTTGTAGAATGATTTTAGATGATTGCGTGTTTTTAGTGTTGTTGTAACCCACCTTGAGCCACGAGGAGAGGTGGATGAGAAATAGAATAAAATCATCATCATTATTATTTCCAAGCCAATAATAAGTGGGTAAAGCCAGGACAAAGTGGTAATATGAGAATTGCATTGATCGTATGAGCACTTTTACCTCTTTTTTGCCACTTGCCAAAAAAGCAAGACAAAATGTTCACAAAAAGCATTTATCTGCTTTGCTCTAATTATAGCTTGTATTTTCATGCTTCTTCGTTCAATTCTAATGCTAAAATGTGCAAACTGTGATTTGCAGATTTCATTAAAACTTAGATCAATGAGCTCTAGAAGGGTTCTGGAGCTCAAAGATTTAATTGGAGATGAAAATTGTAGCCAGCCACTCTTCATAAATTTCAACCAAGACAGATGAAATGCGAGTTACCACAACCTTCTGTGCTTCTATACAGAAAATGACTAGACTTGGAGAAGACACTTTGCCATTGCTATTTAAGATCTGTGGAGATATGATGGAGTTCCGGGGAAAACAGTCTTGAGTTGGGAAGGACAAACAAGTAGTGGAAGGACATTAACTTTGAAACTGCATTATATAGTCAGTGTAGACTCATGACACAGTGTTAAACTCATATCATGCAGTGGGGCCTGTAAAGGTGCCAGTCAAGGGCAGCTGGAACAAGAAGTTATCTGAAAAAGTAGGTAACAGGTGAAGATCGACTACATATGTTATGCGAGTAACAGGTAGGAAACCTGCTACAACTAAACCAAATTCTCATAATCTAGTACCGGTAGTGCATGTGTTAACCCCAAATTCTCCTTCACTTCACTTAAACCCATGTAGTCTTGCATTTTGTGAAATCAAGTGGATGGACAATATGTTGAAAATGCATTTGGGGGAGCAGAATATGGTCTTCTTAAACCATTGCAGCAATGCCCCCTTTGAACTGTAACAATTGTTAAGCAAAAGGCACATCTTGTGATGTGACCTTTCTAAATTGCTTCCTTTCTATTATGACATGGCCTAGAAAATGCATTTCTAGCTTGTTGTTGCTGCTATTGTTCCAGCAATATAAGTCCTCATTATACAATTAAGAATGTTGGTGGATATGTTAAATATCTCTCTATATATTTTTGTTCAGTCCGTTTAATGTCGTATATAGACAACGAAACTAAACATCCCAAAACCACCAAACTCGGCAGCCTTGCTAACCATACAACGAGGTACAGACAACGCCAAAAAAACTGGCCATACGTACCTCGCAACACCCCAAAACACCGACCCCCTTAAACTGACAACGAAATTCCCTCCCCGGCCGCTCTGCTGCCAGTGCAAACGTTTCGAACTTTCACAAATGGCAGACAAAGCACTGCGGCCCGATCCCACAGGCTTCACCACAGAACCGCATGCCCCATTCAAACCCTGCCAGCAACACACCTCCCTACCCACGATCACTAACCAGCACAAACACACGACCCCAACAAACAAACAACGCACTATACCCCCCCCTTCCCATGCACATGGCCAGCACAACGCGGCAACCCCATCCCACAAACTTCGCCACATAAGCCCACGCCGCAATCAAAATCTGCCTGCAACACAGCGCCCCTCCCTTCCAACGATCCCTAACCAACAGCGCCCTGCCCCGAACCCACAAACTTCCCTGCCCACAACACCACTTCCCATCACCCCAAAACAACCAAGAAACAACATGCCCCCTTCCCACACACGTGGCTGCCGCAGCGCCTCTGCCCGCAACACAGCGCCCCTCCCTTCCCACCATCCCTAACCAACAGCGCCCTGCCCCGAACCCACAAACTTCCCTGCCCACAACAAAATCTTCCTCCCTTCCCACCATCCCTTCCCAAAATAACCACAATACACCCTCACCCCTTCAAAAAAACCCAAAACAACAAACAAACAACATACCTTGCCCCCCTTCCCACACACGTGGCTGCCGCAGCACCTTTTCCTGAACCCACAAACTTCCCTGCCCACAACACAATCTTCTTTCCTCCCTACCCACCTTCCCTACCCAAAAGAAACACAATACGTCCTCACCCCTTCCAAACACCCCAAAACAACAAAAACCCACAAAATTCCCTTACCTTTTACACAAAACATCCCTCACACGCTCACCCGAAGCCTTCTTCCCTCCAGCCATTCCAAACTACATTTCCCAAAACCCTTTGGGAAAGAGCATGCGCACTACCAAAAATTAAAAAAAACCCCGCAAAACAGCCTAACCCCTCCCCACGGCCCCGGCCCCCAAAACACAAAAAAAACCAACCCTCACCCTCTTCCACGGAGGAAGCGGAGAAGGCAGAGGAGGAAACAGGAACCACCAGCCCCGCATGTCTCTGCCACCTCCTCCTCCCGGCCAGCCTCCGACTCCTCCCTCCTCCACTTCGTACTCCTCGCCAGAAAGGGGGGGGAGGAAATGAGGGGAAGAAAACAAAGAAAGAGAGAGACAGAAAGAAAGAGAAAACATACACAAACATATACACATATACACACACATACACACACAAATACACGAAAACATCCACAAATACATGAAAACATCCACATAAGAACACACACATACACATATACACACACACATCACCACACACATAAAAACATGCACACATACACACATATATACATGCACATACACATAAGAACACACACATACACAACATACACATATACACACAAACATCACACACACACTCATATACATAAAAACATGCAC
This sequence comes from Anolis apletophallus, assembly GCA_030556195.1. Lineage (NCBI taxonomy): Eukaryota > Metazoa > Chordata > Lepidosauria > Squamata > Anolidae > Anolis > Anolis apletophallus. The sequence continues at coordinate 77,751,176 of JARBWK010000010.1, forward strand.
ACATACAGACATGCACATATACATAAGTACACACACATACACATATATATACACACACACACATCTATATATATACATGAAGACACGCACACAAACACACATATATACCTACACATAAAACACAAACCTACACAAAACACATACACATTATACATTATACACATTATACATATATATACACACACATCACCACACACATATACATAAAGACATGCACACATCCACACATATATACATGCACATACACATAAGAACACACACATACACATATACACACACACATCACCACACACACACACACACTCATATACATAAAAACATGCACACATACAGACATGCACATATACATAAGCATAAGCACACACACATATACACACACATATATATACATACACATACACATAAGAACACACACATACACAACATACACATATACACACAAACATCACATATATATACATACATGCAGACATGCACATATACACACATACCACACATATATATACATGAAGACACGCAAACACACATATACACATAAAGCATAAACATACACAAAATACACACACACATTATACACATATATACACACACATCACCACACACATATACATAAAAACATGCACACATACACACATATACATGCATATACATAACATATACACACACATACACATATACACATGCACAACAGACATCACCATAAGCACATATACACATATATACACACACACACACCATGTAGGTAGAAAGGGTAAGCCACAGACGATGGCACAGCAACGCGTGCAGGGGACAGCTAGTTGCTCATATTCTTGCTTATGTTAAATAATGCTTATATTCTTGCTTATGTTAAATATTACTTATATATAACACACCCCACCTAAGCTAAAAAATACTATTTAAAAAAACCCTAAACCATACCTACCCACTTCCCTCCTACCGATTCTATATTAAAAGAAGAAAAAGTAAAGACATATGGTAAAAAGCATTTAAAATTGACTTCTCACCTCATTACTTAAAGACATATGGTGAAAATATTGTTATCATCCTGCTGGCTTCTTATTTTAGCAACTTCCCTGTTTCTACATTACATTCTCATTACTTTGTATACTTTATCTTCCAAACGCACAAGTGTTTTTACTTTTCTTTTTCTTTTTAATAGTATAAATAGTTCCTAGTGGTTTTAAACAAACCCATTCCTGTAATCTGTAAACATGAGGCAAATGTCCATCATATTATAACAGAGATTATCATATATTAGGAAAGTATTAGAAACAAAATATATTTGAGTAATAGACTGAAGTTTTGAATTGAAAAAACTGAATGACATTCACACTTTTATGAACCAAACTTACAACTTACTGCTGCATTAATTAGTATACTATAACGATTCTATTTAAGAGGATAACTATACCATACGTATAGGCTCAAAAATATCAGATTTATATTTTTGTATATGCTAGGTGCCAGGAAGTTAACATCAACCAATGGAAACCTTATGATTCTGAGACCTCTGAAAGCCCTAGTCATCAAATGTCATGCTGTTGCTGCCTTAATTTAATCAATCCACCTGTGTTGTGGTCTCCCTCTTTTCCTACTGCCTTTTACATTACCAATTATTACCATCTTTTCCATTTCTGGAATTAGTAATTGTCCTCAGGCAGACAGTGCCTTCTGGGACACTATGACTCCCAGAAGACTTATAAATGTGACAACAGAGTTCTGCTCATTTCCATCACAGTGGGCTCTGCAAATTAAGAAATACTGAAAATAAATCTAATGCTGCTGAAGTTATTGATGAAAACCGAAGAAACTGAAGTTACTGAGATGAAGAAAATGAAAACTCAAATTCTCAGAAGGCACACATTCATATTGAATCATATATTAAAGAAATGGTTGTGATTTATGAATATGAAAAGCAGTATTTGTTTTCAGCTTAACAATAGTTATACTTTTTCTGATTAGCATTTTAAATTTAATGTATTAAATGATATTCTGAAAGTTTTAGCCATGCAAAAGTCTTTGGGGACGGCATGGATTAAAAATCTAAATAAACAAGTTGCTTTCAAGTCTTTAGGATGCAACAGTTTGAAAAACTGTATTAATATTAAGAGTGTAGAGCAGAATTAACCAGGTCTTTATGCTACCTCCAAAACTCTTCTCAACTGAATTATTTTTTTTAATGAAGCATGCTCAAGGGAAATGTTAAACCACTTATATGATACAACAAAACTATACTGATAAGAAAAAAATGAATATGCCAGTAAGAAATACATTTTTTTTCTAAAAATGAGAATAATTTTGTTTTTAAAATGGCAGTCCTGTATTCCATCAAATTTGGATATTTCTTCATCCTCCTTACTCTAAGCTTGTCCTTTTTCTGCCAAAAGATTTTATTTAGACTCCACAACTGAAATGTAGCTGTTTCGGAAAAGTCCTTATGCAGCCAGATAGTGCAATAAATGTCACAATTATATGAATTGGCCCTTCATTGGGAATTAGTTTTGTGACTATCCTGATTTTATCTTGGCTAGCACCAAGACTGTGTCTTTCAAAGTTTCTCTAGTTACTTAATGCCCATGATGATGATCTAATAACATTGGCCAACATTATAGGTACTGTGAGTCCAGAGATAATGTATTTTTGAAGCTCTTTCAACAGCAAAAGGCTTTATGTAATTAAAAGCTAATCTCATTTGAAGCTTTTGCAAGAGAAACATCAAGACTGATCATCATGGTGACATTATCTGATTATGTTAATAAGATTCTGAAATCTTATTCCATTCTCAAGCACAATCCAATCCAGTCCCTCAAGAAGAATCATCACTAGGGGAGAGCTCATGCACATCTATGACAAAGATAATCCCACTCTGTATATCAGACAGAGATATGGGAACAGAATTGCAGCACCCATAGCATCTTACCTGGCATCTAGAAAGAATCACTGTGTGCTGACAACTTCTTCCAAACTGGAAAAAACCCTCTTTTGCAATACACACGTGCTTTCAGCACAATAGGGCTTTACTATCTTAAGGAAGTTAGAATACTAGCACATAATATTTTACTTTCTAAAAAATGACTTTCTGAAATTATGTTTTCTTTCTTTAAAAATCTGTCCTTTGTTTAGCAAAAATTTTGTAACCCAAGATTATTGGCTCAACTGTCTCAATGGCTGCCTTCATGCTGAAGAATTCACTTGTCTGTGGGTCGGTCCAGTTGGCCCCATCTTTTTTCTAGTAGTTGAAGACATTTTTATTCAGTCAGGCCTTTGTATTGTAATTATGGCATATCAGTGCATGTATATGTCAAGTGGTGTGCTGTATTTTAAACCTTTAACCAATAGATTACAATATTTTCTGGTGTAGTAAATGACTGGGGTATAAGACGACCTCCAACTTTTCCATCTAAAACTGAGTGTTTAGGATATACTTGCCGTATAAGACCACTCCTCTTTTTTTATTTACCACTCCTCATTTTTGTAGTAGCTTGAGAGAGCTTTCTTCTCTCCAGGCTTGAGGGTTGTCTTCTGCCAGAGACTCATGGCGAGGAAAAACCAGCACAGGCTTGTGGCAGTGACGGGAACAGTCCAGCAGTCTCCATGGGAATGCAGCTCGCTACTCCTCATTCCCTGCGCCCCCTCTCCCTGCGCCCCTCCCCCTCCCTTCTCCCTCCTTCCATCCTTTCCTCCTCCTGCCGCAACTGAAGAGGAGGAGAGCTTTCCTCACTCCAGGCTTGAGGTTTGTCTTCTGCTGGAGACTCATAGTGAGGCAGAGCCAGCACATTGGTCTCCATGGCAATGCAGCTTGCTTCTCCTCCTCTCCACGTGCTCCCTCCCTCATCCTCTTTCTCAGGTCATGCCACTCGGGATGCCAAGGGTGGAGGAGGCAGGCAGCTGCCCTCCCACTGGAGCAGGGCACCCGAAGCAGCAGCTGCTGCTGTGCCCTTCTGGCACTGCTTGGCTCCCTCTGTCGGGCTTCAGTCTCCCTGAGGGACTCCTCCACTCCATGCCTGCCTCGGTGGAAGAGGAGGAGGAGAAGCCACCAGGAAGACTTGAGGCTTGTGCCTGGCACCCTTGCCGAAATAAGCACCCACCCTTTAAGCAACATTTACTCAACGCTTCCGAAATATTTAATGTAATAAATTTTATACCCAGCATATTAGACAACCCCCCGCTTCTGAGAGGATTTTCCAGGGTTAAAAAATAATCGAATATGCCGGAAAATATGGTATGTTTTAAAAAAATTTAAAATAATAATGTTATTTAATACTTTTTAATTTTTGTAAAAGTAATGATTTAACTTAATCTTTTTTAGATTGTTGTAATTTTTACATTGAATTAAATATCACAATAAAGGCATCATACAAATAAAAAAAACCAGAAAGTATCCCCTATATATTTAATTTATTATGTGAGTTGCAATAAGAAGATTGAGGATGGCTTTGAAATGACCTCTTTGTGGTGAGAAAAGTATTTATAGATACACAATGGTTTCTTGACAACACACACACACACACAAACACACACACAACCCTTTCAAGTAAACAAGGGGGTATAAAGATTGTCAAAGGACCTCTTCACACCGGGCTAAAATAGACCCATATTGCCACTTTTGGCTGGGATGGGATGGGGCCTGCCATGTGCTATCACAAAACACATGGCAGTTGCCTCCAACATTCCTCCCAAAGTGGAGGGGAAGCGACAAAATGTGCTTCCTCCATCACTACAGGGAGGAAAGTGTGTTTTGGGTAGCTCCAATGGAGCTACCTGCACTTTCCTCCTCTTTTCCCCATATGATGGGGAAGGGGGGGGGGCGGCAATGCATGTTGCCACCTTTCTCACTGTCCTGTCTCCACCGTATGATGGGGGAAGAAGGGAGGGTGCACAGGGTGCCACAAGGGTGCCACAGGGTGCCGGTGAAATGTGAAGAGATCCCAAGTCAAGACTGTATAAAATGTAACCTGTAATCACATGTTCAAACCAAGGGCCACTTTGTGTCCCACCCGCCCCCACCCATGTAAAACAAAACAAAACATGTTTTAAAAGGGGAGGGGTTGAAACAAAAGGTGAAACATAAATTACTTCTAGGTCATTTCCTGCTATTAAAAGGGACTAATGAAATTACACTTCACCTAATGAAATGGTGAAAACATGTTGAAAAAAATTCCCATCCCCACTGGAAGAGTTTAAGGGTGCTTAAAGGAAAAAAATGAATTTACTTTGCAGGGAGTAAAGCGGAGTGTGGTATTCCCTCAACGTCTTCTGTATAGCCAGAGTTCCTCTAGCTCGGCCATCCACTTCTGCTCTTTGTATAAATAGTATTTAGGGGTTTTTTTTGCTTGCTTACTGATGTTTTATATATTGACTTAGAAAAAGTCTAGTTATTTTATTGATGCTCACTTCATCTAATAATGCTAAAAACAGCAGCCCTATAGCAACATTCAAGTGGCTTGAGGGTAAGAGTGGGGATCTAAGTCAATCCATACCTTCCTGTGTTCCTGCTGGAGTAGTTCTTATTTATTTTATATCTTGCATCACCGAAGGATCAATTGTTGATCCAACTGGAGAGGCATCGGCATCTACGTAGTAATGTAATAAAAAAGAGCTTAACTTTTTCTTATTGGGACCATCCACTTGTATGTAGTATCACATTTTCCTCAGTGATTACTTGATTCTGCTACTTAGCCGAAGTATATGGTAGTGGTTAGCCACCCTTCAACCTACTCAAGTAGTCAAAGAAAATTAGGGACACACAAATGCCTTAGAGTACATTTTAGTTTTAATTACCTCCATCCTCTTTTTTAAAAATCCAAACATAAACACTTTAGGGAAAGAAAGAGTTAAGGCACTTAAAATGCATTTATGCACCAAAAAGTATGGAAGTTGTAAATTAGGCTGTACCTCTTAAGCACTGCACCATGAAACTAGTAAAACACTTTACAGTCTCATATATTTTGTTTACTTTAGCTATATCTATTTATTCTCCTGAGGGATTAACTGCACTGAGACCCAATCGGCTGCCTGGTATTATTTACTGCATCTTAATGTGGGTATTTATTTATATCTCATCCAAGTAATATCTATGTCAACCCAAAAGAGAAGAACAATTTTACCCCTACATTATCAAGGTACGCTGGCTTTCAGTACTGCAGTTACAGATTTGTAACCTAGAGTCCTTCTACACTGATCATATAATACAGTTGAAATCTAATTCGAGGTCGCAGTGATCACAAACACACACAGCCAATATGCACTGCATGGTGCATCTAAGGATATACCATGGTCACCTGTGTACCATATCATAAGATCACAGTTGAACATTCCATCAATCCGCTCCTGCCACCTGTCCACAACTAGGCAACGTGCCTTTTCGATCGCAGTGATCCCTTCCACCTGATACCCGCGACACTTCTCCCTTTTCGAGCGCAAGACAGCCCTTTCAATAATTCCAAAATGTATTGTACTTGTCTCCGATTTTAAGAATTTGGTGGTTTTTAACATTGCTGTATTTCGATGTTTTTACTGAATGTTGCTGTGACCACCTATAAAACTGAATAAATAAATAAATAAATAATTTTTCAAAAGGCTCAGGAAAGTCTGCATTCAGATATATATAATTCAGATATTCAGATATACTGTATATATAATCAGTAGAGACTAGTGTATCCCAGATCTTGGGTGGATTGTCTATGCAAAATGAAGAGCTCAGTGTACAATTCTTCCCCTGCTGAAGTGCAGAAATGAATCCAGAAGTGGCAGGGTTGGACAGTGGTGGGAATTACTACTAGGGCTGTGCAATTGATAGAAAATGTTTCAAATGTCATTACAAAATTAGGGGGTGCCGGCATTTCATTTTAAAAGTGTTTCTAAAGTATAGTTAGTGAGAGTATCAACATTTTGTTACTTTTTCGTTATAGTAATTGCGCAAGTAGGGAAATTTGGGGGGCTCCTTTTCCTGTATTTTATAGCTATTGGGCTGAAACTTGCTACCATGGTAGAACACATTTACCACTGTTAGCCCATCAAGTTTCGGAAAGTTTCACTAATCTATAAATTTGTTGGGCATTTATAAACAACATTAAAAAAAACCTACAAGAGCAATTTCCTTGAATTTTCTATACAATGATACAGGATAATAGGTGGATAATTCTCCCAACTTTCAGAAATATTTATACATCTACTGATTTCAAGGAATTTTTAACATTTTGACAAAAAAATTGTTTGTTTTTTTAAAGCCACAACAGCTATCTCATTGAATGTCTCTCATATTAACCAATAGAACTTCTATTTGGGGATTTCTTTCCAACCCAGCACAGATATTTACTTACTAGAAGTATCAGTCAGTCCTCCTCTTTGCAAATTCAACAATTAATTGGAACTCTGGCCGGCTACTGCTACAGAGGGACAAATATCTGCCCTATCCTGATTGGGGCTTTTGCGTGCTGAGCAGAATTCTGGGAAATGTTGTTTATGCCAGGGCCTTTTGAATTCTCTGGCATAGGGCTGCTTGCCTTCCCAAACTACATTTCCCAGAATTATGTGCTTTCTCTGTATCTTTCCCAGAGAACTCTGCTTTCTCCTTGCTGCTTCCCTCTACTTATGGCAAGAGGCATTAATTTAAAAAGGAAAGGAATCATTTTTGCTTTGCTTTGCTTACTTGTGCTAAAAATAAAATTGACTTTGGGAGTCTTCTGACATTTACAAAATTAAAATGAAAAAGTATTTGATAAGTTTTGACTTTTAAGTTTTTTGTAAGAACCATGCCCACGCATCGGATATTGCATTGTAAATATGAATTTAACTAATTTGATGCAACTTACAACAATGGACAAAAACATTACACACCAACTACCTCTGTTGTAACTATCATTTTCTTTTTTTCCACCCCGTATGCATCTAATGCGTTGATGCACATTTCTCCAGAAATGAAAAAACAACCTACAAAGCAGTTTGAAACTAGGTTCTGTGTTCAACATAATCACTTTCTTGGACTAAAACTGGTTCCAAGCATGATAATCAACCTGCAACAAAACTATTTTCCTCTCATCCAGTTCCAAAATGGATTATAGTGTCAATGTAGAAACACCTCTAGTTATAGATCTGTAACTGTTTCATATCTACTGACTATAGGATTCCCTACAAGAGCTCAAAAACCCAAAGTGGACTGGAGGTCATTTCTGGGTGTCTTCATGATGTGCAGGGATTTCTCATCCTTAATGCAAATAAGAAAAATTGGGGAATCCTCCAGAATTTCAACAAAAACAGTTTGGACACAGTGTGGACAGCATATTAGTTCCAATGAGAATCAGTTTGCTGTCCACATAGATCAGCACTTCCATCTCCTTTTCTCTATGCTTGTCAGCACAGACAAAAGGGAATGGATCCGGCCTATACCACCTTTATTGCGACTGCAGATGGCCAAAGAGCTCCAGGGGCACCTTTGCTGCTAGCTCTTAAAGTACATTGGTGGGGTCAGGCTGGGACATGTTATTTAATTAGGCATATGTCTCTAAGTATCCATTATGGAATATTAACAAGTGCCTGTGTAATTTCAGTTACCAAATGGTGGATGAAACATTGCACATAATTCTTTATTTCTCAGAATGGAAGAAGGGTTCCCTAGGTTTGTGACCACTTAGGTCAAGAGGGAAAAAACCTCCACCAAATAACTAAGATATTTGCCTTAAAGGTAATACTTAGTCAAAGAGATATTATCCTACCATGTCATGCTTCAAAAGCAATGATGGGGTGTTGTTTTTTTTTATTAAAAAGTATAAGGCTATCACTTTTTACCTTCACATAGAGGAGAGTTCAGACTACTACCTGCCCACAAACAAGTAAAAAATAAATCAGGTGCAAATGTTTTATTTACTCCTTGTTGTACTAATTTTCAGCCTATGAGAACTTTTGTTTAACATGAAGGCAAATATTATGAAACATATTTCTTTGACCTACAATTTAAAGAAGGCCTACAGCACACTCAGCCCATGGGCTGGTTATAGCCTGCAGCCTGAGGCCCACAGAGGCTCATTGGAACCAATATGCTGTCCACGTTGTGCCCAAACTTTTTTGTGGAAATTCTGTTCCCCAATTTTCCTTATCTGCATTAAGGATGTGAAGTCACTGAGAGTTTGGTCACAGAGAAAGTCTGGTCATCTTGGGTTTGCCTGTGCTGTATCATCAGAAGTAGAGCTCTCCTCTGCAAATGGTGATGTCATGTTTCCTTTCCCAGCTGTTAACTCTGCTCCCATCTGGATTTGCCTTAAAAGAAGTGTACTGGAAAGCATAGTGTTTCCCTGGAAAGAAGTGAGTTAAAAAGTGTGGTGCTTCCCTTCAAAGACTGTGTGGTGAAACAGGATACTTTCTCTTGGGTATGTGGAGGACCAGTTGGATTCAGCCTGTGCTTTACAAGTTTACACTTTGGATTTGGTAGTAAACAAGGAATGGCTGGTTGAAATATGTATAAAAGACAATGGGAATTGAAATTGTTCTACTGTTCAGTTTCAGCCAATAGTGCTAATAGAAGAAAAGTTTGTCTGCACCTTTCCCTGAGGCAGATAATGTGTCTCAATCAAGACAACTATTTATCAATAGCTAGGTTTTGTATCCAGCATTGACCGAATATGCATTTTCTAATGCTAATTATTAGAAATACTCATTGTCAGCATTATAATTTTATGATTGCTAAGTGGTACAAATTCGAATACATTTATCAGGTTTTCTTACTGCTTACATTTAGTTGATTTGCAAAGTATTTTTTTCAAATTAATGTCATTTCATAATAAATAAAAAATCTTTTCTAATAAGTGTAATTAATTTATATTAATTGAAATTGTTTGTTTTCACAGTAGTTTATTCATTAATTATATCTTTACTTGGAAAGTGAGGTGCTAAAAAGCTATCTGTTGCCCAAAGAGTTTTTGCCTATGTTAATTTCAATTCCTTGCTACTGTCAAGTTATGCAGACCTGATATACTATAATTTCCCAAACTTTCCTGGGTCATGTAGGAACTCAAAGTAAGTAGGAACTGCCATTTTAACTGGGCATGACACATAGCCCTTTCTCTCATGCATGCAAGATCCTCTGGCATTGCCTTCTAGAACATTCCTCTGGGCTTGGACTACTACTATTCTAGACAGCTAATGGACATAAGGGGTTTTTTAAAAAATAAAAATGATATTGATAACCTTTTGGGGGAAACTTGGAATTTCCACAGGCTTTTGGAAGTGTGACCCTTTTGGAAATTAATTGGCATTCACACTATTTGGAATAATAATAACTTTTTGGAAATACATGACCTTGTTATAGATTGTAACTTTTTTGTAAAGTATGATCCTGCTTCTTGACAGGGGGTTGGACTGGATGGCCCATGAGGTCTCTTCCAACTCTATGATTCTATCTTCTTCCTGAGAAGAGTTAAAAACTCGCTTGAGTCAACCTTCTCCTTAGTGGTAAATATCCACTAGTATTCATGGAAGGCAATTGTGGTGTTTCAGCCTGGTGCTCATGTGCATGCTAGGGATGATGCTAGGGATTATGGGGTTGTTCCTGAAAATGCTGATGATGGGATGCTTAGTGAGAATTCTGAAATGCAAAGTGAACTTTCTGATGAGGCTTGTATTCCTGAGAACAGCTCTCTTCCCAGGGCTTCACTAGATGAGAATTCTTGTGTTCAGGACTCTGAAGGTCTTGATGTTGATAACAGGACACCTCAGAATCTTAATGAGCTACCATTCAATCGCCGAGATAGCATTCGAGAATCTAGGCAGGCTGCCAGCCTCCGACGCAGCAGCTGGTTTGCAAACCGAAACTGATTTGTCTTTATTTTAGAGTGCTAGGGAAATTGTCTTCAGTTTCCAGGCTTCGTTCAGAATACCATGCCAAGTTTTGCCTTGTCTCCAAGCTCCTGATTTTGCCTAGGCCTTTGTGCATGTTTTGCTTATATAGCTGCCTTGTATAATCCTTGGAATTTACAGCAAGCTTTTTACCTTTGCCTTTGGATCTTGGGACTAATCATGTTCACAATAGACCAAAATAAGTAGTCTTTGTTAAAAATAACATAGTTGGTTTTCTTACAAACTGCATGTATTCGGCATACAGGTACATTGCTTATCAATCCAGTTACAGCTGAGATTTGAAGTAGTTTCTCTGTGCAGAGAACACAAGGCATCTTTCTTATAATCTTAACAGACCATCTCGCCTGTCTGAGAGACTAATGGAGTCTGTACATTCTAAAATGGAGTCTGAGATCTGAATAGTCCCAGATCTGATCACATGGCCTGCATTTCCTCCCACAACATAGAATTAAAGAAAAACTGCATACCAATACACACATACAAAATATGGTAAGCAATCTGAATTATACACACAACAAATTACTAGTGAAGGCTTGAAGAAGGTTGCTATTTCCAACAGTTTTTAGGAGCAGACTTCCAAAGGGAAGTTCCCTCTCTGGTCCACTTGTTGCAAACGGTCCCTTGCTGGGGCCTCTGGTTCAGCTTTCATGAGTTATTATGTGAAGCAAAGCAATGTGTTTTATTATCTTCTACCTCATTCACATTTCACATAGTTGCATGGTTAGATCAGTCATTGATTTATGAAAGTTAAAACCAGAGATGGCTGGTCAGTTATGTATGCAATTAACTTTCAAATTATTTTCTTTCAATGATGCAGCACTGTTCCCTCTTTCCAAATAATAGATACTTTGTGGATAAGGCTTATGATATAAAAATCTTAGATTTATGTCTGCAATAAGAGTTGCCACAAGGCTTGTAAAGAAAATATGGTGTGCTTTTTTTAAAAAAAAAAAGTGAAGTACTGCATTCCTCTTCAATAAAGTGTTTCCTCAACATTACAAATCCTGCCAATACAGCCAAAAAGAGAAAAGGGAATATTGTGCTAGTGGAAAATTGGAAATGAAGTTACCAAAAAAGAGACAGTAAAGCACTCATAGTATTAAGTGGAGGCTTCATAAATGTCCTTGGAAAGGGAGGCACGAAGGGAGAAATATGACATCTACACTAATGCCAGCTAAGCCTTAGCTCATTGAGATAAATCCAGAGCCTGGGGAGTTAGGGAGTTAGGTTAGAAAGGAACAACACAGAACTGCATTGCTAAACAAAGACGGTGGATCATTTGTGAGCAATAAAAGAAGCTGGAACAAACATATAAGGTAAAAAGATCCATTGAATCTCACTAGAGAAAAGAGCCAGGATAGACAATCTGTACTCCTCCAGATGTTGACTGTCACGGCCATCATCCCTAGCCCTTGTGTTAGGTAAGATTGCACTCCCACAACATCTCTAAGCATATGCTGTAGGGCAGGGCTTCTTGAACGTTCTCCACTTGTGGCTGCGTTTCATCCGAGAAACCTTACATACCTATGTAACCCGGTTATATAGGTAATGGTATGTAAAATAGATATACAAATCATTTATTTATACATCATAAAGAAATTATTTTAATCAATTCTTTAATATACCCTTGTTTTGGAATTCAGGTCCCAGAATTCCTGATAGATGCCCAAGTTGCTTGTAGTTTCTAGGAGTCAAAAGTTGCATCAGCACTATAGAATTAATACAGTTTGACACTACTTTAAATACCATATCCCAATGCTATGTAATCATGCAGGTTGTAGTTCTACAAAGTTTTTAGCTTCCCCTGTCAACTAATGGTGCCACCATGGCAGTTAAACAGGGGTCAAATTGCATTCATTCGACAGTGTAGATGCACCCAAAGTGCCAAATACCCAAAGGACCAAAGCAGGCATGTAGCCGGGGGGGGGGGGGTGCTGTTATGTTTATTTATATCATGATCTGATCACCATGCTCAATATATCCAATATGCATGGGGGTATTGGGATAACGATCGAAAAGGTTTTCTAGGGTAGATCCTCACTCACACTCAGACACCCCCTCCCCCAATCAAAATCCTGGCCTACGGGCCTGGACCACAGGATGCAACTATTACTCCAGGAGAAAGCAAAATCACATTTTCTTGAGCATTAACACAAAATTCTGTCATGTAACAGTACTGGTGACAGACCAACTTTGAAATCTTGGGAGAACATTCCATTATGCAATACTGTAGAGTTCAGTATAATAATCCCTCCAGGTTTAAGGTACATTTTCTCAAGACCCCATCCCACAGTTTTTTCATGCTTCATGCGGAGCAGGCAAGAACAGATAGCCAAATGTTTCTCTATTCCTTCCTGCTCCCTAGAGCCAGACACAGAATTATTACATCAGTGCTGAGATCCACTAGGGAAGAGCTTTCCAATCTTTGTGTCACAATACGTTATAGTTTTGGCTGCAGTCATAGGTGTGTGTGTGAATATAAGATGAAACCCCTGAGTATATACTGTAAGTAATACCAACTTGCATGCATTTTTATGTAGGTAAGGTGCCAATTAATTTGGTGACTAAAAATATAAATGAAAGATTTTCATGGGTTATGTTGTGTTCCCATTCATTTATGTATATGTCCGTATCTCTTATAAGGTTTAACCTCCAATTTGCAAGTTAAACTAAATTATTCTGTCACAAAATGATGAATGTTCAAAAAGTGTATCATCAATGTATCATCAACATGAATTGTTTGGAAAGTTCTGTGCTAGGGTCTTCCAGAGGTCACAGTGCTGCTGTAAACATTTCACCTCTGGCTACAGAGACATAGCTATGCTTCTCTGATCCTTCTCACTTCTAACAAGTTATGGAATTGTCATCCAATAGGACTTCAGAGGTTATATTTTAAATCTGGATGGAGGAAAGCAATACCATCTTCTGCAGTCTTCCAGAAAGTACATATACACACATAACAGAATTGCCTTGTGCATATGCCACTAGAACTGAATGCAAGACAAAGTGTGAATACCATAATGAAGGTATCAGTTTGAATGGCAACAAAAAGCACTGTCCACCCCATACTTATTCAGTACAGTTTAGGATTTTAATCCTATTTTTATATATCTGTTGTCTTTTTCTAAGAACATTCATTAATTTATTAATGAATGTCATGTCACTGTTGTTGAATACATTTTAAAAGAATAATGAAGATAAATAAATCTTCCACTGACAATTTGCTTGCAGTGAATCTTTGCGACTTTTTAGATTACTTTTCATGCAAAGTCAGGATGAAATTTCATGGGTGGGTAGATATTGGCCCACTTTCACAACAAATATATAGTTTTTAAAATTCTTTTTATCTTTGCAATGAACTCACACTAACCTTTATCTTGAATTCTCAAGTAGAATTGCTTTTCTGTCATTTGCCAGCATATGGCAGGTTATGTCCCCAGGACAGCCTGAATGCTACATTACTCAGCGTTACTAGCATCATTTATATGTCATCTTTTCAATAATAAAAAAATTGCCTGAGAGGGCATAAAGGGGATGAACCTGCAGCTACTGCAAATCATTTGAATTTCTAAAGGCTGCAATTTGAATTAAAGAAAACTATGTATTTGCTTTGTAACCTTAGGCAAGGCGCTGTCTCCTGTCTCTAGTTGTCTTGACTAGTGGTGACATCCACTGGCATGCCTCGTTCTACCTGAAATAGAAAAGTTATTGATAAAGTGATACAATATTGTATGTATATTGAAAAATTGAAAAACATTTTAATTACATTAATATTAAAAGGGGGAAATGTGATATCTATGTTAATTCTGCCTGAATGTTATGTTACTACACTAAAAACCTTGCCAGAATCAGGATGAAAAATCTCATTTCTGATTTTATTTCTCTCTTCTCCCCCTTGTCCTTGTTTTGAACTTTTGAGAAAAGGAAGTATTGATTTTTGAAAACCCCTGTTTTGAACATCCTCCCACTGAAAATAATTTTAAAGATTAAAATTAAATAGAGATAGACTAGAAAGACGCAAGATACAAAAAGCAATGAAACCAGGTGAAAGGGAACTCAAGTAACAGAGAAGTTGCTGTTCAATACTGCAAGTACCAAACGAAAGGCAAGACCATTTTTGCAGAACTTCCTACTGATGCATGGTTTTGCATCACTAAAAAGGTTTCAAAGTCAAAAGTACACCTCCTTCTCGCAGAATACACATAAAAGAGAAACGCTTTCATAGAACCATAGAATCATTGAGTTGGAAGAGACCAACTTTTTAAACCAGTCCAACCACCTGCCAAGAAGCAGACAAATTGCACTCAAAGCACCCCTTGACAGATGACCATCCAGCCTCGGTTTAAAAGCCTCCAAAAAAGGAGCCTCCATCACACTCTGGGACAGAGAGTTCCACTGCTGAACAGCTCTCACAATCAAGAAATTCTTCCTAATGTTCAGGTGGAATCTCCTTTCCTGTAGTTTGAAGCCATTGTTCCACATCCTAGTTTCTAGGGCAGCAGAAAACAAGCTTGCTCCCTTCTCCCTATGGCTTCCCCTCACATATTTATATATGGCCATCATATCTCCTCTCAGCCTTCTCTTCTGCAGGCTAAACATGCCCAGCTCTTTAAGGTGCTCCTCATAGCGCTTGTTCTCAAGACCCTTGATCATTTTAGTTGCCCTCCTTTGGATACATTCAATTGCAAAATGCAATTGCAAAAGAGCTGTGAACCTTTAAGAGAGTAAAAAGACTGGTCTTGTGAGATTGTAAACTCTCAAAGTTGTATAAGTATCAACAAGAAAAAGAAACATAAGCATACACTTTCAAGAAATAGGCAGTGCTAGCTTTCAAGAAGTATTGTGTTTCATCTAATTTCTATGCTGGTTTTTTTGACCGAAAAAAAGGGATGTGACTATTACACATTGCAGAATTTTGTATATAGTGTAATCAGCAGAGGCTGAGATGAGCCCCAAGTGGTGCAATGGCTTAAACCATTGTGCCAGCAGGACTGAAGACCAACAGGTCAGAGGTTTGAATTCAGGGAGAGTGGGGATGAGCTCCCTCTGTAAGCTCCAGCTTCCCATGAGGGGACATAAAAGAAGCCTTCTACAAGGATGGTAAAACATCAAAACATCTGGGCATCCCCTGGGCAACATCCTTTCAGATGGCCAATTCTCTCACACCAGAAGTGACTTGCATTTTCTCAAGTCACTCCTGACACGGAAAAAAAAGCAGAGGAAGATAGTCTACCCACTGTAAACAGTGTAGCTGGTGCAGGAAAGACTCCAGGAAGCCCTCTTCACTTGTTTTGCTGCACCATACAAACAATAGCTTTGCCCTTGCACTCATTCCCTTTCAGCTATTGTGCTTCACTCACCTGCACGCCTGCACGCTTTTCACCTACAGCACTTCACTTGCCTGAGTCCAGAAGCATTCAGTTGAAGAGCACCAGTATTGGCACTCTCTTCAGTTCAGTGCTTTTGGACTCAGACAAGTACAGTGCTGTAACTAAAAGGGGAGCGTGTGTACATACAAAGCTGTTGTTTGTACAGTGCAGCAAGACACGTGAAGAAGGAAGTCTAGAGTCTTCCCCATACTAGCTAGCTATTTACAGCAGGGAAGCTGACTTTTTCTCCTGGCTACACTGTATGCATATCATCTGCCAGCAATATGTTGGTGTGATGAGTAAAGGCTGCAATGATTATGTGAGGAAAAGAAAAATATCAATTTTGAAGGTCGGAAAAGGGTGTGTGTCTTTTACTCAATGACACTTCTTATGTGGTGAAATACAGTAAGCAAGAATTTCTGTATTTTGAATAGCTATTTCTACTTTTTTATTGTAAATATTCATAATTTTATATAAATAGTTTCAGGCTGGTTATTGTAGATATTTGTAATTTGTGATAGTATGCAAGTTTTCAGGAAATAGGCAAGCATATAATTTGTCTTTGACTATCGCTTGTTTTCATTGCTTCTACTGCATTTGAATATTTTTACTTTATGATTTTAAATATTTGTAATTTTAGACAAGTAGTTTTAGGATGGTTAATTCAGGTATTTGTGATCTGTGACATTATTGGTGTTTTTATGTTAGGTTGTAAAGTATTTGAGGTTCTTATGAGTTCAGGCAAGTAGTCAAATCAACACAAATAAATAAGAAGCAACAAATTGTCTGCACGTTTTACTGTTATTGGGCTCATAGCATTGAGGACTGTGAAGATAAGCACCTGAACCTCAAAATTTACCACCACACCAGAAACAACACTTTAAATAAACCTTGGTACATTACTCAGACACCTTTCCTGCCTTCCTTTATTCTTTCCACCTCTCTGCTACCTGAAGCAGATCATTCTGCCCTGAGGCATAACCAAGTTTAAGTAAATGTCACTGAAAAATCACCCAAATCCTGTCTCTATTTCTCAGACCTACTTCTGTTCCTTCTCACATGTCAGATTTTTTTTATCACATCCTGAAACTCTGCGAAGTATTATTCATATCTATAAAATGATGCTGTACAAACTTTTGTGCTAATGGTAACATTATGACAGTGAACAATGTAGAGATTGGATAATATTTTAAAATTAAAAGTACATATAAGATCAACAATTGGCAGGACTATCTAGATCAGGGATGGGCAAAGTATGATACCCCAGATTTTGTTTTGTGCTTTATGGGACCCCACAGATATCAAAAAAGTGTCCTCACGTGCCCTTTGGAGGAAACTCCAAAAAAAATATCAAATTTTTAGGGGGGTGCTGCTGTTTTGGTCCCAGGAAAACCTTTTTAAAAAAACAGGAAGTGGCGCACATCTCTCTGGAGTGTATTGGTGGCCTTTTCTGCAGGGAGGTGGACCTCCAACATTTCCTGGAAATTCAGTGCAGGCGCCTAACCTGTGGTAGTTAGAGCTCTCCTCTAAATGATCAAGACTTGTTAGATATCAGATAAAGAAACAATCCCAGAGTTAGATAAAAAAACTAACATCAATATATTAGTTCTTATTTATTATTTATTATTATTATTTATTTTGACTTGATAAACCGCCCTTCCCGAGGCTCAGGGCGGTTTACAACATATAAAAACATTGATTTCTCATCTGACAGTATCACCTATCGAAAAATGGATTAAATTGATTGTAATGAACAAATGAAAAGTTAGATAGAAAAATTGAAATAGAAAATTTTGGGCTTTATATTTAGAATAAAAATATTATTGTTTGTGGCGTGCATCTAAGGGATCAATATGCCTTTCCAGTTCCTGTCTCATTAAGCAGAATTTGGCATTAAAGTGATGGTAAATTCTTTCCTCCTTGAACACTCCCAAACTCTTCTACATCAATGTATCTCTTTGTTCGTATCCTGTCCAAGAGCCAAATATCTTCATTTAAAATAACTACCTAGGGAGAAGAGAAAACACCTCTCTAGAGCGTTTGATCCCATCTGCTTGGTTTAGCTCACCGCCAATAAACCCCTGGGGAAATAGTGGCATTCAAAATGAAGATAAACTAACACTCCTTGTAAAGCACTAGCAGATGTGAAATAGTAGCCATTTGCCATTGTCTGATTACGTATTCGTTCCAGTGACTTTCTACAGGTGAGGCAATGTGCCATTTGCAACAAGACTGTGGATTGCAGGGCCGTGGATTATAAACTTTACCCCAACTGTATATACCTAAATAAATACTCCAAGTATAAAGGCACTAAATCCTATCTGATCTTGAAAGCTAAGCAAAGTTGTGTGTGTGTGTGTGTGTGTGTTTCAGGAGTGACTTGAGAAAGTTGATTCTGGTTTGAGAGAATTGGCCGTCTGCAAGGACATTGCCCAGGGGACACCCGGATGTTTTTTTTACCATCCTTGTAGGAGGCTTCTCTCATGTCTCCGCATAGGGAGCTTGAGCTGAGAAAGGAAGTTCAACCCGTTGTCCTCAGATTTGAACCACTGACCTGTTGGTCAGCAGTCC
Source organism: Anolis apletophallus (assembly GCA_030556195.1). Lineage (NCBI taxonomy): Eukaryota > Metazoa > Chordata > Lepidosauria > Squamata > Anolidae > Anolis > Anolis apletophallus. The sequence goes on from JARBWK010000010.1 coordinate 77,769,967, forward strand.
TGCCAGCACATGGGTTTAACCCATTGCATCACCGGGGCCTCCAGCTAAGCAAAGTAAGCCCTGGTTAGTACTTGGATGGGAGACCCCCAACAAATACCTGGTGCTATAGGCTATATTTCAGAGGAAGGAAATGTCATACCATTTCAATCTCTGTAAGCTTGGATCAATCTCATGGCAGCTATAAACCACATAGGGCTATTCCTGGGTAACCCAGGACAAGGACACCTTAATGTGAATGTCTTGGTTAAAGGAAAGCTGAAATTCTGCTACAAGAATCAGGCTTTCCCCTGACTTAGAGGTAGTTAGGACAGTTGGCCCGGTTCCCAGTCCCCTGTTCCCCCATGTCATGACAGTCCCTGACCATAGTACACCACCTTCCTTTTCCAATGTCCCAAACACTGTTTTGCTACATTTTTACCCATTGAAGGGGTTCAGCGTCTTGTATGGAACAGCAGATACATTTACCGCACCACATCATTTTGAATCGATTCCAAGTCTTCACTTACCAACCTCATTGGGGGTTATCGCTTGCATATCCTAAGAAAGGAACAGCGAAGAAGAATTGTCTAGTGCTAATATACCGGAACCATTGTGTGGTGATTATGGTTGCGAATTAGCTGCGCCAGTGTGGACATTTGCCCCGGGATTTTTCCCTGGACAACATACCGCATTGCTCATTTGGACACCGTTTGATTTCATTCAACTGACTTTAGCATGTGATGGACATATGTATGAATTATTAAATTGAGCAGTGAGTATGGACCTATTATGGATTGTATTGAATATCCAACAGCTATGGTTTATCTGTATATCACATTCCTTACTTGTATATTGCATGGTTTTTCATATGTCTGTGTCATTTATGATATGTAATAATTAACATAATATAATAATTATAGAGGTTCACATTTTGCTACAATCTTTGATAGTTTTCTAGCCCATTGTGCTTTCTTAGTGGTTAGTCCAATGTCCCAAGCACCAGAAAGGGAGGGGAAAGAGAAAGGGAATTTTCTCTTCTCCCCCTTCCCTTCTCTCTTGGCACGTCATTACTCTGATTGTTATCAGAGCATGCACCAGGGGAAAGGTAGGTGGTGTGGCATAGTTGGAGACCACTAGGTGACTGTCCAGTGGTGCTGAATCATGGTTGGTACCACTAGACAGTAGGGACTCCCTTCCACCTCCACTGTAGCTGGAGATGTCCCTGTGCAGACTCCAGTGAGGCCTGATCCAGAGTCCAACATGGCAGAGTTAACCTGAATTTTGGGTACATGTACTGTAGATGAGGCCGAAATTGGTGTCCTGGATTACAATCCAAGACCATCTCGAGGACTGCAAATTCTTTAAGTGGTTTTAGAATTCTGCAGCTCTAGAAATGCTATGTTTATGCTTGCTGCAATCTTTGCTTCCAGTTGTTTTCAATGGGTTAGAAAGACAAGGCAGAAAACTTAGCAAGTCTACATATCCGGCAGAATGTTTGTAAGTTTTCCTTTGTCTCCAAGATGATCAACAGATGAAAGCAAACCCTGATCAAGGAGGTTCTTCTCCCAGGAATGACACTAACAACTTTAGCAAAGAACAAACTTTTTCACAAGTACATGGATATTTTGAATTTTCTCTTATGAATAGTTTCTAAGCAGGGATGGAAAGAATGTTTGAAAATAGTCTCTCATATGTTTAAAAAATGGTTTTCCCAAGTGAAAGGTTTCCTTATGAGAAGTTCCACGCATTGAGAATTTTCACATTTGGTGATTTTTCTGTGCAAGAAGGTAGGGTGTGCATACAACTGCAGTTTATGCATAGAAAACATGTATTCTGCAAGATGCAAGTTGTGGTTTTGCAAAATGCAGTTTCTTGAACACATTTTTAAAAACCCACTTGGTGTTTTCAGCACAAAATTGCCAACAGCCTGAAAACTGCATTGTTTTTGAGAACTATCTTGAAGCAAAGTAGAAAATTGCTTCTTTCCAGAATAAAATTTATATCCCTCCCTTTTTGTTGTTGTTATAAACTACCTTTGGGGCCAAAGAATTTTGACATTTTGAAAAGTACTAGCAATACAAGTTTCTTTATTGTTTTATAGTGAAAGTAAGCTTGCTATGTATTTTAATTGGCTGAACAGGAAGTAATCAGTTTTACAACTGTATTTTTTTAACTTTTGCTCATTTTGTTTGTCACCTGTGATAGATGTAGTTTCTTTCGTTGTTTTTCATTGTTTGAATCTCCGAGACAAACACAAGATTTTAATCATACCACACATCCTTTTTTTCAAGTTGTGGCCTCTTTACCTATGGATGAAAATTAATCCCACCACATGATGTCACCTCCTTTCATAGGAGATTCCTGGACAAAACATAGATGAGCAGTAGTTTTTTTAAAAAAAAATGCACAATTCCTGTCTTTTTTTCTGTGCAATGGGGCAGATTGGCTTGCAGTGCAGACCAGTTTCTCTGGTGCAGTATACTTCCAGGAGAAGGAGAAGGCGAATGGAAGGACATGAAACCCATTGTGGGCTGAGCTTCTGTGCAGAAAACCAACAATTAATTCTTTCTTTGTGAAACTACAACTCCCAGCATTCCAAGCATTGAGCCATGGCAGTTAAAAGGGCATCAACCTACAAATTCTATTGAAATCACAATTAAATCTGAATGAACTTTTTATTCTAATTGTCTTTGCAGCTAACGAGAGGGAAAGGGGCTAATTTTTATGCAGTGGCTCAGAAGAGTCGTCACATTTCCCCTATCACACACCACTCATCTTTACACTCCGTGCAGCTTCAACTCATTGCACAGCACAGCTGAAAGTACCTTCAAAAAGCACCAAAAGGGATGTGTGCAGTAACATGTGAGGTAGCCAAGGACCCTTCTGTCCCAGCCTAAGATGCATTCCCCATGGGTTTTTCATGGGAGAACCCATTTTAGGAGACATGTGTGATAATGTCCACACCAGACCTGGCTAAAAGTACAAGCTCATTGTAGCTAACACAAGCTGCATATCCAGCATATGAAATTAGACTGTTGGGTCTGCACAAAAAAGTCACAAACTGTGGAGGTGAATTGCACACGGTACTTCTAGTACATTGTAATGAATCTGTCAGACCACATTGTATCTCCTGTCTACTATATATATCTAGACTGAAATGTATCTAGATTATCTAGATCCATTTCAGTCTGGTTTCAGGGCTGGTTATGGGACAGAGATGGCTTTGATCACCTTGGTGGATGACCTACACAGAAAATTGAACAAGGGGAGTGTGTAACTATTAGTTCCCCTGGAACTTTCAGTGGCTTTCAATACAATTAACAATGGTATCCTTCTGAGTCATGTTTTTGGGATATGGCTTGGAGGTACTCTTCTTCAATGGCTCTGTTCCTTCCGGGGGGGACACGTTATCAGAAGGTGGTGCTATTCTACTCGTTCGCCACTGGCCTGTGGGGTCTTTCAAGGTTCCGTGTTGTCCCGCATTATGTTAAAAATGTACATGAAAGCATTAGGAGAGGTCATCCAGAGTTTGTAGTACCATCCACATGCAGATGACACTCAACTATATCACTCCATTCCAGCTAATTTTAAGCAGCTGCTGTGCTAAACTGGTACCTGGCCGATTTAATGGGCTTGATGAGGGTAAGCAAATCCAGACAAGACACTTTAATCTAGACAAGACAGTCAAAACACATATCTGGAAATAAGGATTCAGCCTGTGTTAGATGTGGTTACACCTCCACTGAAAACACAGGTATGAAGTTTGGGGGTACTCCTGAACCTGAAGGCCCAGGTATCAGCAGTGGCCAGGAATGCTTCTGCATAGTTAAAGCTAGTGTGTCAACTGTGTCCACTGTTGGAGAAGTTAGTTCTGGTTACAGTGGTACATTCCATGGTTACATCCCAGTTGGACTACTGTAATGCACCCAATGCAGGGCTACCTTTGAAAAGTGCTCAGAAACTTCAGTTGGTTCAAAGAGCAGCAGCCAGACTGCTAGCTGCTCCTCTGGCTACCAACAAGTCTCCAGACACAATTTGAAGTGCTGGTTTTGACTTGCAAAACACTATACAGCTCCATTCCAGGTTATCTGAAGGACCATATCTCTTTATATGAACCTGGTAGTCATACTAGATCTACTGGGAAGGACCTTCTCTCAGCCTCACCACCCACTCAAGCATGTTTGGAGAGGACCTTTTCAGTGGCTGCTCTTAGACTGTGGAAATCCCTCCCACTACAGATCAGGATGGGCCCATCTCTCCTGGCCTTCTGCAAGCAGATTAAGGCTTTTTTTTTCAGCAAGCAGGCATTTGGAGAAAGATGTGGGGCACATTGCTGGGGAAGTTGCGGGTGGGATTTGGGAGTGGTTGGATGTTTTAAAATGCATATTAATTATATGTATTGTATTTTAACTGTATTTTTAACCTAACACACACAATACTGTTTAATTTTTTAAAGTTTTATATTTGCTATGTTTTAAATTGATCAAAGTGTGTGATTGTTATCATCCTTGAGTCCCCTCAGAGAGAAGGGCAGAGTATAAATAAAGTTAATAAATACTAATTTTCAAGACACTGATGTTGATCATGTTGTCTGCACTGGATTCCCCTAACCAAACATTAACTGTCTGAAATAAAGTAATACAAGCATTTCTTTCCATGCACATTTGTTATGAACAACTTTGAAGTAGATGCACAGATGCCATATGGCTCTGCCTTTGGATTCAGAGGAGAAGAGGCACAAAATAGCTATTCTGGAAAAGGAACTAAGGTGCAAAAACATTTATTTTCTTTGTCCTTTTTTGCATTTTGTTAGGTCAATGGTAACTTCTCTAAAGTGAAAAAGAAACATATAATTTGTCATGCAAAAGAAAAAAATCCTGTTTGTTTATCCATGATATGTGACCAAAAGGTCACATATCATGGAAGCTTGTTTTTAACAGGTTTTGCACATTTAAAAATGCAATAGATAGCAATAAGCTATGATCCTCCACCATCAACTTCACTGGACTGGCCAGATTGTTCAAATGCCTGATCACTCAACTCAAGAATGTTGGTGGACAGGAAAAGAGATTTAAAGATTAAAGCCAACTTTAAAAATTGTGCCATAGACACCAAGAACTGTAAAGCTCTGGCCTTTGAGCATTCTAACTGGAGGCCAACTGTTACCAACAGTACTGTGGGATTCAAAGAGGTACAAATGGAGGGTGAAAGGGAGAAACATGACAAGAGAAAGATGCATCAAGCCACCCTGACCTGACCACCACCCACCTGGAAATCAATGTTCTCACTGTGGAAGAACATGCAAATCAAGAATAGGTATCTACAGTCACCTACAGACCCACCACCAAGACACTACACTTGGAAGACAATCATACTCAGATACTAGGGATCGCCAATGATGAATGTAATTGGATACCATCGGAGTATTGCTGCAGTTTTGCAATATTCCTAGTGCTGTTTTAAATAAATGGCTATGTTAATTTTTTCCTCTTTTCCTTTTCCTTTCCATCTTTCTCTCACATAGAACTCTCAAACACTGCATTCGTAAAATTCCCCATTCATTATCATACATTGCTTTCAGGCATGATCCCATTGTCCATTTACAACAAATGTTTGTTGTCACTGTACATCACCTCTATATTCAGGTGATTGGTCGTAGTTCCTTATTTCTCTGCAGCAGATGAACATGAACAGATTTCGGCATTTCAGACTCTATTCACCGAGCAAAGATACAGCCACTTTGCCAAGGCAAGCAACTGACAAAAAGTCAGCCAGCATAAGACTTGCACCTGCCTGGCAGATCAACCTGTATCCCATGGCTTTCAGATGGCAAATTCATCTCTTGTTTTCTCCTTTAGAGTGTTCTTCTGGTTTCGGTTCTGATTCTTTTAAGGCCCTGGTTATCTTTCAGCACTCAGTTGGCCTTTAACTATTACTTTTAGTGTTCAAATACTGATATTCCCTCCCAGCAGAGACTTGACACAAAAACCTCCCTGAGCATTGACTTGACCAAAGAAGCCTTTACAGACAGCTACAATGTTTTCCCGTACTGAATTGCTTTGTCCTCTATTATCTTCTGCTCACTGTTTGGACAGAGGATTTTGTATACTCAGAAATATATTTTATTATTTCCTGATAACACAATTATAAATAACAGCAGCCACTGTTACCTGCATGGTGTGGGAGTGTAGGGCTCCTGTTGTAAATAAGCCTCCAGTTACTACAGGTAGTAGCATGGAGGAAGGTGCTGAGGCAGTAACATCAAGCAGTAGCTCAGTTTGGGGCGCGGCTCTGGATGATCAGGCTTCTACAGCTGGGGTAAAGCGAGTGGCTAGTGCCTCAAGCCTTGACTCAGAAAGAGAACAGAGGAGAAAGATTCAGCATATACTTAGGGAACCTTCTGAGTCTGATACATTTGAAGGGTTTCCAGGGAATGCAGAATTACAGTCAGAAGAAAGTGATACAGACCTAGATTCAGCATTGGTGCAGGAAGTGAGGGATGTATGCAATGCGGACTCAGGGGACAGTACATTTCTGGGGTTCCAGACGGATCAGGACTGGCCATCTTCTCATTCAGAAATTGAGTGGGGTCCTTTAAGCCAAGAAGAGCTGTGGCTGGGTTGGAGATCTGGACATGGTACAACAGCTGCAGGGAATGGGAATGCTGCTGCTTTGGAGCAGGGTGGGTTCTCTGATGAATCTGATTGATAGTGCTATATAAGAAGTGAGTATTTGGCTTGACCCTCACGGTGGTCAAGGAGTTGTTATTCTGGTTCGTGTATCCTGTGTTCCTGTGTCTTGGTTCCTGGTTTCCAGATTACTCCTGCTGCCGTGTACCTCTTGACCTTCACTGTGACTGCTCTCCTGTCGACTCTGGAACGTCTCCTCCTTTCCTGTATGTTTGTCTCCTGTCCTATGATCCCTGGATTGAAGTTGGACTACGCCTTATGGACATCCCTTTGACTGAACGCCGCAGAAGGACGTCTGCTGTTTTTTTTTTAGTTCTTTTCTTCTCAGCATTTTTGGTTTTGGGGTTTCCTGGGATAATTGGGGGTTTTGTACAGCCGAAGATAGGCTATTTTTTGTTATTCCAACACCCATTTGATGTGTAAATAAACTTTTGTTATCTTTTAAACTCATGGACTCAGCCACGGCCATCTCTGTACCACAACAGCTCCTTTCAATCTATGGATTACTTTTGTTTATTTAATTTGTATCATAGCACTTGCACAAACTCTTTTCCTATAATGTGCCTAAAATAAGGATTCTTCTTCAAAAGTAATACAGAAACATAAAAGACTTAGCCATAGGGTACATCCATTCCTTGAAGTTTGTACATTTGTGTACATGTGTTTGTACATGTGTGTGTACCCTGACGTTTGTGCATCCTGATGTTTGTACATTTTTATGCTGGTCATTGACCGTAATAAATCTTATTGTATTGTATAACCATACCCTAAGTGCATTATCATTAATGCAGTTTGACACTACTTTGACTAACATTGCTTAATGTTGTGGAATCATGGGAATTTCAATTTTATAAGGTTTTTAGCCTTCTCTGCCAAAGAGTGCTGGTACTTCACCAAACTACTGACTCCTGGATTCCATAGCATTGAGCCATGGCAAAATGGTGTCAAACTGCATTACTTATACAATGTAGATGCACTCATAGATGTGAATAAATCAAGGAAATAGAAGTCTTATGTATAACTAGTATCTTAGATGATAGGTGATATTAATCAAAGTTGATTACTTGAACTAAGTTTTCCTATATAATTTAAAGTATGAACTCAATAAATGTAAGCAAAAATGAGTAGGAGCATTAGAACGCAAGCCAATAAGAGAAATTTAGTGATCCAAGGAAAGGGCACAAATTAAGGGAACAGCAACTAGAATAAGACTCTACATAAGAGTACAGAGACAGAACACAGGAGAAAGTGATTTAGGAATGTAAACAAAGCTTTTTTTTTAATTTTTAAAACCCTTTATTTTATATAATTCCAGCTGAATTGTTTCATGGTAACAAACACAATTCGAAGCACAAACCTATACTTAAATCCTTATTTACCAAACCTGATTTTTAGAAAAATCATCTCCATTCTGGACCTCAGGTCCTTTAGTCACACTTACCTTCTTTTCTACTTCCTCTCTCTGTGTGTCATCTTCTTTCTCCTCCTCCTCCAGCCTCCCCAATTCTCTAGCTATCTTTCCCCTCCTTTCTCTTTTCTCTATTTTCCCCCTCCCTCTCATTTTTCTTTTGGAAGTTCATCAAATAGAGCAAAGGGAAAGTGGAGGGAATCATCTTAACCCATTCCCTCCCATCTTTTCCCGTCTTGAGGGATGGCCAGCTATTCTACATACTTACCCATCTTCCCCCTGGCTTTCCCCCAATTTCTCCTGTTTGGAGTCAAGTAACACTGACTCCTGAAGATGGACTTCAGGCTCCATTTCAATGCACTTCAGAAACAGAGCTTCACAAATTCCCACCAGAAATTCTAACCTCATATAATATGATGGCCTCCATGGGACTCCCATGGGGTTGTGTTTCTGAAGCACATTGAAACTGAGCCCAAAGAACATCTGATAAGGTCCTTATTCCACCCTCACTTCTTCTAGCTGAACCCATCGTTTTTGTTCTCTTTCCTGTCGGTTCTGCCTCTTTATCAATTTATTTCTTTGCCATCCCCTCAAAAAGCATTGGTATCATTATCAATGGAAGTTAGATTTTCAGCATTTTAAAGTTATAAGACCTGTTAAATGTGGTAGAATTTGTTTCTGGATAGAGTCATTGTTATCACTATTCTCTCTGCCTCCCCAAAATTTTAAATGATAGCATGGTCGATATTATTTGGGATATGCAAGGATTCCACAACAGGGGAAGGAAGGAAAGAAGAAAGGGAGGGAGGGAGGGAGGGAGGGGGAGGGAGGGAGGGGGAGGGTGGTGTGGGGGGGGGGGAGGGGGGGGGGAGGGAGGGAGGGAGGGGGAGGGAGGTCCAGATGGTGATCTCACAAATCACAAAGCATTGATGTGCATTAAGAATTTTCTTTCATGCACTTTCATGGGAATTTGTTACCTGGCATTAAATGGTCAGTGTGGATAGGACAATAGTGATAGATAATTTGATAGCAACCAGGCCAAATTCACAGCAACATTTTCCAAACTGTTGTTCATATTCTGCTCTTCCAAATGTACTTTCCTGACCTCTTAAAATAAATGCTGCTTGACACCTCAAGAACACAATTTACATCTTATTGTCTAAATAATTCAGTAGGTGGGCAAGGAAAGATATTATCATTTTGATCTAATGTAGATGTAATGATCTCAAGATGGAAAGCTTTTAGAATCCCAGTCAGCCATTTTCTGTCAAAGTGAATCAACCAAATTCAATTCATAAATGCCGGACAGCCTTTTTAGTTTTTGGACTTAAAACAGCCAGGGTTAATATTGCTATGAACTTGCATTTTGTAGTGACTGTTAAATATAGATGTCAGTTTTGGCATTTATTATTTGAAATATGGGAGTTAACTTTGACCCTATCCAGACTCTAATAGGGCCAATGACATCCCTCTGAAATTCAAACAGAATGTCAGAATTTGAATTAATCCTTGGTGTAATTGAAACTAATGTGACTAATGTTGCTGTCCTTGAGCAAGCAGGGATCACCAGTGTTGAGGCCATGGTATTGAGAACACAGCTGCGCTGGGCAGGGCACGTCTCTAGGATGGAGGACCACCGCCTCCCAAAGATACTACTCTATGGTGAACTTGCCACGGGTCAGCGCAAGAGAGGTGCCCCCAAATAGAGATATAAGGACTCCCTGAAACAACATCTCAGGCTCGGCCAGATTAATCACCAACAATGGTTTACCCTGGCCTCACATTGGGAGGCATGGAGACGCACTATCCACAATGCTGCAGCCTCTTTCGAGAAGACACACCGAATGGGTCTCGAAGAGAAACGACAACACAGAAAGAACCGCAACTTGGAAACAACATCACCCAAGGAGACTTTCTGCTGTGCTTTCTGCAATGGAACTTGCCTATCTCAGATTGGCCTTTTTAGTCATCAACGCGCTTGTAAAAAGTGTGGGATGAGTCCTTCCCAAGAATCTTTGTTCGTAAAGTAATGCCGAGAGAGAATTGAAATTCAAAATTCTTCTTGCTTTTGCAGGATGATTTTTTGTTCTTATATTTGAAGGCTACCATCTTCTTGAATCCCCAGGAACCAGCAAATTGAACCTATTATCAGACCACAATTTCTTCTTCAGTGCAGACAAGACTATTTAGAAATTATTGGGTGAACTATGGATCACTGACCACATTTGCAATCCCCAAAAGTTGATAGACCACAATAGAGCAACTGCCCTATGAACAACATTGGAGCCTGCTTTGCTGCTGTGCTCTTTAAACCTCAGTCCTGTGCCATAAGTATCCTTCCTGTTGCCATAACACCCCTTACATTTGTAGTCAGTTGGTGATGAGGCAAAGCATTAGTCGCATGTTCAGCAACTGTCACAAATTGCCTTTGACTTTAATTATCTCATATGGGAAGTAAGGCACTGAGTGACGAGAAGTACCTTTGAAGCCTTGTGAGGGCCCATGCAGACAGTACCTATAACATGGGATAACATTCCTGTGTTAAAAAGGGGGTGTTAAAAGGGGGGTGGCTAGATAACATTAGCAATAAATACATGCTGATTCACAGCAACGGCTGAAAAACATGGAATAAGAATTTCCCTGTAGTAGCTCAACCAGGGACTGATGAAGGGTTCGCTGAAGATTCAGAAGGGGTTATGGGATTTCCTGAGGTTCAAAGTGATGCAGATTCAGGCCAGGTTCAAAGTGTTGAAGATTCAGGCCAGGGAAATGAAACTGGCTCAGACAGGGCTTAGCTCCAATGTCAATCACAGCAGCCAGAAACAACATCATTTAATAAAGGGTCGATCAAAGAAGAATTAGTGAAACGAAAAACACCTGGTGTTATGGAGATAAACAGAAGTCTTCATTTACAGTGCAGAGCAGAGAATCGGCTCTGTAGGTCCGAGAGAATATGTGGAAAAGAGATAGAGAAAATTCATGGGAAATGACATGAATTCATGAATGCTTATTAACAGTCAGTTGTTTACCTTATAGTTCAGGCAACGTTGGCTTTTGAGGAAGAAGCTAGGCCTGATTTCTTTGGTGCTTGTGTCAAGTCAAATTCTGGTTTTGGATTGAAGTACCCTGGAAGTTTCCTATATTCTTGTTTTATGATTTCTGCTCAAGTTTTCTAAGTATATCTTTTGATTATGGATTTATGCTGCATTTGTGATTTTTTGGCTATTCATGGACTATGTTATCTTTGGATTTTTATGAGACATTTGGATTTTTGTGTTGTTATCATCTATTGCCAAGCCTTTATTATTATTATTAATATTCTTTTTTATCCCTGCTTTTTCATATATTTTAATGTATTTTTTACAATAAACTGTTTCCTTAAACTTTGGACTCATGTGTGGTGCTGTGGTCATAGGTGGCCCCAGGCCTGGGGTGCAACATTCCCCTTTTATCCCAATTTTGGCCAGAAATGTGCATATTTGCATCACTGTATATCCCTACACTCGCCAAAAACACATGATTTCCTTCTTTCCCCACTACAGAGATCACTCCAGCACATGTCCACTTTTTAAATGCCCGAAACAGCTGATCAGGTGATTGGACTGTCAAACACAGCTGATTTAAAGGAAGCACGAATGGAGAACAATTCGAACTCTCTGAAACTCTTGATTTTAAACTGTATACTATTAAACAGCTTGAATAATCAATTAGGGAAAGAAAGAAATCCGGTGGAAGTTTTTTAAAAAAAATAACTCTGTTACATGCTGAACCGTGTATGCGCAGATGTGGGTCTGCTTATATTTGTATTAAGATATTACCATGTGCGCCTATATGGTTCAACACATAACAGAGTGATTTTTTTTAAAAAAAAACTTTTGCCAGATGTTCCCCATCCACCCTCTATCTTGTTCTCAGACAGAGGAGACCCGTGAGGATGGTGGGAGAAGAAATCTTAGGATCCACACATGTGCATGAGAACCTGCTCTCAGGTCCCGGGTTTTTTTGTCCTCCCTATTAAACCCACATTTCAGCACTGTCTGGAAGCACCCTGATACCCTGAATCTATCCCTCTGTACCTGGTCAGAAATCTTCTGACTATCATATTAGTAAACAGACTTTCCCTTGCCTCAACAAATATCTCTCAAGTCTTATAAACAAGTACATAGAGAGTCTCTCTCCCTCAATAACTACTCATGATCTCTCCAGTTAAGCACTTCACATCACAGTTCATTTCACAGTTTATATCAGCTGATATCAAAGCAAAATTGCTCTGAGGATTGAGGATTTATGGATTTATGGAGATTAGGGAACTATTGTAGAAAAGGGAGGTTGATCTGTTGATCAGTTGGCAGGTTGATCTGTAGAGTGAGCTTGTTGCCCTTGCTAGCTAAATATACACATGATATTGAGCTTTACCTTCAAATGTGTAAATAGTGATAACAGCTTCTAAGTGTATTGAAAGACTCATTTACAGCAAGCAGGTTACTCTAGTATAAATCTGGCTCAGAACCGCTTTGAATCCAGCACATACATACTCAATCTGTGGCTATTGTTCAGATGGGCTGAGACAACATCAGCCCCGCTGGACTGTCATCTCTTTTGTGTTGCTACCACCACTCTTGACCTGCCATTGAGTTTTGTTCAATCACCAGATTAGCGTGGTTGCATGATGCATTCTGCTCTTCTGGAGATTTTGAAGCAGAGGTTGGATGGCCATTTGTTGGAGTTGCTTTGATGTTGTGTACCTGCATGTCAGAGTTTGGATTGGATGGCCTCCACCTCCATGAGTCTATTATTCTAGACCGATGTTAGAATGGGGGACCTGCATGACCAACAAGAAGGATAGCATCAATCTCTCTTTATTTTTTATCATACAGGCAGATTTTTCTAACATCAGCAGACATGACTGCAGTGGTCAGGTGCTCAAATAGAGGTGCATGGTTGGCTAGGAGTGGAATCAGTTGCAAATAATCAAGTCTCTTTCCCTGTGCTGATCAGTATAGGGAAAGGATGATAGCAGCAGTGTCCATCTCAACAGGGGATCAAGCAGCATTGAGCCCAATCCAGCTTTCCAGACTGCCTTGAAGATTTAGAATACTCCAGAGTCTTCCCCTGACTTTGCCTAGAGTGGGGCAAAGTAAGTTTATAACCAAAATACCTGGAACTATCAGAAGTTGCTATAGTTCATGAATACAGACAGAGGCCCCTTCCACACTACCCTATATCCCACAATCTGATCCCAGATTATCTGGCAGTGGATACTCATATAATCCAGTTTAAATTGGATAATCTGATATCAGTTCCTGGGATATAGGGCAGTGTAGAAGGGTCCAGAAGTGCATTTGTGATGGATCCAGGTTTTTTGGCCCGTGAAGACAAGCTCTTGGTTGCCTGCAATTTCCTGTAATGTCAACATTTTAAATTTTACATTTAAATACCCTGTGAAAAAGTAGAGAGGAGAAGAAGCTCACTTATTATTCAAGTTGTAGCTCAAATTCCAATTGTTCTTTGAGGGCTTTTTGTTTTTCCTTTTACATAACTTGAACTTCACCCTTTTCATTGAGGTACCTGATAGGATCACTTTTCTCCCAGAATTGTATGCTAATGATCTTTTTTTCAATTATACTCCCTATAGAATATCTCTATTGTTTTATGTACACACAATATATATTGTTAAAATTTAATCTCACTCAGCTCCACAGTAGGTGGCTTGGAATATCAACACAATTGTGCATGCATTTCTCCTAGTTATGTTCATAAATTCTTACAACAATGAAAGCTTCTAACTAAGTTAAACATCCTTAAATCACCCTCTGCTCTCACAGTGCTCCTTGTCTAGTTATCTTGCTGTGTTTGTGGAGGCTATAGTTCCAATATTTTTCATTTATTAAGCCTTTCCAACATGTATATTGTATAACCCAAGCCTATTTGGTTGTGCCGAGATTGGACAAGAACTACCGTGCTATTTCTTTCTCTTTCTCATTTGAGTAAAGCTAGATGGATGCTACATTATTCCAAAAAAGCAGACATGACTTATCTGTCACTTGCAGAGCTCGTCTAATGTATGTGTCAAGCCTCTCAAGAACACTGTCTTAGAGATAGAAATATAATGGGTAAGAATATGGATGGGTGAGTATTAAATTAAATGTCAACTCTGACCTTTAGAGGTCAAAAACTCAACAGCTGGGAATGACAGATGCACTTTTGAAAGTCTTTCAGACATCTAACAGTGCTCTTCTGGACTAGCTCTGTAATAATATGAGCTCGGGAAAAGCCTGCTCAGTTCAGTGTGGCCTCACAGTACTTGTCTACATCAGCCGGAAATACCTGGTTTTCTGCAAATAGAAGATGGGCTGTCCTCATGAGGCACATTTATTTCCAATGATTATCTCAGGGTTTTTAGCTTTAAGATTACTTTATTCCACTTTGGGAAAAGTTTGGGAATAGTCTGCAGTTTCTGGAAACTGTATTATTCCATAGCTTTGAGGCATCAGAATACCTGGATCAGATTTAATTCAGCCTGATCCGCTGACCAGAATAGAACACCAACGGCATGACGTTTTCCGTGCCCTTGTCAGCACATGGCTGTGTCACCACTGTTGTGCTAAGCTGGACATGAAACTCCATAAGAGCTCCTACCCATTGTGTTGGCCACTGCTGACATCAGAATGGTTCACACACATGACCAGGAAGAAGGAGGACAGTGCCAGAATGGAGCTCTTGTGTGACATCAGAGAGTGCCCCTTCTGATGTCAGCAGAGGCCACTACAATAGCTGGAGCTCTTACAGACATTTATGGCAGCAGTGGTGACATGGAGAAGGTAAGATATGTGCCACCCCAAACGAGCAGCTGTGCTCCCTAGCCATGAAAATCACAACCCTGGATTTGACATGATTATGCTGGATCTGAGCTGCTCCAGGGCACATTTACACAGGCTGAACTCCTAATTGTAGATGAGCCCCGAGTAATTCACTATTCACCTATGGATGCAGAACATTTGTTGACTGAGCATCCAAATACTCATAACAGCTGTTTTAAGTATTTTTGGTGAATGTGAACATGTACATTGATGGATCCATACATTATTGGCCATTCAAAGTTTACTACTCACCCAATCAATTATGAAACCTGGGGACACTGGTAGGGAAAGGAAGGAAGTGTGGGGAAGACAAAGTATAAACTTAGACATTCCATTAGTGGTACCTGGGGCATGCTTGATCATGTAGGAAATGATAAGAAATATTTTGATAAATGGGATCAACTTTATATATCTTTTACATTAACATGGTAATTCGTTCAAGCTGGAAGACAAGATAGTCTGAGGGGATTTGTCAAATGTCATTACTATTTATCTGGTGCCTAAGAATGCTCGGATGTCTTTTCTTTTGAGGGTGTTTCCCTTTCAAAGGTTAGAAAATTCTCTTGGAATTTTCAGAAATTCATTAAAAGCATTTTTGTTCTGCTAAGCTTTTTGACTCTCTTAGTATTGCCATTTTAGTATCTTACATTGTTACAATTTTGTTCTTTATGGTTTAAATGTTCTATTGATTTTCAGATGTAGTTCTTCAATGAGCGCTATATATTTTGATACTCTACCTTGCCTTGGGCAGTTTGTAAATAGCTAAGATGAAATAAAATAAATAGCATGGACTGAGATTCTGCAACAATGTAGCATAAATCCCTACATGAAGAGCTCCACATTGATTGTGCTATGTGATTTTTGAGTCGGATGGCTATGTCGCACAACTAAATGCACAACTTCATGTGCAACAGAATGCACAAGCACATGCGCAACCAGATACACAACTAGATGTGATACACAATTAGCTATGAATCCAAAGTAGTATTTTAGTTAATTTCAGAGGGGATAGAGGAGTACACATCAGTTGAGAATGCACATTTAATTGCAATGGCAGCTTTGAATTAAAAGTGAACAAAGGACATTGGACAAAAACATTTCAGACATCAGGAGGCTTTCATCCTTGGTCCCCCATTATTAAATGATCCAACATGGTGTAGTTATTTGTTTGTTGGTCTATGACTCTGCAGACCAGGGTTCAAATTCCCATTCAGAAATGGAATCCTACTGGATGACATTAGGCAGATTACATTCTCTCAGCTTCAGAGGAAGGCAAAGGCAACCTCACTCTGAACAAATCATGCCAAGTAAACTTTGTGATACGTTTATCTTAAGTTCACCATGAGTATACTTACCTGGCAGGCGAGACACCTTGATCCTGACTGAGTTCACCATAAGTCAGAAATGACTTGAGTGCACAAAATTACAATAGCTTTCATAATTAGCTAGTTCTGCAAAGTACAAAGCACATTTATTCAGAATTAAATTTCACAAAGATCAATCTCTTCAATCTTGGGAATAAAGCCCCCTGAACTAAGTGCAACTTAAGTGAGGCTTTATTGACAATTGTATGAAGAGTTGAAAAATCACACAAGTTCAATTGTGAGGTCAGACATACTATCCTACAGCCCTTCCCTAAATGATGCCCTTTGGTGTAATTCACTAGAGATGGGGCTACAGCTTGTGATGTGTATTCTCATGGTCAAGATTATAGGCCAGTCCTAAGCACACCTACTCAAGATATTCATTTTCATTAACTCAGTTGGGTGTACTATAGTTGTCCTTAATGAGCTACTTAGATAGCATTTAGCTGTAGATCCTAATCATTTTTGTTTCCTTATATTAAAATGTTGAGGCACAATTTTCAAGGATTTGTAGCTTTCGTGATTATAGCTGCAAGAATTTTGTATGCAAAATATTGGAAAACTAATGAGATACCAAATATCAAAGACTGGAACCAAAAATTAAACAGCGGTGCAATAATGGCCAAGTTAACAAATTGTACGAAGGAAAAAGAAAGAATGTGAAAAGTAAATGATTTAGAAAATAATTAGCTACCATTTATTGAGCACTGGAATAATAAGAATCAACAGAGCAATTGAAGCAGATTTCAATTAGTATGACATATTTGTTTTCAATTCATATGCTCTTTTTCTGTTGTGTAAATAGGCATTTAAAATAGAGTTTATATATCTAGCTGTGTTGATCCACCATGGGTATGCTAGTTTACGTTGCACAATTTTTTGCTGTATTGTATTTTTGGGCTTGGCCTCATGTTAGCCACCCCGAGTCCCCTTTGGGGAGATGGTGGTGGGGTATAAATAAAGTTTATTAATATTGTTGTTGTTGTTGTCTTTGTATGAAGCATCTGTGTTCCTGTATTTCATCATACACAAAATGTGGCTACAGTTCAATATCACCTCAGCATAGTATACACATAAGGAAGAACTACACCAACACTAAACAATCTTGGGCTATGTGCAGCTTCAAGATGATTTGAAACTATGGTGGCCACAAAACTCACACCAGCAATCCATGCTCTCTCGGCATTACTTCGCGAACGAAGATTCTTAGGAAGGACTCATCCCACACTTTTTACAAGCGCGTTGATGACTTAAAAGGCCAATCTGAGATAGGCAAGTTCCAATGCAGAAAGCACAGCAGAAAGTCTCCTTGGGTGATGTTGTTTCCAAGTTGCGGTTCTTTCTGCGTTGTCGTTTGTCTTCGAGACCCATTCGGCGTTTCTTCTCGAAAGAGGCCGCAGCATTGTGGATAGTGCGTCTCCATGCCTCCCGATGTGAGGCCAGGGTGGACCATTGCTGGTGATCAATCTAGCCAAGCCTGAGATGCTGTTTCAGGGAGTCCTTATATCTCTTTTTGGGGGCGCCTCTCTTGCACTGACCCATGGCGAGTTCACCATAGAGTAGTATCTTTGGGAGGCGGTGGTCCTCCATCCTAGAGACGTGCCCTGCCCAGCAATCCATGCTACATCACAGCTTAAAGAAGCAACAGGAAATATTTCTAAGTATATCCTGCTAATAAAGCTGGTCCTTTATTACTCCCTCCCCTTTGAAATATGAGATTGGATAAAAGTTGGCTTTCCTTGGAATGTTATGACACCGAGGCTTTCTTGTTTGAACAAGATGACTGTGAAAAGAACTGCAATGAGATAGGAAAGATTACAGAATCCTAACTCTAACTAAACTCTAACTAGGCTAAAAGGTTAGGGTACCATGCCTACCTCCTACCATTGAAACAAAACTAGAACATATTCTTCTTCTTGGAGAGTTAAGGAAGACTTAAGATGAAACAGGAAAGGTAACCTCAGCAGTTTAAAATCAGCATCTTAGGTCAGATGAAAGATCACCATGGTTCAGAAGCCACTATAAGAAAGACTGAAGAAATCTATGTCATTGTCTATGTCTATCCATGTAAATGAATACACCTTGAATATCAGCTATTTTTTCTATTTTCACTGATAATAGCATGGGCAGTTTATGGGCTACATGGAGAAGTGCACCACCTGCCCATACGGTTTCTTTAATCCATGAGCCTCCAATGGCTAGACCAAGAGAAATAGTTCTCCAAAAAATGTAAAGCCTAAACAGACTTGTAATTGAGACTTTAGTCTTCAAAGTCATGTAAGGTAGAAACAAGTCATTGTCCTTTCTACTCGTGTCCAAAACAACATAGCTAGAGTCACCTTTTGGAATCACTATGACCTTAACAATGTGCTACCTTCATTAAAATGCAAGATTAATTAAATCTTTTTCTGTACATCTCATCAGAACAAAACTGCCATGTCTAAAGATTGCATGGATCCTTTCTTGGTTTTCTTCAAGATAAATTTGGCTATCAGGTCAAATCTGGAATCGTCTCTTAGACCACAAGGACTAATACAATGTTTGATCTTGACAGAGCTTTTTCACATGTGCTAATTAGGATCAAAACTAATCTCAACCTTGGTTTCAAAACCCCACCTTCATTCAAAGGAAGGCCTTAGTTTGAAACTGTCAGCATACTTCTTAATTATGCAACCTACTAAAAACCTGAGTTAATTAGGACATCTGTGTGACTATAGAAATAAACTGCATCAATGCATTCTCCCCAAAGGAGTTCTGTATTTTTTATTACTTTCTTTGTTTTTCTTTTTTGGAAACAAGATCATTTACAGCTATAATTGGACAGATATGTACAAAATAGTAAATAGGAAATTAGCAAACATTTAAGACACACTAAGCAGCTAAAGAGATAATAAAAAAAACCTTATGCTCTTTTAAAAGAATTTAAGACAAGTAAAGCCCACAAGTGACAAATGATAATAACTTTCAATTATTGCTTTTAAAGAAAATGAGGATACAAAATGTTTTCTTAAACAGAAAAGAATGAATGGCTCATAGTTAACTGCTGCAATCACGATACATTTGTGTATTGTATCATCCAAAAGAGTGGTATGGAAAAAGAGAAATTTCACTTCTTGGTTCGCTTTATTTATTTATTTATTATTTTTCAGCTTGGTAGACCGCCCTATCCGAAGCTCAGGGCGGTTTACAGCACATAAAAACATCCCAAGTAAACATAAAAACACTAAAAATACATCATAAAACTGGATTAAAAATCCCACCCCTTACAATAAAACCATAGCACATCAAGCATGTAGCACTGATGGTAGCAACACAGCAGGGTGATGAGGCATAGTAGGCATAGTAGGCGTTAATCAGGCTCCGAACGCCTGCCTAAAGAGCCAGGTCTTACAGGACCTGCGGAAAGTCATTAAGTCCCGCAGGGCTCGTGTCTCTGCTGGCAACGAGTTCCACAAGGCCAGCGCAGCCACTGAAAATGCCCTCTGCCGCATGCTGGATAGTCTGTAAGTCCTGATACCAGGGACCTCCAACATGTTAAGCCCCTCTGAATGCAGTGATCTACTGGGCACATATGGGGTAAGCCGCTCCCTCAAGTACACTGGCCCCAAACCATATAAGGCCTTGAAAGTAAGAACTAACATCTTGAACTCAGTGCAGTTCACGTAGGAGTGGTGTTATATGAGGCTACCAGAAGCAGGCGAGCTGTCGCGTTCTGCACCAGCTTGAGTTTCCAGATCACCGACAAAGGTAGGCCAATGTACAGCACATTACAGTAATTGAGCCTCGAGATGACCGTGGCTTGGATCACCGTGGTCAGGTCGCAGTGGGAGAGATAGGGAGCCAGACGTTTTGCCTGCCATAGGTGGTAAAAGGCTGTCTTGCAGGCACACGCAATCTGCGCCTCCATAGACAGCTGAGGGTCCAGCCGGAACCCCAAGCTCTTAACTAAAGGCTGCGGCCATAGTGCCACGCTGTCCAATTTCGGCAGCTGGATCTCCCTCTCCCCCGGGCGGCCCAGCCACAAGATCTCCGTCTTTGCTTTAAAATATATATATACAGTATATATATATATATATATATATATATATATATATATATACACACACACACACACACCCTCTAAAGTAAATATACACTTACCTATAAGACCACTTTATCTATTTGTCCTTATATGCCAGGGGTGCACACACTTTTTCAGCATGTGAGCTACCAAGTCAAAACGATCTACCTACCCACTACAAAAATGTGAAACATATAACACAATATCTGCTTTGAACTGGGTTTTCTGAGTCCACACTGCCATATAATCTGATTCAAAGCAGATAACATGGGATTTATTCAACTGTGTGGAAAGGACATCAGATCCTATTTTACAGTTGACACACACAAACTGATTTCTTACTACTGGACAAATTGACTGAACCCTCCTCCCACCCTGCCTGAGAACTACCAGGCTGGCCGCCGCCAGGGCTGTCCAACAGGTGGCCCGCGGGCCGGATCCGGCCCCCCAGCCTGTTGGACACGCCCCCCGCTACCCCCGCTACCCCCAGCAAGATTTTTTTCCAAAAAAAAATGTCAATTTTTTTTTGGAAAAAAAAAAAATGACGGCCGGGGGGGAGGAGGAGGCGGGACAGGGAGGAGGAAGAGAGCTGGCTCCTCCTCCCTGCCTGTATAGCCCCTCCGTCCCTCTCTCGGCGGCGCCGATGCGATGCAGTTTGCATTGGCGCCGCCGAGAGGGAGAAAGGGGCGGTACAGGGAGGAGAAGCCAGCTCTCTTCCTCCTCCCTACACCGCCCCTTCTCTCTCTCGGCGGCGCTAATGCAAACTGCATCGCATCGGCGCCGCCGAGAGAGGAACGGAGGGCGATACAGGCAGGAGGAGCAGCCACCTCTCTTCCTCCTGCCTGTATCGCCCCTTCTCCCTCTCTCGGCGGCGCCGTGCGAGGCAGTTTGCAGCAGCGCCGCCGAGAGAGAGAGATGGAGGCGATACAGGCAGGAGGAAGAGAGCTGGCCCCTCCTCCCTGTACCGCCGCCTTGTCCCTCTCTCGGCGGCGCCGATGCCTTGGAAGGGAGAAGGGATGCCCCGTGGCTCCTCCCTTCCAAGGCACCCTGGCAGCAGCTGAAGGCGGCAAAATCGCCGCCTTCAGCTGCTGCCAGGGTGCCTTGGAAGGGAGGGAGGAGCCACGAGGCATCCCCCCGCCCTTCCAACGCCTCCCGTTTGGGACGCTGCCGCCGGGAGGAAAGGAAGGACGGAGGGGGCCTGGCAGGGAAGAGGCAGCAATCCGCTGCCTTCTCCCTGCCAGGACGCCCGCCTCCCTCCCTCCCTCCCTCCCTCCTTTCACCCTGGCAGCGGCGTTCCGTTTGGGACGCCGCCGCCGGGAGGAAAGGAAGGATGGAGGGGGCCTGGCAGGGAAGAGGCAGCAATCTGCTGACTTCTCCCTGCCAGGACGCCCCCTCCCCCTCCCTTCACCCTGGAAGCGGCGTTCCATTTGGGACGCCGCCTCCGGGAGGAAAGGAAGGACGGAGGGGCCTGGCAGGAAGAGGCAGCGATCCGCTGCCTTCTCCCTGCCAGGACGCCTCCCTCCCTCCTTTCACCCTGGAAGCGGCGTTCCGTTTGGGACGCCGCCCAGGAGGAAAGGAAGGATGGAGGGGCCTGGCAGGGAAGAGGCAGCGTTCCGCTGCCTTCTCCCTGCCAGGACGCCTCCCTCCCTCCTTTCACCCTGGAAGCGGTGTTCCATTTGGGACGCTGCCTCTGGGAGGAAAGGAAGGATGGAGGGCCTGGCAGGAAGAGGCAGCGATCCACTGCCTTCTCCCTGCCAGGACGCCTCCTCCCTCCTTTCACCCTGGAAGCGGCGTTCCGTTTGGGACGCCGCCTCTGGGAGGAAAGGAAGGACGGAGGGGGCCTGGCAGGGAAGAGGCAGCGATCCGCTGCCTTCTCCCTGCCAGGACGCCTCCCTCCCTCCTTTCACCCTGGAAGCTGCTGCGGGGGGCGGGGCGGGGGCGTGGCCGGGGGTGGGGCCGAGCGGCCTCGCAGGTCATCAGTGACCAAACATCCGGCCCCCGGTCCGGTAGATGTTGGACAGCACTGCCCTACGCAATCTACCAGTAGATCGCGATCTACCTAATGAGCACACCTGTTATATGCAATAATTAAATTGTGAGGGATTTACATTGCTAATTCTGACCAATATTGTGTTCTGCTTGGTAATGTAATCTTTCTTTTTCTAAAACCACACTTAGGCCCCATTTACATTGCCATATAATGCAGTTTCAAATGGCATTATGTGGCAATGCAGATGGGGTCTTAGAAGAGAGTCTTCCCATTGATACAGCTCGCAGAACAGTGAAGCACAGAACATTCACACTCCAACCTGTTTTCCTCTGATGTATTACTGGTTCCCAACACAGTGAACTCCTTTGTGTGACTGATGGTGGGAGGAGATATTTTAGGGCTCTGATTTCTGAGGAAGTAGGTCAGCAACAGAGATCTTTGCAGTCTCCCTGCAAAGAAACCTGCAGTTCCCAAACTGTTCCCCCCATATTCACATAAATGGAAATGGTGTCTTTGAAGTTCTATCTTGCCTCCATCACTTCGGGATAAGTGATGTGAAATCAGGCTTCAGTACCAAGAACATTGCTGGCTCAACTGAAGAATGAAACATTCCTTTTTTTAAAAAAAAAACCCCATTTTTCTGGCATGACATTTTTTCTAGCATAGATGTGGGGAGCATGTAGTTTTGGCCCTGAATGTTGTCATACTATGCCTATAATGCAGGAATGTGGACTATGGACTTTGCCCTAACATAGTCAGGTTCCTTATGAACCTAATAAAATGTTGTGTGTAAGTATTCAGAAAGTATCAAGTTTTTGTTGTTGTTTTAGCTGCGGCTGCTGTCGTTATAGCTGTTGCTTTGTATTTCAAACAAAATCAGAGATTGATAAATTATTCAGTGAGAACAAACTCCTCTCATACCCCCTCCCTCCTCCTTCTCTGAACACAAAGCAAATTTGATTCGAGTTAAATGTGTTTTTGACTAATGGTTTCTGCCTGCATGATTTATCAGTGTAATGTGGACAGAGTATGGCAGTGGATTGGTACGGGTAATTTTTGCATTTCTAGGCTGATGTTCCGCATGCCTAAGTCTGGAAGCCTACTGAATGATACATTTTGAAAAGATTGCCCAATGTGACAAGGAGGGGGTTGCGTTGGTTGAGAGAGCATCCCACCCCCCACCCCCGCCCCACTCTCATCCCTTCCAAAGTCATAAACAAAATACATTTCTTCACTTTTCCCCCAGCAGTAGTCTTGATAGTAAAAACATCACAAAAGCATTAGAGATAAGTGAGACTATTAAATTACATACCACAAAGTAACTTACCAGGCCTTACAGACACCCCAGAGAGGTACCCATGCGATAGGTACACATCCATTCAAATGCAACATTAGACCTCAGGCAAAATAGTACAAATTTAACTCCCGGGTATTGACCTACAGGAATAATAGATCCCACAGCTATGTTATTATTCTTGTTACCACTACATTTAATTTATACCTCTGTTCTCCCAAAAAAATAGGCTTAATAGGACTTCTTAGTTAATGCAATTGCAATAGTTAAACTATATTGAAGAATAATATTAAAATTGAATTAAACTCTTAACAATATGAAAATAATTTTAAAATAAAAGAATAAAAAGCAGTGGAAAACAATACAGTGTTTTCTTAGTGCGCAATCCTTTTTAAAAAGTTCTAAAATCCTGATGGAATAAAAAAATATGTCCACATTTGCCAAGAGAAGGATAGAAAGGAGCTCTTAGATTGTATGAAAAAATGTCATCACAACTTGTGGATCTCCCAGTTCAGAACTATGCTGTGGCACAGAAGGAAGGAGATTTTTTTTCCACATAAATTTAAAATCCAGATTATAATCCTCTTTCCTTCATGATACTACTTTTTGTCCTTTACAGAGGTCCCAATTTGAAATATGAGGTTCCACGGGAGCATTCAGCATTCCCACCATCCTGATTTAGTCAGAGCAGTCCATATTAATCCCCTGACACCCCACTTTTTCAGCCGCTTTTAAAATGCCTCAGTTTTTATCTCCCTCTCCCACCTTTCCCTCTTTTTCCTCAGTTTATTTTAATTAATGCAACTGAAGTGTTCAAAGTACATTAGTAATTTATACTCCTTTAATTCTGCAGGGAGAAGACAGTGGAACCTGGCCCTTCTAAACAGATTCAGGCAAAAAGAAACCTGCTGTAGCCTCTACTAACGTGTTATTTGGTATCTCCACAGTGAGGTTATAACGTGTCTCAAATTCTGTCTGTGAAAGTTTGAACAATATCATTCCGCTTTTTTAGAAGGGGAGAAAGATCTTATCCTGGCTTTCCCATCTAGATGATAGAATGTCTTGGCTGTATTGCTCCAGTTACAGCTCCACCATGAGGGGAAGTCACATAATGCAATGATTTTCTATGCCCAAAACAAACAAAAAACTATCCCAGATAAAAATCTAGATATGATAGAGAAAGGAACATATGAAAATATTTATCCAAGATGTGTAACAATAGCACAAACCCAAGAGGTTACAATATCACAAACACATGTGAATGGTCAATACAATACAATAATCTTAACAATACATCCGACCGTGAGTGTTATCAGTCCACTGAGATCACAGTACCTCAAAAACCACGTGGAGACCATAGCAAGTTGTATGTCCCATGAATTGTTGGCTGTCGCCAATAAATTGTCTCTCACAAAATAGTATCCAAGTCTCCATGTTGGTATATTAGGATGGAGGCAACTCAGGTATGCAGCAGCAACGATGGAAATATAATCAGTGTCCTGGGAAGTGCATAGGATGCCAGACCCAGCTGCAACAGTCAAACTGCAAGGCCTGACACTGTTTCACCCATCCATGGGCTTTTTCAAGCAGAGGAAATTGAAGACCAAATGTAGCGTCCTTGAATACACTTAATTCAACATATATATGCGAATGCATATACGTATATCCTCATGACCCGAAGGTAATACACACACACGCCATAATGGCAACCTTTCTTCCATACCCAACTGGCCAGATGTCTAGTCCATGACCAAACACATAACAAACATCTAGTTTTGACTTCCCCAGTTCACAACTCACACATGCTTGTTGTGAAGATAATGCACAACCTAGATGCAGAATCTAAAGAATACGGTCAGCCCACTACATTTAACTTTTGTAACATTTGATTGTTCATGGACATGATCAAAACATTCTCTCCAGAAATTTCTTGGCTTTCCATTGTGATTCTGTGATCAATATCTACCAAGGGTTCATCTTAGAATCATGCTGGAGGAATTAAAGATTCTTAGACAGAACAACTAGGAATGTCTAGGTCCTCCAGTGCAATTCTATGGTCAACTTCTGGTGGATGTTGACCATAGAGTTATGCTTGAAAACGTAAGAGATTCCCAGTGAAGTGTGTGATTTTTTTAAAAAGAAAATTTCTTATTCACAGTTTTTCACTTCTAACCCAATCAAATATGGAGGACTGGCTGTATGAGTGTTTGATTTGTTTTTCTAAGGCTTCATGATTACATTAACCTAGTTTTATTAGCATAAATGAGGCAAACTTTACTTTTTAGGGTTAAGTATAAACAGTTCTAAGTGTATTCCTAAACATAAAAATTGTAATCTGGCAGATTTATGTTCCTTACTACAAGCACAGTATTCAGTTTACAGAAGTGGAGCTTGTGGAAAGTTCTAGGAGTTTATGTCAATAAGTTCTTGTTCAAGGTAGCATGAAAAAAGTTTTTACTCTCTGCAGGATGACAATGTACAGTTATGACAGGTGGGTTGCTGAGGTTGGGCTACTGATGGAACAGGGAGCAACATTTAACTTCACAAAGAACTAGCAGGTTTAGACAACAAGACACACATGTCAAGATTCTTGCTCAGATTGTACAGCAATATGAAATAATGTCAACCTTACTAGGAAGGCATTTTATTGCTGTTCTGTTTTGTTCAGACCTCATGTGAAATGTTGTGTCTTGCTCTGGACACCACAGTTCAAGAAGGATATTGACAAGCTGGAATGTGTTCAGAAAAGGGGGGCCAAAACGATAAAAGGTCTGGGAGCCAAGCCCAAGGAGGAGTAGCTTAGGGAGCTGGAAATGTTTAGCCTGGAGAAGAGATGGTTAAGAGGTGACAAGATCATCATGTGTAAATATTTGAAAGGACATCATAGTGAAGTGGAAGCAAGCTTGATTTCTGTTATCCCAGAGAAGAAAAACACAGAAAATGGATTCAAACTACAAGGAAATATATTTCACCTAACATTAGAAAGAATTTCTGATGGTAAAATCTGTTCAACAATGGGATATGCTGTTTCCGTGTGCGATGGAGTCTCCTTTCCTGGAAGTTTTTAAAGCGGTCCTACAAGGTAGGCCAAGTGGCGGCCGCCTAGGGCGCCATCTGGGAAGGGGGTGCCATCCTAGCCGCATGGGGCGCCATCCTGGTCCTGCTGATGTTCCTCAGGCAGCGCCGCAGCTGCCTGCTTTTGGGCCCCGGCCTTGTGTGCTCCGACGCCATTTCTGGGCATGCGCGGAGGTTTTCAACAGGCGCAGTTGCTCCAGAGCTGAAGTTGGCGCAGGAGCAACTGCACATCTTGTGAAAACCTCCGCGCATGCCCAGTAGCCCTAGAAGCCTGTAAGCAAAGCACTCCCTATCGGGCAGGCAGAAGTGCTTTACATTCTGATTTTGATGCATTTACATTGCATTTCTTGTAGTTCTGCTTTACATTGGGGGGCAAAATAATGTAGGCACCAAAATAATGTTCGCCTTCATTTCAAAACTGCATAGAGTTCCTTCTAACTGTATGATTCTAGAATTACAGTAGAGTCTCGCCTATCCAATATAAACAGGCCGGCAGAACGTTGGATAAGTGAAAATGTTGGATAATATGGAGGGACTAAGGAAAAGCCGATTAAACATCAAATTACATTATGATTTTACAAATTAAGTACCAAAACATCATGTTTTACAACAAATTGACAGAAAAAGGAGTTCAATACATGGTAATGCGCCGGTCTTATGGAATTTGCTGCCGGCGGAGACGCGAGCCCTGCGGGACCTAATGGCCTTCCACAGGTCCTGCAAGACCTGGCTGTTTAGGCAGGCATTCGGGGTTTGACCGGCACCTGATTAACATCTGCCACCCTGCCGTGCTACCACTATTCTTGTATGAATCAGCTGTGCCCTGATTTGTTATGGTTTTATGGGATTGTAAGGGGCGGGATTGTTAACTGTTTTTATGAGGTTTTATGATATTTTTAAATTTGTGTGTCTTACATGCTGGAAATCGCCCTGAGCTTCGGGAAGGGCGATCAATTAAATCGAAATAATAAATAAATAAATATATAATGTTATGTAGTAATTACTGTATTTACGAATTTCACACCAAAACATCGCAATGTATTGAAACAGTTGTGGATCTGGGCAGGAGGCAGACTGCAATGGATAATACAGGATGTTGGATGAGTGAATGTTGGATAAATGAAACTCTACTGTAAGTATACTGTTTTCTGAATAAAATGGTATGATTAGGTACCATATATAGCTTTTTTTTTAAAAAAAAAAGGTTGAAAGCCAGGTTTCAAGATTAAAATGCATCTTGCATTATTAAAAAGCCATTGATTTGTCACCTTGTAACTTTACCAACACAATCCACAGAACAATTCGCTTGCTAATAAAACTTGGCTGAGATCCAATCCTAATCCTCCCATTTTTATTCCTCAGTTATCTTGGTGTCATGTTTTCTATCTGGTCTAAAATAAATGTCCAGCCAAGAATAAGTCTGCCTAGAAAACATTATTCTCTCCATTCATTGTAGCTCACTGGAGCCTTTCACTCTACCTGAGACCAGTTGATCAGATAAAAAAGAGACTACATTGATTTTTCAGAAAAAGAAAACATTTAAAAGTCCTGTTATCCCAAGCCTTTTTTTAAAAAATCCAAAATCATTGAGAGCTTCTATTTTCTCTACTTCTGCCTGGCCTGTCAGATCTTATAATAAAATTAATGGACAATGAGGAAAAGCTTCTCTCAACCTTTCAAAAACTTGAAGAAATGGAGAGGGGGTTGGAATGAGAGTAACACTTCTGTGATGACAGCCCTTTGTTCTTGTGGCATTTGGAAAACATCATTGCAAAAACAGGGAAAGGTATATAGAGAATCTGTTTTGTTTATTTTAAAAGGATGCATCAATAGCAATAAAATGCCTTCCCACTGGGGCTGAAATGTATTTAACATTGCTGTAGAGAGTGAGCAATAATCTTGGTGTGTACATCTTGTCTAAATCTCAGATCCTGCTGCTATTTCTTCCTTGACTCAAAAGTTGCCTACTGTTCCATCAGTGGCCAAGCCTTAGCAATGCACCTGTCATAACTGTAGATTAGTGTCCTGCAGATAGCCAAAAGTGTGTCTTTCATGCTGCCCTTTTAAAAAAGCTCATTGACTTCAACCCTCAAAATTGTGTTCAAGCTCTACTTCTGTGGGTTGGACTCTGTGCATATAGTAACTCAACAGGATTCCTATAATTTCTGTGGTTAACTTCTACCAAATTTCTGAATAGGGATTTTGGGGTCATTTGGGTTTCTTATTTCCATAACTGAGTTCTAATTCCATTATTCCTGTCCAGCCCATTCAGCTCTCACAGGAGAGTTGACAAAAAGTAGAAAGCTTCTATGCCTGTACACCCCACTGAATTTTAAACATATTAGCAGAGAGTTTCTACATGGTCTGTTGCCAAGCATATAAGTAAATGAGTAAGTAATGCTTTATTTCTATCCCATCCTATCTCTCCAAAGGGACTCAGGACAGCTCATAACATTAGCGGGAAATAGTCAATGCCATAAAAATGCAACAATAAATTAAACAAATTCAGATAGACCAGTGTTTCTCAACCAGTGTGCCGGGGCACACTAGTGTGCCATGAGCGATCATCAGGTGTGCCGTGGAAAATTGGAACCTCCAGGAGGGAGAGAGTCTAGTGTGTTGAAGTATAAAAACCCTAAGAAACCTACCTCGCTAAAGGCCCAAAATTACAAACACCCCCCTCCCCACCCGTTGTCTACTTGGTCCCTCCCTCTCCATGCATTGGGAAGGCCCGCCTCCCTTTCCCCAAGTAGAGACCTCCTCTTGCCCCCCTCCCCCCCCCAGGCCTAATGCCGGATGGTTCAGTCCAGCACTGGCCCCACCCCTCATTGTTTCCAACATTGTTTGAGTCCACAGTGCTCTCTGGATATAGGTGAACTACAACTCCAAAACTCAAGGTCAATGCCCACCAAACTCTTATAGCATTTTCTCTTAGTTATGGGAGTTCTGTGTGGGAAGTTTGTGTCTTTCTGCCGTTCCTGCCAGGATATCTATGTTGTGTTCAACGAAACAGGCCCAGGTTTCCCACTGAGTGTATAAATACATTTAAAAAACATATTAACTATATGTATTACTGTGTTAGAGTGTCATTTTGTGTCATTTTGGTTGGTGGTGTGCCCCCGGATTTTGCAGATGTAAAAAGTGTGCCGCGGCTCAAAAAAGGTTGGGAAACACTGAGATAGGTAATACAACATATTCAACAAACATAGAAATCACATGAGATTCAATAATAACAAGTTAAAACAATATAATTTTTTTAAAATGAGGATTAAAAGACATCAAGTGATTCATTTCAAGCAGGGATGGATCACTGTGGCCCTCAAAGTGCTGGTTGCTGCATTTCACGCAGTGCTAGTCAATGGTCAGAGTGAGACATTGTGTGTCCAATGGCATCTGGAAGACCACATTCAGCCATATAACCCATCCTACCATCCCTTTATATATGATGAGATGATGCTACTGGACCCCTAGGTCTTACTGAACTGCACCTTACAGCTGTGCTAGCTAGTATAACCAATGGAACACAATTCCAATTCCTTGTGAACAAAGTGGTGGTAGTTCTGTTCTTTCAACTCATTTCTGACTGATGGTAACTGTGACGCCCCAAGAGGGGCTGTGTTTATCTGTGTTTGGATTACCTTTTACCTGTATTGGGTCTTTGTTCTCTGCCTCGCCATGTGCTGCTTGGTCATGTGGTCCTTTGTCCTATCATGTGGTCACTTGGTGAAGAGCTACATCCTGGCTCTTACCTGGCAACCTGCCTTCCCAACTCCACCCCCTTTCTGGAGTCTATTTAAGGGCCGCTCGCCCCTTCCACTTCCTCTTTTGCCAAAGATCACAAGGACAAGCAAGGCTTTGGAAGCCAGGTTGCTGCAAAGGGCAACCTCTTTTTACCTGCTGATTTTCCCACGTCTTCAACCAAAACCTTCAGCATATAGGAAGATTCATCTTCACCAGAGGCTGGGATTTTGGGGGCCTGCTACAGGATCTTCGGACCTGCAAGCCAGAGGACAACGGAATGCCTTGGACTCACTAGAGGTACCATCACATTGCATTCAGGCTTTGTGATAGACTCCCTTTCTTACAAGGATTCTGTAACCAACTCAAGATTTGAGCCATCAGTGTTTTACTGATTGTAAGCCAAATAGACCTGTTTGGTTCCCCTATTTTGGACTCAGCATTCTTCCTTTTATAGAGGTCCAAGGGTTTCTCGTATGTGGGAAAACCTTAACTCTGTTCCCAGGGTCAAAGCTTGCTCCTGTCCTAGTTTAAAGCCCTTTTTGGTTCCTGGGAAACAGAAGAGTAACCCTAAGGAAAACCCATCAAAAGGGGTTTTTTCAGGAAATATTTCTAAAGATTTGCTATTTCTTGCTCTAAAACTGAGAAATTGTGACTTGTCCAAGGTCACCCACTAGATTTCCATGGCCAAGGAGGGATTCAAACCAAAATCCTTGTCCAACACTTAAACCATTATTTACAAGGACTTGGGTTTAAATTCCAATTGGTTACTAGTCTAGTTATGGGGTTAGATCGACTTAAATTGAACTAAGTCTTTTAGCTAAGTCATTGACTGAGTTTCCTATTTTGTTTCTACCTTCTCCATCTTGACACCAGCATGGTTTATAGAAGTAGTCACCTGAGGCAAAAAGCAACAACAAGAAAATGCTGAATCCATCCTTTGGTGAACATTATCTCCTTTTTATTTCCTTCATTTCTTAATATTTATTTATTTATTGCAAACATTTTTATCCTATCCTTCTCAGTCCCTGAGTGGGGAGTCAGGGCGGCTTACAAATGTCAACTATTAGAAGCCAACAACAAACAACAATCACCTTACAAAGGAAATTGACATTAGATAAACTCAAGAGTATAGTTTTTGTTCTGTTCTGTTCTAGTGTATATGCCATTTTAGTAGCTCTGATATTGATAAACAAATGCATTCAGTGAAGTTACCCTAAAATAGTGAATAAAACACCACTGATCCCCTGTCATTTGCATCAATGGGTGGGATTTTATTAAAGAGAGACCAAAAAGACTAACTGTTCGTTTTGGGATACGCATGACCGTTTTTCCTAATTATTCCTAAAGTTTCAAACATCATCCTTTTCGGTTTCCCAGGTGTAGAGATACACAAAGAAGCATTTCTTTTTCTTTTTAAATAATGAATTCTTCCTGGCTTTTCATCTGGGATCAGTATCAGTGTCTCTGCATGACGGTTCCTCCTATTTCTTGTATCCTCTGGGGAAGATGGTAGAATGGCATGCACTGAATAGTGAATACATTAGGAGAAGAAATGTAATAGTTTTCAGAAGATTCACAATGACAAGCTAGAAAATCAGGTATTTACACCTGTGAAAATGTCTCTAACATGACCCATTTAGCTCAAAGTGAACCTAACACTTTCTATAGTACAGAATAATACTTTGCTCCTCCAAAGATATTAGGCAAAACATTTATTGCCCAACCATATGATGAAATAGCAAACAGAACAATAAGTGCATTCTGAACAATTCCAGTGAAAATAACTGGATCTCCTATGCTAAATGGTTGTAGCAATACAGCAAATTTTAAAAATAGCTGCAATGACATCCGTTTCTTTAAACCAGATTTTGCCAAACCAGATTATGCCATTCTTTGTAAAATGGAGACATTTGGTGAAATCTGCACTTGCCCAATCATGTAACTAGAGAATGTGCCAATGCAGATCTCACTGTATATCAGAAAAACAAGAAAACGCTGCTGTATTATAGCAACAGCAAGCCTAAAGTGTCCCTGTTCAGATGTAATATTTCTCTTACAACAAACCAAATATTATTGGAGAAGCTGCAAACACTGAGCAGTGACAATGAATGAATTCCATATGATTGGAATGGTAAATCAGCTTCAGGTAGTACAGTCAGCTGTCCACTTTCTCTGAGATTAGGGACGCAGAACCCTTGTGAAGGGTGAAAAAATGTGAGTAACAAAATTACTATTCCTTTTTATCTGAGTAAACACTTCTTTAGAAATTTCTATATCTTCCAACATGACTCTACGGTAACTTCCACTGGAAACTGATCATAAAATTACCCTAAGAGATTCCTCAAGAGGTGTTCTCTCTAGAAATCTCTAAATCCTTCCGCATAACCAGAAGAAGATAAGATTGCTAAGAGAACATTTTAACCAAATCTATGAATAATCAAATCCACAAAAGTCAAAACCACAAATGTGGAGGGGGAACTTTAAAGGATATATCAGCACTTTGGCTAGCTCCCTTGAAAATCAAGATCAAACACTGAAACCACAAGACAGCAGGAACCATGTATTCAAGTTCTCCCTCCTACTTTACTTTCTTTATCCACTCTTACATATGACTTCAGAGGAAACTCTCTTCTTTAGTAAACCAGTTTTTTATCATGTCTGATTCAGGAGACAATTTCAGGTGTACATCTGACTACAATCCAGAATGATACAACTTTGGAGATCATGAAAAAGTAGTTTAGCAAACAGAAAGTAAGCAGTGCAAGTGGGAGGATCTTGTTTGGTTTATTTGATTGTATTGGGATCAAGAGCAATACATTCGAACTGAGCCAATCTGAGAGATGTCTGTTATTTACTAGAAATACACCTGTGGCACTTACCATATTTAATAATGTTCCCCACAGACATCAGAGGGACGCTAATGCAGAATATATTCATTTATTTAAAATGTGTGTTTGCCAATGATTTTGCTACCCCCTGGTGATTGTAATAAAATATCTTACTCATCATGTTTTATTAAGTGATTTTACATTAGTTTGTGGACTTTATTGTTTCAAAACACTCTGGTTTTTAAGAATTAAAATCTCCTGCTAAAGGAAGGGAGGGAGCTAAAGAGGGATGACTTATTTATTCTCAATATAAAAATCACAATTGTAATGCAAACAATTCTCTCAGTATTTTGTCTATAGTAACTACTACTAGCCATTTATTAATTATGTTTGTAGATCAGTGCAGCACTTCAAACCACTTTCCAGTTAGCCCCCTGAAATCCTTCAGGTTTCCCTGACTAGTCTAACCACTCTTCCTTTAAGAGCTATCCAGTTAGTTTCCTAGTCCCAAGGAGCTCACGCTCTAATTCCTAACCATCCATCCTGAAGGCTAGATGAGATCACCCAAAATTCCTAACCTTCCTCTTTGAAAGCTAGTTGTGATCTGACCCTGTCAGGTTTCTAAAGCTGCATTTTAAGACACTTTTCCCTCCTTCCAGTTTGGTTCCTCCCATCTCTGCTTCTAAACAATCCTGGAGAGCTCCTGTTTCTAGCCTAAGGAGACCCTAACTACTCCCGTTTTCCTGGAAACACCCTCCTAAAATGGCTGCCTTTTAGCATCCACTCTCAAGATGGAGGCACAAACTGTTTTGAGGCCTGCATCCACAGGCTTCATCCAGGCTTATTGAGTCTTTACACAAGGGCTTTGCGGAGCACATTGAAGAACCACCGCTCAAGAGTAATGGGATTGAAGGGGAAAGTCAAGGAGCTAAGAAGTGGTGTCTGTCTTAAGTCTGTCTTGGGTCTCCTCTAAGCAGATGGCTGAGAAGGGAGAAGGCGAATCTGTGTGATGGAGATAAATAAAATCTCCATCTTCTTTAAAGTTGGAATCTCACAATGAAGACTATTCTACATGCAAGAATACTATTTTCTCCATTTTCCCCAGCTTCATCTGATGAAGTCCTAAATGAATCCAATGGATGTAGTTTACTCCAGCTTTTATCTTGTTTTTTGTGCATGTGTGACTTTTCTAGTATTTCTAATGGGGTACGGCAGACAAGAGATCCCTCTTTGAGCTCAGGTAGCTTCATATGGGCCTAGACTGGCCTCAATCTATGCTGCAAAGTTTTAATTGCAAGGCAGGGGTCATTTAAGTCCCTTTCCAATACTCCCGTTTTCACTTGCTGTTATTTTGCAGAGCCAAGTTTCAGATATATAATTTCAGAAAGAAAGAACATCCACTATATGTATGAACGCAGTAAGTTGACAACTGTACTGAGAGAGTGATCTTCCTTGCCTTATAACCAAAATCTTCCTAACAAACATGCTGATATGCAGGCTGCCCAAATTAACTTTATAACCTGCATGAAAGAGAGTTGTTCTTGAATACCCAACATGCCACTCAGCACCATTCCCAGTTCTTGAATTCTCCTTCTAAACCCCATAACGAGGATTCTTATTTCCCTCTCTTCTCTATGGTACAAATTTATTTCCCGTCTCCTTTCAGCTAAAAGTGTGCATGTCTGCCTGTCAAAAGCTGGCCTAACTTCAAATGTTCTTAATTATACAGCAGAGCCTCACTAAATCGTCTTAATGCCTTGGAAACCCGCTGCAAATTACTGGACTTTGTGAACCAAAAAGGAACTGCAAATTTAGAAAAGAGAAGAAAACCAGCAAAAGCTGGGCTCATGCAGCATAAATTGTACTTTGTTCATTTCTTTGACAAGTCTAGTTTATTTTTAATTATTCATAATACTTCACAGTACACTAATAAATGCTCTGGAGTATATTAGTGTAAGTGATGAAATTTTTGTAATACAAGGCTGTATTACAAGCTTTCTGGCATTAAATCTTTGTGCAGTCTGTGGGGGGTATTTTTGTGTGTGAATTAGCTAAGTGCAGATTATCGGGGTACTAATGGAAATTCTAAGCATTTGTTAAATGTTGCCTTGTTAATATCCGCAAGCAATATGTTCCATGGACTAATTAAAAGGAAGAATTTTTCCCTAAGATATCTGCAATGCTTTTCTTTTTAATAATTTTTATTAAATGTCCTTTGGCTTACTTTCGCATCACATTACTAAAGCCTAAATCACCAATAAAGCCCCATGAAAAAAGCTCCAACTCTGGTTATCATCTGAAAGTACTCCCATGTGATCAAGAAATTTTCCACAGCATCACACTCTATGCAGACATGTACTATCCTACACAAAACAAACATGGTGACAATTGCTGAGGTTATCCATCTTTTTAGCATTTACTTGGTAGCTGTCAGAGCTTGGGAAAATGACCTTTTTGGAATATGTCATAGCTATGCTGTCTGACTGATTCTGGGAGTTGTATTCGAAACAGCATATTTCCAAAGTACCATTAGTGGGTAGATTGATGGGTTTTATCATGGACTTGAAAACATGTTCCCACACAGCAGCAATTGCACGTAAAAGAAAAATGCTGGCACAATGGCACTTCAGAAAGGAAAACCTCCTGGCATGATTCACACTCAGGCATCTGATACATCATTAAATTTCTTCCCTCCTTAAATTTACTCCATCCTTCACAGTTCTAGAAGCGCAGACAATTGTACAAATGCCCAGCAGGAAATGTAACTCTTCTATCTCAAGTTATTGTTTCTACCATTGTTTATATTCTACTTTTTCTCCAAAACTGGGACTCAAAGCAGCTTACAAATTAAAGCAAACACAATACAGCAGATGCAATATGTTCATACCCTTTTAGATAATCTCTTCCAATATAGATTCTGGCTCAGTGATGACCTTAGGATTTAGCAGCCAGTTTCTATATCAGTTTGAGGTTTAAGAACTTACAGTGGATTCTGCTCTGTTTGCTAAAATTGGAGACATGTTTCAAAGATCTCTAATTCTGGAATCTGAAAACTCAGCTCTCACAGATATCCCACGACTATACTAATTCCCAGCAACTGACACCATCAGCCTTTGTTTATTCTGTATATTAAGCTGTTGAAGTGGCTGGTGATTCAACACAAACATGATTTTGCTACAGCCCTAGTCTCTGCCTGTTAATGCTGTCAGCAAGAGGAGAATGTAAGTCCAAGTGGGTGCCGTGATAATGTGGAAATCTTGCTTATACAACATTGTACCAATTTACTTTATTTACAGCTGACTGTTCCAGCTGTGATCACAAGAACTTTTCTTTCCCGCAAGAGAGCTGGGAGGAAACAGTTTCAAGGCTGCTACGCCTTGAAAAATCTGGGGGTAGGCAACAGGGAAAGAAAGGAGGAGGAAAATGCATAGTTGAACAATGAAGTTCCTACTTTACTAAGCCAGGCATGGATCCTACTTTACTATGCCAGACACTGCTAGTAACTTCTATGTCACCGAGAAAGAGAAATGAATCCTGAATTTTAGTTAGCACTTTAGTTAGCAACTTGAATTTTAGTTAGCACTTAGCACTGACTTTTAGTTAGTACTTAACTAAATCAGCTATCCGTGGTGCTGAAGCCTATCCACAAAACAGATTCTGCATCTCAGATGGCTCATTTACCTTTTGGACCAAAATCTTGAATTGATTCATTGCTTTTCTGACATGGGAGCAAACAGCTTTTCTGACATGGGAGCAAATTAGCTAAGAATGATCATTCTACAAAATAGATATTTAAAGTAGGTTGTTATTCTTTGATTGGCAATCATGCAAATTTTGTTAAATATAAGAATTGGTAGACTATACGTATATCTAAAGTACTGTTTTGGATAAGAATTTTTTCATCATTTTATTTCACTTTATTTTTGTTTCTCACTAAAATGAGTAGAATCAACATTGATCTTTGCTACACAATAAAAAGTCATCTAAACTCCTGGTCACCTAAACTATAAAAACTATGAAACAAACAAGCAATTACACAATGTTCAAGAATGATGTCAACCACTAATTAAGAGCCCTGCTCCATGAAATTTGCATCCAAAGGGGGAATACTCAGGGGGATGTGTTGTTAAATTATTCATACTGCCTAGGGAGAACAGATGCTAGATGTTTTACAAAACTATGAAGTTTTTGACGTGTTCTTGTGTAAGAAGAAAGTCTGTGTCACCATGGAAAACTGAAGATCCCCCCAACATCCACCATGACATCAAGAGGATGGGAAGAAAGCAGCAAAGATTGAGAAGGCTACAGACTTCTCCTTTGTCCTGCTCTATATGACATTGGGCCCATTGAGGGGAAAGTAACTGAGAATCTAAAAGGTACAGCTTTACAGATCTTCAACTGCCTTTCCCCTTTACCCACATTATGCAGGTCTTTGGGGAGTGGTGGCCCCCCGACTCTGGAACTCGCTCCCCAAGGAGATTAGACAAGCCCCCTCTTTGGCAATCTTTAGGAGGAACCTGAAAATGTGGCTATTCCAATGTGCCTTCCCTGAATAAAGGGAGGAATGTCCTGCTTTGACCAATCCACTGCAAATATCATCAGATGCACTTTAACTACCTGTTGGGTTGATCTCTCCACATTACACAAAAGCCCTTCTGCTAGATACATCTTATCTCCGTCCATGTCCAGTGTTTATTTATTTTAAAAATCTTAATATATGATATTTGGCCTGGCTGCAATGGTTTTAAACTTTGTGTACTTACTGTTTATGTGTTTTATTGACTGTATTGTTTTTATTTGCTGCTGTGTTGTTTTTTATTGCTGTGTTGTTGGGCTTGGCCTCATGTAAGCCTCCCCGAGTCCCTTCTGGGAGATGGTGGTGGGGTATAAATAAAGTTTAATAATAATAATAATAATAATCTGGGATTTTTTTAGTCTTCCAGATTTTTGGCTGTCTTTTCTTCCAACTGATGCAACTTTGGTGGGGGGTAGGGGGTGATGTAGCCAAGGATCTGTAGTCTTCCATGAAGCATCAAGAGGCAAAACTACTCAGGGACCTGTAGGAAGATTATCCAGACACTCTAAAAGCCCCTGTCTTGTTTTTCCCCTTGAGCATTTCAATAGCTTTCCATCCTTATTGCCTACTAAGTCCATATTAAGCCCCCAGGTCTTTACACAGACCTCAACAAAAATAATTTGTTTCCAGCCAAAAAAATGAGTTTACTCATTTACGTAACATGCAGACTTTCTCCCAATATAGGACGTAAGGTAGTTGAAACAAAGTACAGTTAAAATCATGGATACAAAAGATAAAAATGAAGGAACAATCATATTAAAATGTTATTTTGGGAGGCTGCAGCAAATAAAGAGGACTGAAAAATGACCCTTAGGGGTTTCCAGTCTCCTTTGCATAAATTAACATTCTCTGTCAAAGGAACACATTGTGATATCTTCCAAAACCTTAAACCTCTTTCCCAGCTTCTTTGCTCCACCAATTCATTTTATTCAAAGCAGTATTTTTCTATCAAGGTTTCTACAACCCAAATCACAATACAATTACCCTACTTTATACATTTAATTAAAACAAATGAATGTGTTCCACCTACTTTGCCACTCAAGACAATTTTTGACCTTCAGAATGTACAAGGTCACAAGATTTGTCACTGGACTAAACAGAGCCACAAGTAATCCAGACCAATGTCACCTTTTAAGCAGGGAGTTCCTGAGAAGAAAGGAAAGTGAAGCATGGAAGATGGAGAGTTGTAGAATTTCACAGAATGGCTGGGGTTTATTTGCAGTTACTAATAGGAGTGCCATGGCACTCTGATAGGAAAACACTGACAAGAATTCACTAAGGAAATTACAAACTTGTAGCCACTAGGTTTGTGCACGGATCCATTTTAGCTGTTTTCCTTCGGCCACTTCGGCTTCTTGAGCTGGGTCAGGTGGCTGTAACAGCAAGAGCTCAGCTGTCAAGGATTCCCATCCATAATGGGACCATGTTACAGCCAATCATGGCTCCTCTTCCCCTATTCAGCATCACAGTTGCATCCTGGCTTCATTGTATTTTTTGGATTGGGTTCTGGCTTTTGAAGCTTTTTGATTATCCTTTATTTTCTTGATTTGCTTTATTTAAGTGGGACTAACTGGGAGTTGGGAATGTGTGGGACAGGTGGATAGTGTGTGTGCACATGTTTGGGGGCTTGGAGAGCCTCCTCTCCTTCAGAAAATACTTCTAACAGATAATTAATATTAATAATAATAGTAATCCCAGCAAAAAAGAAGAAAGAAAAGCCTCATTCTCAGAAAACTGCTACTGTTGACTCTCCTCTAGAGTAGAAAGAAACAGCTTCAATGAAGCATTAAACCTGGTCTCCTCTACAGACAGAAAGGATCAGATCACAGAAAGAGTGGTATCTTAACTCTGATTCATTTAATCCAGGTCTTAATAAAGGATATAAGGAGAAACTATGCCTAAAATGAAGGAAAGGGGAGTCTGGGAAGATCCCTCCCCCAATATTCAAAATTGATAATAACAACAGGTAAACTCACTGTGTGCACCCTGAGTGATACACTTGGATTACAGAGAAGTCCAGATTATACTTAACAGTGATGTGTCAGAGTAATCCAAACAGTTCATATACTGTCCAAAATGGATAGATTTCAACAGTTCATATACAGTCCATTCATAGTCCATGTACCAATGTGCTAAACAGTCCAAGAAAGCAGGGAGCACAGAAGAAATTATACAGGAAAATATCCAATCGTAGTATGCCAATGTAGATCCTTCATGTGGAGGTGGGTTGACAGAAGTAGTTTCAAAAGGATCCCACTCCATTTCGCGTTATAAAGAACGCTTTTTAAGAACCCACAATCAATGAGTAAATAAGGATGGCATCCAGCAATACAATCCCATTGGGAGATTGGTCGGTATGCACTTGAGATTGTATTGCTGGACGCCATCCTTATTTACTCATTGCTTGTGGGTTTTGAAAAAGCGTTCTTTATAACGTGAAACGTTATTTTGGACGGGATATGAACAGTTTGGTGCTTTCTGGATCCAGGTATACAACATCTACCATTTGAAAAGGGCAGGAAATGCTGATGGGATGGTCCGTCCTCCATACAGTTTGGACTACTCATGATGACTTATCGCCCCTGAGGACGCCTATGCTTTGCCTCTGAAGAAGTCCTAGTGACGAAATGGCCCTCTGCCGGCCTTGGAGTGAGCTCCTGCCGTCAGGCATCCTCACCTGCTGCCCTCACTTCATTGGTGAACAGCGGGACCTTTTCTTTCATCTTCGGCAATTGCCATTTGACTAGACACTTCCTGGACGCCTCCAGAGCCTCTTTAAACTACCCAGACCAGCATTCACTGCAGGTCGCCATTGAGCGTATCCCGCGCATGCGCATAGCGCCACCAGGTCTGCAGAGCGTCCCGACAGGACTACAACACCCAGAAACACTAGTGGCATGCCACTGCGCATGTCCGCACATGCGCCTTGATATTCTGGCCATACTGACCGTCTCCTGTAGTTAATTGCCTTTCCGCTTGACACGGAACATCCTGGGAGCCTCCCATGGTCTCCTACAGTTTAAAGACATTTATTATGGTACCCTTATGATTTATTTTGAACTGTAGTGATCTAACTACCAGGAAGGATTTTCTTCCTTCTTGGCTTTTGGCTTCTCCATTGTTTCCTATGATGCTTATATTGTATATTTTGCTATGATGCACGTTACTTATTGAATGTTTACTGATTGAACGTGTACTATTTCGGTGTACTCATATTGTGGTTTATCCACTTGTACCCTGTGACGATCTCGGTCACC
This sequence comes from Anolis apletophallus, assembly GCA_030556195.1. Taxonomy (NCBI): domain Eukaryota; kingdom Metazoa; phylum Chordata; class Lepidosauria; order Squamata; family Anolidae; genus Anolis; species Anolis apletophallus. The sequence goes on from JARBWK010000010.1 coordinate 77,811,088, forward strand.
TAAATTGACTTAATTGACACTCCCGGTAGTCTGCCACCAACCTAATGGGTCATTAGGATTTACTTCTAATTAAAATGAAGTGTCAGTAACGTTTGGCCTTTACAACAACCCACCCACCACCAAGAATGTAAACTGAGGAGACCGAAAGATGACTGAGGCTTCTTTTAAAGTTAATAATAAAAGTATTTATTAACTACAATGAGGCTATTAAATAGGCACAGATCGTATTGGTTCTACTGAGAGGCAACTAGCGTACGGTTACAACAATGATAGACTTGGATAGCGTGATGGTTGCAAGATCAATATATGTGCTAGAGCATAGAGGTTACTTATTAAAAGGCTATTATTTCTTCTTGAGATGGTACGTTCAGTTCCACAGACAGTACTGAGACTTGTCTCCCAACTCCCAACTAATAGTTCCACTAGCTGGTTGTTGTTCTAAAATTCTGGAACATCTATTCACATAGATCGTTCCCTGAGTCTGGCTACTACTGGGTTATTCGTAACCCACACAGTCTAAGAGGCCAACTACCTGTCACTCCAGAGATGACCAGGTAAACCCAACTGCCTATCACAAGAACAGTTCTAAATGGCACTCTTCCAAAAGCGTTCCCACTAGAATCACTACTGGCCCTAAGGGTGGTCAGATCTGAGTCGTGACTCCCACTAGTCCAGCCTATCCCTACGTGGTGAATTGCTTAGGACAGACTGTCAGTCTCTATTGCCAAGGCTCTGGTGATACTCCCCCAGAACCTTGCTCAAGACTGCCTCAGGCTTAGATGTCGAATCTACAGCCTGACTCTAAACAGCAGAGGCTGGAGATGTGCTTCTGCACAGCCCTGCTCTAAACTCCAAACTCCAGACTAGACTGAAACTTTCTCTGACAGGATTTTCTACTCTGTCAGCTCCAACTCCTCCCCCTCTATACTCTAACCAATCACAGCCTCCTCACTGTAACTAGGCACAAGCCTGCAAGGCCACGCCCCCTTGCTCTGGCTTTCCCTTCCCTTAATGGTTGCTGGCTGCAGCCACCTCTCCAAGATGGATGCCAGCACAACCAAAACAGGATTTCTAAACCCCTTCTAAGCAGGCCTCGGCCCTGCTTAAGGCAGGTGAGTCCTTACATACCCCCACCCTTGATTCATCCCCTTGAGGTATATGAAATATTTACTAATTGACTTTGAATATATGACATTTTGATATACTTCGTTTATTGTACTCATTGTTCTACCTGACTAGTTTCTCTGGTTTACTCACTACGGTCTTGCCCCCTGTTTTGAGAGATAGATCCTCTCTCACTCAGACTCAGCCCCTTCCCCGAATCAAAATCTTGGCTACAGGCCTGCCATCAGTTGTAGGGGTCATAATTAAAAAGCAGTCATGAATGTGTAACTGCCTTATAGATTTCCAGCTACTGTTCTCAAATTAGTTTGTCAGTCCTTGGTGCAAAGTAGTTATTACAATCACGACACCTAAGATGTCACTTCTCTTACTGGCCTACTGGAAAACTCAGTATCTTTTAAAACATTGCCAGTCTCTTGAAAATGTATAAGCATCAATTACTAATTGAGGCTAGAAATTGATTTTTGGGGAGGGAGAGAGGAAGAAAGTGAGAGAAGACACTTTCATCATGATATAAACACAAAATAGAGAGTATCCATATTTTCGCAGCTTGAAATATAGCAGTGAAAAAAAGTGTACTTCATAAAATATTATCCTAACTGTAGGACCAAGAAGGGACAAAATAGGAAATAATTTTCTATGCCTGCCAGCTGCCAATTTGCTACTAGTACCAGTCCTAGAGCAGTAGGTACAGAATTAGCTCTGTCATGCCTGCTATTAAGCTATTCCTGACCAATATTTCTCATCCCAAAACATGGAGGCCATTTCGCCCTGCAATTTATCTCATAGACACATTGACTTGACTGATGCTTTCAGCATATATTATGAATGGAAGTAGATAAGATTGGATTGGGAGGGGGAGGAAAAGTACTTTGTGGTAGGGAAAGAGTACAGAGAACCAAGGAGGAGCTTGCTTTCGTTTTCAAGAAAAAATAAATTTCTGCAGCTGCAAATTTATCGTTGTGCAAGATGCCATGTCTAATTCCAACTTTTAGCATGATTTACATGACCCGCAGCACATTTATTGGAGACAGCCAGCTTTTTCATGTCTTTGATTTGGGGGCAATTAGTTTTTAAAGCTGAAAGGGTTTCGACTGTCCTTGATATAACTTTTGGCAATAAACATATCATATTTTTAAAAGCTAGAAACTGAGATGAGGCGGAAAAAGTTTAAACATGGACACTCCTAAGCATATCGCTTTCACTGCAAAGAGTTGTAGCTCTTAAATGGCAAATCAACTCCATAAAATGGAAACGTTTCAACATATCCCAAATGAATTCTACAGAAATGTCCATAATCTAAAGGCTTGAAGACATTTCCAAGTATTCTGACTGCCTCAGTGTTACACTCTGGTATTTTCTGCCATTCAACAGATCAATAACACTTTTGGGGAACATCCATGAGTGATCCTGGAACTGAACACCCATGGATCCAGAGGACACACTTTACCCTTTATCCTAGACATTAGAAACACCCCTTAAGATGTCTTGATGCTGTAGGAATCCCTGTTCCCACATCTTTCATTGTTCTGTCACATGCAGAAAGGACATTATTTCAGCAACACCACCCAACAGCCTCCTCCCAACAACCCTCCAAATGTACTGCCTCTCTGGACATTTTTTTTGAAGCAACGAGGAAAGGTCAGGTTTTGGTTCATTCCTAAGAACATCTCTCATTTTAGCCAGAAAGCCTGGAGGAAAGGAATTTCCTGTGAACTATGTTTTATCACCCTTTCCTGGAAAATCAGATGAAAAAGTACTGCATTTTGATGCCACAGTGGTTCCAGGTGGTTGGTTCCTAGACAAATATGCAATTTAAAGGGATCATTCCATCTTCTCCTTGTGTGTGTGTGTGTGTGTGTGTGTGTGTGTGTGTGCAGGCAGCCCCCCAAGTTACAAACAAGATAGTTTCTGTAGATTTGTTCTTAAGTTGAATTTGTATGTCAGTAGGAAGAGGTAAATTTTTATGTGTAACTCCAGCCAAATGTATATATAAATGTTATTTTTGGATACCATAAAGTTTTCCCCTTGACATGAAGTCTAGTTGAGTCTGACTCATGGGGAGGGGGTGCTCATCTCCATTTCTAAGCCGAAGACCCGGCATTGTCCGTAGACGCCTCCTTGGTCATGTGGCCAGTATGACTGCATGGAGCACCATTATCTTCCAGCCAAAGCGGTACCTATTGATCTACTCACAATTGCATGCTTTTGAACTGCTAGGTTGGCAGAAGCTGGAGCTATCAACGGGAATCCATCCTGTCCTGCAGATTCGAACTGCCGACCTTCCAGCCAGCAAGTTCTGCAGTTTAGCAGATTGACACCACTATGGTGCTTGTTTTACTGTCTGTGCCCCTTTTCAGAAGATTTCACCTTACTTTTTGTGCCTGTGATCATTGGATTTTGAAAAACTTGGCTTCGTGTGAAAACAAGGATTGGGGATAAAACTTCAGTGGAGACACCCTTTTCCCATGATAACTCTTTCAATAATGAATGCTTAGGGAATCCAGAAAAGTCCTTGGGGCCTGAATGTAGCTCACAGGCCTCACTGCATTAGTAATTCTTAGTCTGAGAAGTCATAGAGATATTGAATATCTGCCTGGCATGCATCTCTTAAAGCAGTGTTTGTCAACTTGGCAGTCGGGACTCCTGGGGGGGGGGGTCATGAGGGGGTTTTAGAGGGGTCTCCAAAAACCATTAGAAAATATATGGTCTTAGGAACCCCTTTGGCAGAGAAGGCCGAAGATCTCTCTGCTTGTCCTTTTCTTCCTTTTTGAAAACAGATGACAAATCTTCCCACCAAAAGCCCTCCTCCTGCTCTCTAGATGTAGGTGAACTACAGCTCCAAAACTCAAGGTCAATGCCCACCAAACCCTTCCAGTATTTTCTGTTGGTCATGGGAGTTCTGTGTGCCAAGTTTGGTTCAATTCCATTGTTGGTGAAGTTGAGAATACTCTTTGATTGTAGGTTAACTATAAATCCCAGCAACTACAACTCTCAAATGACAAAATAAATCCCCCCCCAACCCCACCATTATTCAAATTGTATTGGGCAATTGTGTTAAACTTGGTCCAGTGAACAAAAATACATCCTGTATATCAGATATTTACATTACGATTCCTAACAATAGCAAAATTGCAGTTATGAAGCAGCAATGAAAATAATTTTATGGTTGGGGGTCACCACAACATGAGGAACTGGCATTAGGAAGGTTGAGAACCACTGTCTTAAAGACTGCTCTTTTTTGTCCACAAGAATGATGGCAATTATACTCAAATGGAATAAATACTGTACCAAGAATAGTTGTTGTCTGTCCAAGGTTTAGCTTTAAATACTTAAAAGAAGCATAGAAGTGAAGGGAGTAAATCGTAAAACTGCTATTTAAAATGTGCAGGCAGCTTCCTAGGAAATAAGATATGTTGTCCAATCTAGAAATATATTAGATAAAAATCATTTCCAAGTGATTTCCTTGCCAGAGAGAATTTTTTCTATGAGTAGAATGCATTTTTCCTTCCTACTTTTTCCTTTCTCAAACTGTTTGGAGATGAGAAATGTAGTAATACTGGAATCCACTTATGTAACCCATGTTTTGTTCAGCAAGAGATGATGCAGCAAATGAAAGGCCTTTATTTCTTTACTTCATTATGCTGTGGGCGCTATTTTTCGCTTCTCAAAATCTTCCCAGCCTTGAACCCAGCCACACATGCCTTAGATCTGCTTCAGAAGGCACTATAAAAGAGAGGGATTAGTTGTAAAGCCATGAATACTGGTATAGTAACAATTTTAAAATGTTGATGCCAGAGGGCAAGAGTCAAACATCAGTTCCTGAAAACAAGGTTCCAGTTAACTTTCATTTTATTTTTGGTTTTTTTTTCTATTTTTGCTTTTATTTGGTGTGGTTTACTCTCCCTATTTTTCTTTTTTGTTTGTTTGTTAGAGCCTGTTTCCCCAAGCAGAAACTGAAAAATAAATAGAAAATGCTAACACATTTCATTAACCCAAACTAAGGTTAAATATTCAAAGCAATGGGGTGTTGTCATTTGAGTGTTGGACTATGACGCTGGAGAACAGGATTCAAATTCCAACTCAGCCATGAAAACCCAGTGGATGACCTTGGGCAAGTAACACTCTCTTAGCCTCGGAACACCCCATGATAGGTTTGCCTTAGGGTCACTATAAGTTGGAAAGTGCTTGAAGTCATACAATAAAGCATAAACAGATAATTTGTTTAGGTGGGGGAGAAATATAAAACTTTTATTTGCCATTATATTAACTATTCATGTTCGCAACAATAGTATTGACAGAGAAAATGAGGTATTCTGCTTTGTTTGGACCAATATCTACATGTATCACGTATTATTATTCTTTCTTTTTATCTCCTTCAAAAAGGCTTTTTGGAGAGTTTACGTTGTCTTCACTCATCCACCTTCCACAAACATACAGCTAGGTAAAGGTAAAGGTTTTCCCCTATATTAAGTCCAGTCGTGTCCGACTCTGGGGTTTGGTGCTCATCAGTATTTCTAAACTATTGTCTGTAGACACCTCCAAGGTCATGTGGCTGGCATGATGGCATGGAGCGCCATTATCTTCCTGCCAGAGCGGTACCTATTGATCTACTCACATTCGCATGTCTTCAAACTGCTAGGTTGGCAGAAGCTGGGGCTGACAGCAGAAGCTCACGCAGCTCCCTGGATTAGAACCTGTGACCTTTTGATCAGCAAGTTAAGCAGCTGAGCAGTTTAACCCACTGCACCGCCGTGGGCTCCATACAGCTACTGTAATCCAAATCCTGGATGGAGCTGGTGAGGCTTGTAGTCCAACAAATCTGGGAACTGCTACGTTTAGGGACGGCTGTCCTAATAAAGACCACTACCGAAAAAACTGTTTTTGTCATCTGCTGTCTCTCTTCCTCTCATCCCATCTGCCCTCAACAACAGGATGGCCTGCTTTAAAAAGGCCTTCCCACATTGGTGTTGTTGTTAACTGATGTCAAGTTGACTTCAGTCCATGGCAAACTTATGGATGAGAGATCTTTCCACAAAGCTTTTTAATGTTTTTGTTTATTTTGATGAAATATTTTAATAAACAACTCATGCTTTGTTATATCCAAACAGCCAACACTGTAATCACTCATGGCATTATTTCTGAAATGGGACTCCATTCTGCCCTTGTACTTGCTGTTTGCATTTCAGTCATTTCTAATTTACAGCAACCCTTAGGTAAAATTAACATGGGATTTTCTTGGCAGGATTTGTAGCTGAGAGCATGTGACCAGTTAATTATGCATTGCACCATGTGTGCGCTACTTATGGCGGTCCGCCTGGGCTTGGATTGAGTGACCACATAAGTTGCTATAATCTCCTATGCCCAGGGGATGCAGATTGCTTTCCTCTTGTGGGGAGACTTCTCACAAACTTAGCAGACTGAGGCCTTTGAAGAAATTAATGAATTTATTTAACAAGTCACAAACAGGTGACTGGCCTTTTGGATAGTTGCAAAGTCCATAACACCAAATAGTTGAAAATTAGCTTACTCAGTCCCTTTGCCAAGTCCATGGGCGATGGATTGTGATGCCTCTCCTTCTCTTCTCTGGTCAGCCACCACGGATGGTGGACAGACCCCAGCCGCTGGATTCCTTTAAATTGAAGGTCGAACGTCCTTCCTCTGCTGAGTCCAGGGCTGGTTGAAGGCGGTATTTGTCATTAAAAGAAGGTGACAGGCCGGAGCTGGCAGCCCCGTGGCACAGTCACACGTCCCTGGTAGTCACTGAGGCAAGCAGAGAGGTTTCCTCCCTTTTGTAACCTTTAGCATTGGAGGGAAATCCTAAGACACTGATTGGCTGGGACTATGGAGGGAAAATACTAAGGGCTGATTGGATGGAAATACTAACTTTGGAGGGAAAATACTGGGTGATGATTGGAGGAAGGAAACAGAGAGAATGAGCCCCTCCCAACCAGGGAAAACAACAACCCAGCCCCAAAAACTGCAAATAGGCCTTTACAACAAATTGAGGCCTGTTAATCTAACACAAGCACATAAAAGTAAGCATACACTTTCACTATAAACAGGCCAAGCCTACTGCTACTGAAATTATTCACCCCAAAGCAAGATAACTTCTCAACCCTGCTCTTTAGACACTATATGCTCTAGATTTGGCCATTAAGCTATTCAAGTAGCATCTGAATGCATTCTGTCTGCCTATTTCCAAACTCAAGGTCAACAAATATTGGACCATGAACTGCGTCACCTTTTAGGAGGGTTGTGGGGTTGTCTCTAACACAGAAGACAGCATTCGTTTGTCTGCATTAGAGAATTAATGAGCAATGGAGAGGCATCTATGCACTCCTGCCAGCTGCTAACACAATCAATTACTGCCTGTGTAGAAAGCAAGAGACTTGTTGTCCGACTAGAGTTTGTCCATATTCAGAGAAACAAAAGAGACCTCCATCTTGACAGAAGACATCCTGAAGTGAGGCCACGATTGAGCTTCATTTCCCTACTGTAGGGGGAAGAATGTCTCAGCAGCAGGTTACAACCATGAATGGTTAAGAAACTGTAGTTTACCTTTGTATATTTTTACAAAAACCTTCCTTGTTAAGAAAGCAGCATCACTGCCAATCTCTTTTCTCAGCCAATTAGCGGCTCATTAATTGTCCACCCGCAGAGCTTTAAATCTTAAAACGTTTTTATCTTTATTCTTTACATATCAAACAGATTCACAATTACTTCTGCAGGGGGCTCTTTAAAAGTTCCACTTTGCTTGTGTATCCAAAGCCTTGCATGCACAATTAATTTTGGTTGTAGTTATAGCATGGTGATGGTAGCATGGGTGTTATTAATTCCCATCAAGTTCACATGACTAAGAACTATGGCAGATATTAACAATGAGTGCTTCGATGGTGCCCCTGAGAGCATTTCCTCACCAACTGTTCGTATCTTCACAGAACTGGCAGAACTGGCTTATTAAGGCTGCCATCCAATTGACACTTTCGAGCAGAAAATGAGTGACTTCATTTGCATTAATTCAAAACTGGAAACCTGAACTAATTCAGAATAAAATAAAGGTCATAATATGTAAACCTGCTTCAACATTAAGTCTCTATAAGATGAACAAGGCCATTTCGGTAGCCATACCTGGATTGTATACAACCTTCTTCGTTATTTTGTTTCCAAACTGTGATTTGTCTAACATGGTATTACTATTGTTCTGCTTTGTCTGGCCTTTGACCTTGATCAGTCTGAACTTGTTCTAATTTTCTGTTATACTTTAAAAATATTTTATAGGCTTTGGTACATTGCGTTTGCCATTTTGTTTTGTTAGCTGACACTGTATGCATGTGTGTGTGTTTAACCTTGTTAGTTGTTTAGATGGAACATTAGCAGAGAAAGCTCTTTAAAATATTATGATGAATCAAACATATAAGAGGAAAATGTCCCATTCAACCTTGGAAAATACAGATTTATACTGTTGGTGTGAATTTCTGTTAGTAGTACATCATTTAAACACAGTTTCTATGCTACATGCAGGAAGGTCACTGATTTAATGTTGATTTACTTCTGAATGTTGATTTACTCCTTAATGTTGATGCACTATTTAAAGTTAATGTATATAATAAATCAATTGAAGTTGTGATTATTTGCATCCAGTAATTATCACACTCATAACCAGCCCATAAAATACCAGACATTTTGGGAACTGTAGCTGCCCTATATTATTCAGCATTAGCTATTCTTAAGACCACTGATTTCAACTCTCTTGAAATATAATTCTCCATGAGATCAGGTTGTAAATCTATGGCCATATGTCTAATTGACTTGAAGTAAATTCCATGGAAAATGTGTGTAATATCTAGTCACGTCTGCAGCTGTTTTCCTACATATGCTTATTAGTCTTACGACCTCATCATACTGAAGAGTTAGCTGTCCTGTTTTGGCAGCAGTCACCGATGAAATGGAAGACATGTCATGGCAAGCCTCATACCCTCCTTCCTTCCCCTATCACATGGGGACATTGAGGCAAGCTGCATTGGCACCCTGTCCCTTCTTCCATCACACAAGAGAATGTGTAGAACAGGGGTGCTCATTAGGTAGATCGTGATCTACTGGTAGATCTTGAAGGGCGTCTTGGTAGATCCCAGGCAGATCGCAGGCACAGTATGTATGGCTCCCATGCCATTTGTGAGGAATGCTCAGGGGCTTATTATACTCACATTTAGTTGAATTCAGTCTTAAAATGTATTATATGGCTCTCACTGAAATAAATTTCCTAATATTTTGCTTTTATGGCTCTCTGAATAGTGGGTAGGTAGATCTTTGGGACTTGGTTGTTTTATAAGTAGCTCGCATGCTGGAAAAGTGTGAGCACCCCTGGTGTAGAAAGATGCATTTCCATGTTGCTACTTTGCCACATTGTCCTTCCCCCATCAGAATGGGGAGAAGCCTGAAAAACGTGGGTAGCTCCATTAGAGCTACCCAAAATACAATTTCTTACCTTGTTGGCAAGAAAGCTAAAATGTAACACTTCCTCACCACTTCATTCACAGATGGGGTGAAGCCTAGTCCTACGTCATCTGATGGGGCGCATCTACAGCTGTTGTCAAAGAGGAGCCCCCGCATGGTAAGGGGCAAATGTATGATGAAGTCCATAGTCAATACAAATTCATTAACTTTGTGGTATTGTGTACACAGTGCAGTCTGAACCAGTCAAAGACTAAAGAGCAACCTTAAATAGTATCAAAGTTTAGGTGGGAAACAACTAAATTATAATCCCAGAAGTATCTAGTCAAAACACACAAGATAAATTCATGCATAAAGTTCTATTCTGCTGATGCATCACATTGCAGATGTGACCCTCCACTTGCATGGGTTATGCAAATTAAGCACCAGCTCTGGTAGGTTTTATCAAACTGATAGTTTCAAGTATGATCCCAAGTGTGGGTCTTTTCTCCAAGGACCAGCCTAACATCAATTTGGTTCACTACCAGAACCCTAGCCACCAGATGATGGATTGGACAGAGCAACTGTGAACACAATGGAGTAGATTTGCCCAGTCAGCAATGTCCGAGACAAACCAGGAAAGGGATCTTGGGGTTTTGGTGGACAGCTCAATGAAGATGTCAACCCAGTGCGCTGCAGCAGTGAAAAAAGCAAATTCTATGCTTGGCATGATCAGGAAGGGAATCGAAAATAGGTCGTCAAATGTTGTATTGCCTCTCTACAAATCTATGGTGAGGCCACATCTGGAGTACTGTGTACAATTCTGGTCACCGCACCTCAAGAAGGATATAACGGAACTGGAAAAGGTACAGAAAAGGGCAACAAGAATGATCAAGGGATGGAGCAGCTCCCTTACGAAAATCAGGTTGCAACGCCTTGGTCTTTTCAGCCTTGAAAGACGGCGTTTAAGAGGTGACTTGATCGAAGTGTATAAAATCATGCATGGGATAGAAAAGGTGAGTAGAGAAAAATATTTCCTCTGTCACACAACACTAGGACTAGGGGCACTCCCTCAAGCTCCAAGGTAGGAAAAGTTAGGACTAATAAAGGAAATATTTCTTCACCCAGAGGGTCATTGGGTTATGGAACTCACTTCCAGAGGAGGTTGTGACAGCGGTCAGCCTGGACAGCTTCAAGGCAGGATTAGACAGATTCATGGATACCAAGGGAATCAGTAGCTACTGAAATGGACATCCAAGTGCCACCTCTGTGTTGAAGGAGGCAGGCAGGATTTCCCGGGTACTGGTTGTGGGGGTCGGGAGCAGGTGAGGGTTTTGCCCCTCCTTTCTGCTAGAGATCCCTGTGTACAACTAGTGGGCCACTGATGTACCATTTTCGGAGAAATCAGAATAAAAGCCTAAAACCACAGTGTGGGTTCTTCTGATGTTACAAAAGCAAGGTAGTGAAAGACTGGAAATATGGAAATAGGAATGGGGATAAATTCCAGGAATGGGGATAAATTCCAGGAACACTGACTAACCAGGAAATATGTCAACTCAAACCTGGGGAAGAGTTTCCTTATGGTCAAGAAGACAGCAAAAGTGAATACTAATATAGAATGTGCATGCCACATGGTCGCTTCTACAGTAGACATGCCATGTGGAGAGTTTGCAACTGGGATGTGTGAGAGACTCAGCATTAGTCCCCCCCCTCCCCCCTTTTTGGTGTCAGGAATGACTTGAGAAACTGCAAATTGCTTCTGAGAAAATTGGCTGTCTACAAGGACGTTATCCATGGGATAGTCAGATGTTTTATGTTTTACCATCCTGTGGGAGGCTTCTCTCATGTCCTCACATGGGAAGCTAGAGCTGAGATAGGAGTTCACCCTGTTCCCCAGATTTGAACCGCCAACCTGTCGGTCAGCAGTCCTGCCAGCACAACAGTTTAATCCATTGCGCCACCTGGGGCTCCTAGTACCAGCCCATAGGGAGATACTATACCAGGGGTGGGCAATTACCAGCCTTCCAGGTGTTTTGGACTTCAACCCCTAGAAATCCTAGCCAGTTTACCAGCTCTTAGGATTTCTGGGAGTTGAAGTCCAAAACACCTGGAGGGCCGGTAATTGCCCACCCCTGCCATATACCTTAGCCAAGGCTTCAGAAATAAAAAGGTTCACTTTTTGTTACCTGTCTTGCTCCAAATAACACAATGGGCACAAGTGTATGAACTCACAGGTGCTTTCTCCTTGGTCCTCTGCTCTCACTCCTATTTTTTGAGGGGGGCACGGTGTGTGTGTATATATACTGATATGTATCCAAATGAAACAATAATGCAAACACTCTTCATATTGAACTAATGAGCTCTAATGCCAGCTGCATAATTTCCAACTGACCTGATTCGGTAGGGACAGTCCTGATTAATGTTATTTTCATTTGCTTTTAAAATGTCTCAGTTCTCCCTCCTATTTTTACTTTCTTGTTCTTAGTTCTTGTTCTTGTTGTTAGTTCAAAGTGCAAAAGTAATTTGCCATAAGTTAACTCAGAATGGGTAGAGGAGAGGATGGAATCAATTTCACAGCCAGCTCAAGCAAAAACAAACTGCTGCAGCCTTATCTAGCTTGTGTGTTCCTTGTTCATTTTTTGTCATATTGATCACACTACAATGTTCCAATTTTCATCTGAAAAATGTTGAAGGATTTTCAACTGGATAAAGATGGATGTCTGGGTATTCAAACTTTCTTCTTACTCTGAGATTAGTCTCCTGACCGGACGCCTCACTATCTTCCAGTCCTTCAATCAAAACCTTGAGACCTATGTATGTTTGCCCACATGCACAGCTATGTATGCAAACTAGCTGTGATTTGGATCAGTGAGGGGACTGCCTGTATTGATAATATCACAGACCTTCAAGTATTTGAGCTAATAACAATTTGTTGCATCTTTATGACATCAAAATCAGTTTATTGAAGTGGCATCATACTATCAACTCCAACTACAAAAATTGGTCTCAGATTGCAACAGTTCAAGGAAAGAGAAGTTCTACATAGTATACCTGTTGCTTGGCTAATTCATACCTATCTTTAAACATCACAAAATATGGAGAGTCAACAAAATGGCTCTCCTGTTCTCCTGAATGACCCTCCTCATCTCTGAGCACCTCACAAGGCAAGAGGAGCAACATGGCATGGATCATAAAAGGAAATAAATTCAGGCATATGGTGACAGATGACTCATAAAGCATTTTGTTCTTTGCAAGCTTCCCCACTCACTTGAATTTTCTCATGGGTGATATTACTGCAGAGATTTACAAGGAACTATGCTTCTCTCGACAAAATTGATACTAATTTCCCAGAAAAAAGCAGAAGTTTTAAAGGTGAATCATCAACAGCTTGACAAACAGGCCATCAAACTCACAAATCTACACAACAATGTATGAATACTGTAAAAAAAACCTGAAACATTGAGAAGAATAAAGGTCAATAACATCTGTGCAGATACATCCAGGGATAGTCACATTCATCACCAACGAATGTTCACCCTTGAGCCAAACTACAGCAGGAGATGTAAGATAGATGATAAAAAACTGGAGAAGTTAACATTTTAAAGCATGATGACTTACCACACAGCAGGCTGGAAAGCTGTGATGATTTATTGACATGGAACCAGATTTCACTTTGTTTAAAAGATGGAACATGAAGCAATATTGAAACAGATAGTGCTAGACCCTGGCCTGCTAAAGCAGGTGAAAATAGTAAGAAGATGCCACTATTCAAAGCCCAAATTAAATATAAATTTGTAGAGAATATATATATTTTAACTAAGTGCTGGTTCCTCTGAGTACAACATCAACCAGTGACTTTGATGTATGACATAACCATCATAGACCATGCTAATTCAAACATTCCTTTGTCAGTCAACAAGTAAAAAGTAGGGAAGTATTGTGTACATCACATGTACACAACACTTATTTCCTTTTTCTGCCAACAAAATGAAATTAATACAGATTCATTTATTTTCTAATGGGGAAGTTAAAGGACACAATGTTCCTGTTACTCTAAGACAGTGTTTCTCAACCAGTGTGCCGTGGCACACTAGTGTGCCGTGAGTGATCATCAGGTGTGCCGCGAGAAAAGTTCTCTGCCCCCCTTCCTTCCCCATCCTCCTGCCGAACTCCTGCTGCTTGGGAGAGGAGGAGGAGGAAGGGACGGGCGGCGGTGAAGAAAAAGAAGAAGGGGCCGGGGCACCGCCTCCTTCGGCCGTTTCCCCAACCAGCCTCCAATCTGCCATGACTCTCAGCCCTTGCTTGTTGAAGCCGCGCGGAGGAGGAGCCCCGCCTACTGAAGCCCGTCCACCGCTCATGCTCCTCCTCTGTGAGTGAGCTGAAGCGAGGGGGAGCATGATGCAGCCTGGCTCCGCCCCCTCCCCCCACTTCAGCATTCCCACAGCTTCACCAGCCTTGAGGGGGCAGTGCCAAGCCAGCGATGGCAGAGCCAGCACAATGCTGGCCCCTCAAGGCTGGCAAAGCTGTGGGAGGGGGGCTAGCTTGCCCCCTCAAAGCTGGCAAAGCTGTGGGAGAACTGAAGCCGGGGGGAGAGGGTAAGGCATGGCGCAGCCTGGCTCTGCCCCCTCCCCCAGCTTCAGCGCTCCCACAGCTTCACCAGCCTTGAGGGGCAGTGCCAAGCCAGTGGTGGCAGAGCCAGCACAATGCTGGCTTGGCACTGCCCCCTCAAGGCTGGCAAAGCTGTGGGAGAAATGAAGCCAGGGGGAGGGGGCAATGCATGGTGTGGCCTGGCTCCTCTCCTGGCTTCGGCACTCCCAGCAGCTGCTCCCAGCAGCTCACCATCCCCCAGCCATTCTTTACTGTGTTACAGTGTCATTTTGTGTCATTTTGGTTGGTGGTGTGCCCCCAGATTTTTTTAATGTTAAAAGTGTGCCGCGGCTCAAAAAAGGTTGGGAAACACTGCTCTAAGAAGTGGAATTATTTTTAGAAAGGAGAAAGCAGTCTTGCCAATTACTTTGAAAGGTAGACCCTGACATTATTATAACATTGGGTTTTCAGTACTTAATAGTTTATTCAATTCAGAGAGGATTATAAAAGTATTTAGAAAATTTAATGTCATTCATTGGTGTTCTCTATCAGGTAGGTAGTTTTTGGTGGCCTGTCATCTAAGGACAAGTTAATAAATTCCTTGATAATGTGAGTTGTGGGACTTGCATGAGGTCTACAATCATTTATTTTTTGAATTACTGACTCTGCATATACTTTTAGTTCTAGTTTTTTTATTTGTGGCACATTGGTAGATTAAGAGTGGTGCCTTGCATGAAGACATTGTTGCAGCTGCCTACTTGATTCCTTTTTTACCCAAACACCACACAGATGAACAACAATACTAAGTTTATTAAGAAAATAGTATCTAATATAAAAACAGTTTCAAAATGCATCCATGAGCTAGATTTCTAGAAGCAATGATGAAATCTGAATAGGAATTCCAAAAATCACTTAAAGCAAAAGCAAAAAACTGTAATTCAAGGTTTGTTGCACTTAAACTAGAATTATATCCAAAAGCTTGAAAGCATGAACATGACCATAATCCAAAGGCTTGATCCTTGAATTTGACTATAATCCCAAAGGCTTGAAATTTGAAACTAGATTTATAATCCGAAAAGGAGGCATGGAATTTTAACAGGAAAACAAGATATGCTATTGTTTTAGATGTGTGATATATTGTTTTTATTGTATGTGAGACATTGGATTTTTGCCATTTATTTGATGTGAACTGCTTTGAGTCTCCCTAGGGGTGAGAAAAGTGGTATATAAAATAGATAAGATAAGATAAAATACAGACCAAACAACACAACTCCTAAGTCAGAGCTCCCAAAACAAGCAACTTGAGACATATAAATCCAACATTGATCTCCCCACCAAACATTGACTCTAATTCCTTAAGAATACTCCCTCTTACCCATTACATCACACTTTCTCACACCTAAGTTCCCTTTGTTTACCTTTCAGTCTCAGGGAACACCGGATTTGTCTCTGTTTTGCACTATCCCTTCTGATCTGTAAACACTGGATTATCTGTAACCCTCCTGTCGCCTCCACATTCCTTTCAGAGAATGCACTAGAATTTAATTAATTATGGCAGTAATTATACACACACACACACATATATACATATACACATATACATATACATATATACACACACAGTACATATATATACACACACACACACACACACACACACAAGAATTCTGGAAAATGGTGATGAACAACTATGTGGGAATTAGGTGCCAATTGTAATATCAGAAGTACTGAGGAATACTATGGTGTTCTGTGATGCTGCTGGAAATGGGGTATTTCATGTATATTCATGTGTTGAGGCTCTTTTGCATGGTTTGGGGACAATAAAATATGCTGACATGTTTTTTTAATGAGGGAGGCTTTAGGGAACAGTTTGGGGGTTTTGGGGCCACACAAATAAAGTCTGTAGGTTGCACTTTCAATGCCTCATGGTCATTTTTGTCCTGAAAATATGTGCTAGAGAGTCGAGCAAAAGTCTTAAAGCACGGAGGTATGCAAAGAATTTGGAATCTCTTTGATTTTGAATTTAACAAGATACTGAACCAGTCTTTTGAAATCTAAATACATGCTGAGGACAAGGGATATAACAGGCAAAATACTGAATTTTGTAGAAAGCCCTGACAGGCAATAAATATGAGATTTCTTGAGAAAATATTTCTAAAGTTGATGACCCTTTGAAAAAAGACTTAATTCCTGCGTTAACACTCCTGTTTCTAACTGCTTTGTTCTAGTATGGCCAGACTTCACATAAATTCCTTATTTTCCCTAACACCAGCACCTGGATTTATTTTTTATTAACTATTAGGCCTTCTATATACAAACAAATTAAACCCTTTTCATAGCAAATCCTCTGGAAGTGGAAAATAAACCTGCCAGAGTTAGAGCAGCTATTGTTCTTCTGGGTAAATCTCATCATCTTTAAGCTTCTTTCCTATCCACCTTTCCAAGGTGAAATAGCTCTTTTTCCATTGGTCAGGTTAAAAGAACAGATGCAAGCTCCAATATGTAGTGCATGCCATTTTCTTCAAAAGGTGCCTATATCAAATTATTGCCTGATCAGCACAGTTCAAAGGGTGGTGTGGATGATTTTTAAACAGGACTTTCCCCCCCTATTAATAGTACTACTGGAACATCTTTCAGAATGGGGCAAAGGATAAAAATATGTTTTTATTTGCTGTGGGGAATAAACCACGTAAGAATGTATTGTTGAAGGCTTTCGTATCCAGAAGCACTGGGTTGTTGTGAGTTTTCATCGTTGTATGGCCATGTTCCGGAATGCTTCTGGAATACGGCCATACAGCCCGTAAAACTCACCACAACCCAAACCATGTAAGACTGAATAATATAAGCACACATATTTTGCTATACCCCTTTTAGACATTCGAAAGAAGCTTAGTGAATTCATGAATATATTCGGACTGAGTCAGATTCACACCAGCGAATATGTCTATGTACTATTTGGGGATCCACCAGAGGAATGAGCACATCCTAAACACCTGAGAGACAGGTAGTATATCTTCATTACAAACTATACACCAAGTTAATTTTCATGGATCATTTTCAAGCCAAATCACCCAAACTAGCTGGATCCAGACACTGAGGGCAATTTCTGATGAAGCTTTTATCTTGGGACCTCATTGTCATTTTTTCTCAGTGTTATTGATGATACAACCTTCTTGTCTGCTCCTGTGGTGTTTCAGCCTGGTGTTCAAGTGCATGATGGGAGAATCAATGGGGATGATGGGGTTGTCATTCAGAATGCTGATGTGCAAAATGAAGCACCAGACAAGGCTCCTGCTCATGAGAACAGTTTGATTCCCAAGGCTCTGTTAGATGAAAATTCCTTGGTTAAGGAAATAGAAGGGCCTGCTAGAGATAGTAGTACAGCTGAAGATTTTAATGAGTAAAGGGAGGCGAAGGAGACAGGATTGCTGTTTGATCGCAAGGCAGATATCCTTGAGAGAAGACAAGTTTCCCAGGGAGTCTGGCGCAGCTTTAGAATCCAGCAGAAAAATACAAAGTGAAACTAAATTCTCCTTACTTAAGATTGTAAGGAGAGCCCATTTCTCAGTTTCCAGACTTTGTTTAGAAAAGGCATCACGATCAAGATTTCCTCATCTCTTGTCTTGGATCATGTTTTTGCTTTGGCCTTGTTTCATGAATTGATTCTATAGTGGCAGTGGACTGACTTAGTATCTAGCTTCAAGTTTTTGGTCTTTACCTTTTGGATATTGGATTTTTGAACTGTGTGCTTTCCTTGGGTATATGTATTGTTTTAACCTTCTTTTACCTTTTGTTAGAAACTATATTTTATTTCAATAAAGACCTACTTTTTCAAAGACTGTCTGATGTGTGTGTGAACTAGAGGGATAATTTCTTTCTGAAGTGCAGCAGCTCCCAACACTCCCTTGCAGAATGTCTTGCAGATTTCTCTCACTTCCTGTTGTCTCACCCCCCCATTCTTAACTATGAGTCATTTGTAAGTCGGATGATTGTAAATCAGGGATTGTCTATACAGAACTCCACTGAGGAGTAAGCCTGGCCTTCTTCGTTATCCCCATGCATATGGCTACCTTTTATACCTTAACATGGTATGGACAAACAATGTGGGGTAGCAGTTTGAGTGTTGGATTATGACTCTGGGGTTCAGGGTTTGAATCCCCACTCAGCCAAGAAAACCCAATGGATGACCTTAGGCAAGTCTTACACCTTCAGCCTCAGGGGAAGAGGAACCCCTCTGAACAAATCTTGTCAGGAATGTCTTGTGATAGTTCACCTTAGGGCTGCCGTAGATCAGAAATGAACACAAGGCAAACAACACAAACAACAACAATGGGCATGGAGTTCTCTGAAGATTTTTGTAAGCACATTCATGTGGGTTATACTGATTCAAGTTCTTGTGATCGAAAACTCGGACACATTAACTGATGGCAACAGCATTGGTTACATGATGAGACAAGTAGCCACCTGTGACATACAATATTAATGACATTCATCATGTTATATGAATAAAAGAAGTAATATGTGGTTAGAGCTCAATAAAGAACAATGTGATTTCTCTCCTCTTTTTTTCCATCCAGGGCCCCTTCTACACTGCCATATCTTCTTTGAACTGGATTACCTGAGTCTACACTGTGATAAAATCCAGTTCAAAGCAGATAATCTGGATCTTATATGGCAATGTAGAAGGGGCCTTGGACTACACTTGTATTTTAGTCCCACTATAATCTTCTGCTTTAGTCTGACAGCTGGCTTTCAGTCATGGTGCTTGTTTTTATTCCTGTTAATATAATTACTGACACTGCAACATTCAATTCCTTTAAAGTTTCACTAGTTAGTTTCTATTTATTGCCCTACAAAGTGGCAGAACTTCCTGATTTAGATTTCTGCTTATAAATGAGAAGATAACGACAGATCTAGCACTCTTACCAAATTGCCATAGAAGTCCACAAAAAGATAATTCAAAGCAGCCTTCATTCACCATCTAAAGTGAAGATGCCTTAGAGTGTGTATATCATGAACAAAACTAGTAGTTGTGGACAATTCTGTAACTGCCCTTTGAAATTATTGCTCTGAATTTCTTGTGCATGTATATGAATAGTGCATGCTCTTTCTTCCGTTCTCCCTGGTTTGCCCCTTTCCTGGTGATTAATAGTGTCATTTCTGCGTGGTTGATCTTCCAGTTTTTGTCAGATAGGTATCTCTACAAAGCTTGCTTCATTGCCAAAATAATCTCCACATCTCTTGCCTGACCTTTTCTTTGTTGCAGATACAGAAAAAGGGGGAGAGGAATAGAAGGGTGACAAAAGGAGATATATGTGTGTGTTTGCTCTTATCTAACATAGAGTGCCTTCCTTTTCTATTCATGAATCATTTCTGCATTTCGACATTCCTTATTGTTGCAAACCGTAATGAAAAGGTTCATTTTTCAGACACTGTGATGTGGCCCCATTTCAATCCTTCTCAACTTTCAGCTGACACACTCCATTCCTTTTGCTATTTCTTTCAACAAAAAGAAGTCTTCTTGTGTGTGTCAAAGCAGAGTCTTCCTACAGTGCAATTCATTTGGCTTCTGTTAAACCTGTCATTGTGAATGTCAAATATACAGGTTCATCTAAAATATACAGGAGCTCTGATCTTTCAAAGAGTTTCCTGTTCCTTTTGCTCACACTGGTGTTTGCCAGTTAAACAAACCCAGCTATTAAAGAGATGTTAATCCCTTCTCCAGTTCCCCTTTGACATTGGTTGTGGCTAATGGATGTACAGATAAGACACTGAACCAGAGCTCCTCCTGCACCTTTAACAGGAAGCAAGGCAGGCAGATATTGAAAAAACATGAGCCTTCCCGAGCATGCTGTTGGAAAAAGAGAGAATTAACAGGGATAATTATTAGTATTCACAAGCAGAAGGTGATCAGCAACAAGTTCCAGACCACCAAAACACACACACACACACACACACACACACACACACACACAAGAGGAATAAAACACTCTTAGTCTTCTTTATAAAAAATGTATGAAGACAACATAAAAATACTAAAGGTTTCATAACATGGTGAGAAGCTCAGGACCCTTCCACACAGCTGAATAAAATCCCACATTTTCTGATTTGAACTGAAATATATGACAGTGTGGACTGTGTGCCCATCCAGACAGTACCTTTATCCCAGGAGCTTCCACAGCAAACAGGAGGGTGACCAGATGCCATTCTCTGTAAACGCAGAAGCAATTGCTACAAAAAGGCAAAAATTGTGAGATGTCCAGGTGTGGGAATATCATGGTTTTGAGCCCTGATGTGGATCTTCTTTGTGAGATGTCCAGGTGTGGGAATATCATGGTTTTGAGCCGAAGATGTGGATCTTCACATGTCTGTATGTCCCTGCAATCAGAAATCATGGGATTTTTTATCTGGACTTGTTCCTGGGTTTTAGATGTTTGTTCCTGTTTGGTCAGTTCCTAAAAAGAGGGTGACATTTGAGTTGAATCCCGAAATTTTGTTTGTATGCCAGAAACTCCATGAAACATGTGGAGGACACATTTTCTCTGCCCAGGACAAAGTTGGGGCCCTTTAGTGAATGTTGTACATCTTTTCACAAGAAGAGCAATCAGATATGTATAACCCAGCCATGTATAACCCAGAAAAAGCACTCTGGGTTGTGTACTTGTGGCATCAAACAACAATCTGCCTGGACAGATAGACGGCCAGGCTCTAAAAAGTGTCAATAATGACAAAGTTCTGTTCCTGGCTTGAAAGTGTGTGTTCCTGTTTGATTGTGTAGTGCTGACTTGGGCCTAAGTGGTCCTACTCTGTAAACTTTCTTTGTGTGCCAGAAACTTCATGAAATACCTGGAGTGCACAGTTTCTCTGGCCAGGTCAAAGAACAGAACTTTTGTAGTGATTCGCTGCAGTGATTATTTGCATATCCACAGATAATATGCAGATCATATACTGAGGTTTTTTTTAAAAATGGCCAAAGTTTCCAGCAGAAGTCCCACAGCAGCCATCTTGGGAGCCTTTAAATCTCACAACAAAGTATCAAGTCTGGGCAATGGAGGCAGAAATCCCAGGACCAAAAGGTCTGTATGTGGACCTCTTCTGAAGTCTTGGGATTTTTTGCACCTGTTTAACACCCGCGATTTAGTGCTATCTGGAAGCACCCACAGATAACCCAGTTCAAAGCAGATATTGTGGGATTATCTGTCTTGATATGTGGAAGGGTCTGTAGACTGAAGTTGGAAGAAAGAAGTTGTGACTTAGATCAACACACAGGAAGTGACTGAATGTATGCAACGATTAAACTGATACATATGCAAATAAGCAACCAGTGAGAATAGACATGTGAAAGAGGCTACTTCTGACACAAGAAGATGCCCATGAAAGGTAAAGCTTTATCTGTTCAGTTGCAAGCTCTAAACAGTGTTTTGTCTAGAGCAGTGTTTCCCAAACTTTTTTGAGCCGTGGCACACTTTTTACATTTGCAAAATCCTGGGGCACACCACCAAACAAAATGACACAAAATGACACTACACAGTAATAGATATTCCCTTGGGGAATACCCCTGTTCCTGAGTGCTCGAGATTTACCTACCCTATTTGGTCGACTACCTAGGTGCACGTATGTACTAACTATTGAATATTATATATATATGCTATTTAGCCTTGTGCTTTTTTGTCTGTTTTACCAACAAAATGACACTACACAGTAATAGATATAGTTAATATGTTTTTAACTGTATTTATACACTCAGTGTGAAACCTGGGCCTGTTTCAATGAACTCAACATAGATATCCTGGCAGGAATGGCAGAAAGACACAAATTTCCCACACAGAACTCCCATAACCAAGAGATAGTGCTATAAGAGTTTGGTGGGCATTGACCTTGAGTTTTGGAGTTGTAGTTTTCCTATATCCAGAGAGCACTGTGGACTCAAACAATGTTGGATCAGGACCAAACTTGGCATGAATACTCAATATGCCCAAATATGAATGCAGATGGAGTTCAGGGGAAATAGACCTTGAAATTTGGGAGTTGTAGTTGCTGGGATTTATAGTTCCCCTACAATCTGAACCCCACCAATGATAGTACTGGGCCAAACTTCCCACACAGAACCCCCAGGAGGCAAGAGGAGGTCTCTACTTGGGGAAAGGGAGGCGGGCCTTCCCAATGCATGGAGAGGGAGAGACCAAGTAGACAACGAGTGCAGAGGGGTGTTTGTAATTTTGTGCCTTTATCGAGGTAGGTTTCTTAGGGTTTTTATACTTCAACACACTAGACCCTCTCCCACCCTCCACCCTCCACCCTGAAGGTTCCAATTTCCCACGGCACACCTGATGATCGCTCACGGCACACTAGTTGGGAAACACTGGTCTAGAGGACATTTCCATGGATCCTGAGATCATCTAGCCATGGAGATGAGAACCAGGCTCCGACTGTAGACCAATTCCCTTCCCCTGCTCTGAACAGAAATAAAACCTGAAACTGGCCCTGGAAACAAATTTTACAAAGATAGATTGGGGAAGTTGGGTATGTTTATGAAAGAAAAAAAGGCTAAAAGATATTGTGATAGCAGTTATCGAATTTCCAACAGATTCACGCAACAATGGTGTACTTACAATTGGTCTTCTGTTGTTCCAGAAAGTATAACCCAAACAGTAAGGTTCAAATTGCAAGAAAGCACTCGAAGGAACATCTTTGTCATCTAATTGTTTGATTCTACCCTGTAACAAATTTTCAAGCTTGATGGCTAACTAGTAAGGATGCTGCACCAGTGGATATCTTGAACTCACAGGTTATTGTTCGAGACTTGATATTTCTTCCAGTTTTGTAATTCTACTGTATTCCAAAAAAACTGCCAGAAGAGCTTTCATAAAACAACTGGCAACTTTTCGTGTTTCCAGACTTATCCCAGAATGATGTACAGAAGAGAGCTAATGAATAAGGTGAGCAATTATCATCTGTTTTGGTGAGACCAGTATCAAAGAAGGTTACCTTCTCCAGCTTGGATATGCAAGACATACTGGGTGTGGAAAAGGAAAGCAAGGCAAGCAATTGGGAGGAAAGAAAGAGAATAATAGCTAGGAGTCAGTTAGGGGAAGCTTGGGAACAAAATCCCAAATATCTCCCTTTGGGGCACTAAGATGGAACAGCAAGTTCTAATTGTATAATGATAAAGAAAGCAAATACAGTATACCTGCTTATTACACAAGCACAATGAATGCTCTTTTATTTATATGTAAAGTGCTTTGAATACCATTCAATCTTTCTAGTGGCCTGAAAAAGTACCCAGAGAAGTATTCTCTCTATGGGCCCTTCCACACAATCTTATATCCCAGAATATCAAGGCAGAAGATCTCACAATATCTGCTTTGAACTGGGTTATCTGAGTCCACACTCAAATAATGTGGGATTTTCTGCGTTGAATTCTGGCATATAGGGCTGTGTGGAAGGGCCCTAGGCCTTCAATACAATTCAATAGTCAACTTTTGTTGGAGATTTCACTGAAAGTTGACTGCAGAATTAAACTGAAGCCCTAGGACATACATTTCTCTAGGCACTTTCTAGATCCTTCAGAGCAATTCCTTGCCATTCTTCAGCAACAAGAGCAAGACATTGTTCATTTCAGGTAAGAAAAATAGGGTTCCAGGTTACGTGAAAATCATATTACACAAAGGGTCCTAGAAAGGATCCCTTGGGTAATATGTGGGCCTACTGTAATAAAACACATGCCTTAAGTGATCTCTATAGCCCTTTTTACACTGCCCTATATTTCAGGATATGATCCCAGATTATCTGCTTTAAACTGGATTATACAAGTCTCCACTGTCAGATAATGTGGGATAATCAGATAATCTGGGATCAGATCCTGAGATATAGGAACGTGTGGACCCAGTTTACACCAAAGGAAACAGCAATGTCCTGTTACAACTTATCTTTACTCAAAGCAACTATGTAACAATACACATTTCTGTCTCATGCCCATGGAAACCCACTCCAAGCTCATTAATTTTAGATATTCATGTAATACTTTCCATGTAAATCCCAGGAAGATCAGAGAGGTTCCTATCAACTTCCCTACAACTGAATATGGCAAATTCTGCTTTGCTTATGTCAAAAAAGAGCTTATTTTCTGAAGCATCCTTGGTGAGGTATAAGAAATTCTTCTATTTTTAAAGCAGATTGGTTCTGCTTTAATGAACAACCAAATGTTCTGATATTTTATTTAATACTCTAAATTCTGTATTATTCTTCACTGCATTGCAATAAGCATGCGAAGGTTTCGAGAAAATTAAGGGAAATTGCTGTTTATCCTAATAAATGCTTGACTTAACAATCCAATAAACACTCTTAATAAGCTCAGGGTTAAGTCATCATTGGATGAAAACCAACAATATTATTAGCCAGCTGTACACCTCAGCAATTAATCAAAGCACAATTACGTGAAAATGTAAAAAATAATAATTGCAGGAAATTGGCTAAGATCTTACACTAGAGAGCAGCTCTGCCCATGCAATTTCGTATTCCCCCAAGCAACTATCATTCAAGTCCCAAAAAGGGCTGTTGCTATTCATACAAGGGGGGGCAGAGGAGCAATTTAATCCATGAAGTAGCACTTGAACTCTATGTGGTTGTGAAGGGGTAAGGAACACACAAACAGTGCATATACAAATGAAGGGCATTTGGGAGACTGAGGCAGAGGAGAAGATGAGAAGGAGAACCAAAAACAGCTTGAGAGATACTAGGGGAAATCTTTGGCCCAGAGCACAAAAACAAGAGAATACCCCTTCCCCCACCCCCATGTCCTATCAAAAAAGAGAGAGATTATATGCACATGTATATGCCATTAGCAGAATGTCTTCAAGAAGTCATTGAAACAGCTAATAGTCTAGCCTACATAGGAGCTAACTTAGGGCGCTTCCACTCAGCCGTATAACTCAGAATATCAAGGCAGAAAATTCCACAATATCTGCTTTGAACTGGGCTATCTGAGTCCACACTGCCAAATATTCCAGCTCAAAGCAGAAAATGTGGGATTTTATTCAGCTATGTGGAAGGGACCTTAGAGCTTGAGACTTGGGGCAAATGTGTACGTGCCTTTAAAAGCTGGCATCCTGTTGTAGACACATGCCAACATAATGCCAGCATGCATCTTTTTTATGGTCATTGTAGAGTGATGAGTTCACTGCCATCTTCATGGAACAACATCCATCCCAAGATTCTTGTCTTTCCCCCTCTACAGAAGGTAGGAGAGAAGAGTTAGGGTCACAATTTAATATATGAGGGAAATCCTTTTTCCTGCGGAGGTCTGCATCCCTTGAACTGAGTATCCAATTAATTGTTTAGAGGGGAAAATTCAACACAGATTAAATTTCAATCCTGGAAAAGAAGATATTGCTGATTTCTTTTTTCTTATTCTATAATTAATTGAAGCTTCTGAGAAACTATAGGGTTGTCTGTCTCTATCTATATCCTAACATTTCCCTCTATGCATCAAAAAGGCAGAGTCAGGGTGGATTTAAACTTAACCACTTTACAAGCAGCCAATCTGACATGTTATACACTGGATTGGCCCTGGGATTTATTTATCATATCGGAGGCAAACCAAGGGTACAGTTGTAATGTATTTAAAAAGAAAAACAACAAAAAACCTACAAAGTTTGAAAACTTTGCATTATATTAAATGTTCTTTGACCGGTATCATACGAAAGCTGGCACAACCTGGGGATCACAACCAGATACAGTGAAGAAATCTGCCCTTGCAATTTGCTACTCTGCTGCTGAGCATGCATGCCCAGTGTTGAACACATCTCACCATGCTGAAACAGTGGATTTCGCTCTTAATGAGACATGCCACATTATCACAGGGTGTCTGCGTCCTACACCACTGGAGAAATTACACTGCTTAACTGGTATTGCACCACCTGACATCCTCCGGGAAGTAGCAGCCAATAGTGAAAGGACCAAGGCAGTTACATCTCCGGCCCATCCCCTGTTTGGATATCAGCCAGCATACCAATGCCTTAAATTAAGAAATAGTTTGCTAAGATCTACAGAGACACTCGCAGGAACACCTCACCAAGTGAGAGTCCAAAAGTGGCAGGCTAAACCCCGGAACCTCAATCAATGGCTAATTCTGAATGAGTGACTCCCTCCTGGGCACGCAGAAGACTGGGCGACTTGGAAGGTGATGACCAGACTGTGCTTTGGCATCACGAGATGCAGAGCCAAACTTCAGAAATGGGGCCACAGTGGAGTCCACAACATGGAGTGTGGAGAAGAGCAAACCACACATCACATATTACAATGCAGTCTGAGCCCTGCCACATGCACAATGGGGACCTTCTTATAGCAACACCAGAGGCCCTTGGATGAGTCAGATTGGCACTCTCCTGGCTGCTCCAGGGGCAAGAGGAAGTCCCAATTGCCCAGTGGCCACGCTTACCATCCCCTCCCAACCCCCGTGTCCACAGTGGTCCCTGGCCATGACATGGGTCCTACTAATCAGTCGTCAGCTACAGTGACATCAGACATGGTTAGGGAGGGGGAGAGAAGGAATCATCTGCTCCTTTCCCTTCTCCCTTCCCCAATAACCCTATCGTATCAGCTGATGTCACTGCATGGGACAGCTGACAAGTAGAGCCTATGTCACAGCCAGAGACCACTACAAAACAAAGGATGGGTGAAGACATTAAGTGCCATTTCGTATCCCTGAGCTACCCAGCCCAGGAAACATGGGATGGCAATGAGAACAGTTCCAGAATGGAACCAGCCCAACTATTCAGTCAGGCCCAAAGTCAGAGGATACATTAAATTCTGGGCCAGAATTTGGATTATCCTCTGACTTTGACTAACACAGGGCAAGGTCATGTGAAGGTGGCCTTGCTCTTCATTACCTCAGATCCACTCTGTGTGGCATCTGGCTGCCACAGATCTGCTATGGGCCCATTCTGACCTAAGTGGTCAGTTTAACATTTAACATTCCCCGGTAAAAAGGTGTCTTTCCTATTAGTAACTGTACTTAGGGACTTGGAATCAAGGTTTCCATTTTGAATTCTAGCCCACTCTTAATGCCTCTTAATGCCTGGGTACTGCACCTTTAAGCAATGTTAGGGATGGGTAGAAACCTGACACTGGAGTAGGCTCCTGGGACTTTCCAGATATTGGGTCTTGGTAATCCAAAACATGCGGTAAATATTGAGTGCCTAGTCCTTCTATCACACATTAACATGGGGAAAATGAAGAAGACACAGCTTCCATGACTAGAAATGATATTGCAAGCTTTGTCACTTGTGCATTAAATGCAAATCCTTCACTTTATGTTACTGCTTCTTCTCTTCCTAAATGCAGAAATTATGCCATGGAACCAATATTAACTTCTTCTACTTGCTAAATCTGGAGCCATTTCCCTCTCTTTTTTTAAGCTAATGCAGTCATGTTTCCTTACTAATTTTTCCAAGACATTTGGCCTGAACCCATCCAGAAAGTGGGTTGACTCCTAACCCCAATAACCAGATAGGTTACAAAGCCATGTTTCTCAGAACAGCTCAGGGTTAGAAGTTGATCTATTTAGATCTGTTGGGGGGGGGAGCAAAACCTGGCTCCTTATGTCTGAGTAGCAAGGTTACTCTGCTAAGAATATTCATGTGCAACAAATTTTGTGTCAGAGCAAGAGTATACTAAAGCTTGTAGGAAAATCCACACTCGGGACTGTTTTTCATATACTTTGTCCACCAAGATAGTAGGTAGTAAATCCCATAGCAGATCCCAAACATCCTTAGATAGCAATCATAGTTCATAACTTACTTCTGAATGCACATGCACAGAACTGGACCATTGCTAAACAAAGATAAACATGGAAGGTTTCAGCACAGAATACAGCTACCAAGCTTTCCCCCCCTTTGGACCCATTTTTGTAGCTTTCATAGCAGGTAAATGTTTTCTTGTGATTGTGTTGAAAATTTCAAAGCAAATCCGTACTTTTACTGCTGCCTTCTCAAAGGTCTTGTCATCTCTTTCATTATTCAAGCTGCTGTAATGTTTTTACAAATGATAACTACGGATATTTTGAAATTTTGTGGAATATGAAGCATTCAAATCAAGTTTCATAGTTACATGGAAGTCAGATTTCCTGGAATGTCTTATCCAGTCCTCAAGGCAGTGGAAAGGAATCTCAGAGTGAGAGCATTGTCAAGAGACAGAGGGCAAATCCAGACAGCCCTTTATCTCAAAAGTATCCACGTTATAAAAATGCAGATGTTTTGGGAGGGCTGCCTGCACCCACCCCAGAAAGCGGTGGGTTGTCCACACATTTTCTCCGGACTAGCCCGAGAGAACATAGCTAGGCCCTACCCACCTCCCAACTAGGTCCCCAGACCCTTTGGAAAAAGTTTTTTTAAAACTTACCAGCCTGCAGTATTCCCTCTGAGCAGCTCTCCTGGCATATACAAATGACACCCCCCCCCGCCCTCCCCCGATCTCCTGGCATATCATTTGTGTGCACCAGGAGTGCTGCTGGGAGGGAATAATGCAGACTGGTAAGGGGTTTTTTTATTTTCTAAAGGTTCTGGGGGCTTGGAGGGAGGGGGTGGGTATTCCCACAGTTTATTTAGCACTGTAAACTGTGGGAAGGCGCAGAATAAATGCACTAACAAATTAATTCGCTACAAATCAGAGTTTTCCTAGTTTGTAGCGATTTAATGCGGGATTGCCCAGAACATTGTCTGGAACGCCCCCTTTTTATTGCAGAAGTTTCCGCAATAAAGGGGCTGTCTGGATGGTGTTGGGCTTGTGTCCTCAGTAGGGATTCTGGGATCTACTGTGCAAGGGATTAGGGCAGCCACGGTTCATGAGAGAGATGAAACTTTTGCATTTGTCTTCCAGAGACAGTGTTTGGGAAATGCTGTTAGGGAGTCTGGGAATCAGACAGATAACGCACCTGCATGTGCAATTTTGGATAGCAAGAAGGAATGTGCAAATGAGCAGCTCAAGGTCCATCCTTCCCGCAGTGGTTTCATTTTCCAGGAGTCTGGGAGGGGAGTGAGAGAAATCTAGTTTCTAATATAGCCATGCCTTGCAGTTTGAATCTTCAGATTCAGGACAACTTTTGCAAATAGCTTCATGAATTTCTGCTCCTGCTTTTAGCCTCCTATGTTCCCGGTCTCATGTGGTTTTGAGCTCAGATACTCAAGTCTGGACTTTGTTTTGCCTTGGACATCTTTTGGGATTTATCCATTACTGAGAACTAGCCTGCTTGGATTTATAAGAAACTTTATAGCTTTACTCAGCCTAATGCATTTGGAACATTCTCTTGGATTATTGATTGAACTCTCATTGCTTTTATATATTTTCTATTGCTTTATTGCTTGCTGTTCTTCTTCAATAAAGGACTATTTTCTCCAGCTGAAGTTGTGTGTGGATACTAAGGATTCAGGGTTCTACGCTGGTGTGCGACAGACGGGGCCAGAGACCCTCCTACAAGTACTATGAACAGTTTTCTTTCAATGCAGAGCTCAGAAAATGTTGCTTGTTTGGACTACAATGCCAATATTTTCTTAAAAGCATTGCCCAGAATTAATTTGTTTTTGTAAGTAAACTTGTCTGTGAGAAATAGAACTCGGCAATTTGGCAATGTCCATATTTAATGCCCAGATAGGGAGTGCCGATGCACATCAATAGAGCCTAACATGCATCAGGACATGCTTACTAGTCTTCCATGACATATTTTCTCACTCCACTAACAGGTTGCTTAGGTTTTCTATTACATAGCAAAGTATTACATAACTCAGACTATGATAGAGTATTCCAGCTACAATTTGCACAAGTAGTAAAACTGAGTTAGGAAAATATACGTTTTTCTCATTGAGAAGCTTGGAAATCTGCTTGGATATGCTGCCTTGGAATGTGTAGAGACAGTCGCCTTCTCTGGAGGTTTTTAACATTGCGACCTCTTGGGGGGTACTTTGATTGTGAGTTCCTGCATGACAGGGGGTGTGACTGGATGGTCTTTGTGCTCTCTTCAAACTTTATGATTCTGTGATTAAATATGTATAAAACTAGTGCTTTGAACAAACAGTAAAGATCAAATAGAGTAAAAAACAAAAGAAAGAAAGAAAGAAATCTTTATTGCAAGAACATCATCTAGAGAAAGGGGGACAATATTGGGGCACCCTGCTAAGGTACATGTCTGAAAGAGAGAAGAAGAGGATGAGATGGGAAGAAGCGAAATTGTTTGGGGGAACATATCAGGTTGCATAACCTGGAGAGAGAACTGACAATGTAAAAAAATGCTCATGTGACACTAATTATTTTTCTCTACTACTTAACTCTTTGTGCAGACAGCATTGCTGTCAACTTCCAGCAAGATGGTAGAAATCACACCCATTTTTATAAGTGTGTTATATCAGGACATTTTTTTCAAACAGCTACATTTTTTTTCTGTAGGAAAAGGGGAAGCCTTTAAGATTCAATATTGAACCTCCGTATGAGAAGGCATGCGAGCTTGCTAAGGATAAATATTAGGCATGGTTTGGTTCCGTCAAAATCTTCGTAATTCTGAATAAATTCAGAAAGATTTGCTTTTTGAAGCGATTTTGAAGTTTTTAAGGAAACCAGAAGTCCCTTTGCCCTTCCGAAGCTTTTTATGCCATTTCTGTTATGAAGCAGTAAGTGAGTTGGAAATGATTTAGCGTTTCCCCGCTTCTGGTCTCTGGCCTCGGCTCAAGCCTGGGAAGCTGTTTTAAAGCAGAGTGGATGAATCTCCTCCATCTCTTCTCCCTCACTTCTGTCTGGATCCTGGAAAGCGTTTTAAAGCAGAGTGGATGAATCTCCTCCGTCTCTTCTCCCCTCACTTCTGTCTGGATCCTGGAAAGTGTTTCAAAGCAGAGTGGATTAATTTCCTTACTTTGCTCCCCCCCCCCCTCTCTCACACACACACACCTGGGGTAAAACAACTACCTTCAAAGTAAAATACCACCCAATGAAACAGAAAATAACACTTTCAAACCATTAAAAAAAGGATTTGGAAGTCTCCAAAGTTTTGAAAAGTTTTGAACATTTTTTTCTGTGAAATTCAGAATTCACTTTAGAATTGGACCGCCAGCACCCCCTACATCCTAAATGAGTTTTGAACCTTTTTTTATCAAACAAGCCTACTAAATATCACTTTCTGGAGATTAAAAAAACGGTTTTGTCTCCACATTTCATTTCAATAGCTGGTATCTCTGTCTCCAGATATAAAATATATAAAATGAATGAAAAACAAAAGGCATCCACATCTAATGTAACCATACGCATCCTGCTATTTTCAATTGTTTTTTCAGAGAGGTAAAAAAATGCATGCACCGCTGTATCTGTGTTGTTTACTGGCTAACACGTGGCATCATATTCCTTGCTTTAATATAAAGTGACTTAAGTGCTCAGATGCAATGGAGAATGTCTCACTTCATGTCAGAGGAAGAACTGAGCAATTTCTCTGCTGAGCATCATACATTTAGCGTAATGGCCCTGTCATAGGCCTCACTGCATCTCACATCCCAACCACAGTATGGCTTTGTTTTTCACCAGGTCTTCCTACTAACTGCACCTTGAATAATGTGATGGAATTTAGCACAGCTGCAGAGTTAAAATAAAAACACTGAAAATATAGTATCTTTTTAAGAGCACCACTCTCTCACCTCTACGCCTGCAAATGTTTCACCTCTTCAGCTTTCAAATTTCATTGAACACTTTACAAAACAGTAAGGTGCAGATATCTTTTAATTTAGCAAACCACCACTTTGCTACTGATACTATTTCTCTGCTGCTGAAAAAGCTGGAATGTCTAGCAGGCAGCTATTATCATTTTGCTGTAAGTCCAGATGGAGTATCTTTTATTTTGAATTTCAAAGTTCAAAATGCACCCAAGTCCACAATTGTCCTCATGGATGGCAGTCATACTGACACATTTGCTTTCTGGTGGCTCAGTGTATATGACATTTGTTCCATATGCAAAATTATTTTTAAAATCTCTATCTCTATACATTAATAAAGCTGAAAGTTTGTATGTGGGTTTGTTTGTTTGTGGGTTTGTGGATATGTGCCAGCGTTCTGATCGGCTCCCGGCCTCTAAAGTCCCAGCCTCTAAAGTCCCACCCCCTACATGCAAACATCATGCTTGGTTGCCACAGAGGCAGAATTTCCCAAACCCCCTCTGATTGGCCACCATTGCCTCATTGCTAAACCGCCTCTGATTGGACACCATTGCCTCAAACACCATGATTGCTTGGCACAGAGTCAGCATTTGCTACACCGGCTCTGATTGGCCACCATTCCTCCTTCCCTATTCTCAAACCTCTCGCAGACAGAACTTTGCAAACAAGCTTCCTTTCGGTCTCGGCCTCCACACACAGCACCACTTCCTCCACTTCAGCCTGATTTCTTTCACAGTAAGACTTACTTTTCTTCTTTCTCCTGACTAGGCCCTTTAGGACACAGAAAAAGACCACACTTGCCGCACAGCCCCCCGAACACCCACTCTACATCCTGGTGCAGTTTGAGGGAGGGGGTCCACAGATGATGGGACTTGAAGTACCTTCACTAACTTCCTAAGACCACTGTGACCCTCATCCAATAATACAGACCCAAAGGCCCACACAGAGCCTCCATGACCTGCTGCACTTTGGAGGAGGCTGCACCACGGATGATGGGACTTGCAGTGCCTTCACTAATTCCATTATACCACTCCTACGCCTTCTAATGAAGGTACAAGACCACACTTGGCACACAGAGCCCCCATGACCCACTCTATATCCTGCTGCTGTTTGGAAGAGGGTGAGCCACAGATGATGGGACTTGCAATACCTTCATTAATTTCATGATACCACTCCAACTCCCAATAATAATGGATCAAGGCCAAACTTGCCAGACAGAGCCTCCATGACCCACTAAACATCCTGCTGCTGTTTGGAAGAGGGTGGGCCACAGATGATGGGACTTACAGTACCTTCACTAATTCCATGATACCCCTGAAACTCCTCCTCATGATAGATCGAGACCTAACTTGGCACATAGGGGGCCCCTGACCCACTCTACACCCTCCTGCAGGTTGGGGGAGGGCAGACCATGGATGATGAGACTTGCAGTGCCTTCACTACTTACATGATACCACTCCAACGCCTTCTAATGAAGGAACAAGACCACACTTGGCACACAGAGCCCCCATGACCCACTCTACATCCTGCTGCTGTTTGGAAGAGGGTGAGACACAGACGATGGGACTTGCAGTACCTTCATTAATTTCATGATACCACTGCAACTCCTGCTCATGATGGATCAAGACCTAACTTGGCACACAGGGCCTGTGACCCACTCTACACCCTACTGCAGCTTGGAGGAGGCTACATCACAGATGATGGGACTTGCAATACCTTCACTAACTTACGAAAACCACTGCAAGCCACACAAACATCTGATAAGGACCCACCTTGACACACAATGTCTTTCTCGAATGACCCGGGCACCGCCGGGTCCCCAAGCTAGTATTGTATAAAATTATCTTCAGTCTGTGTGTATAAGATGTATATGAAACATAGATGAATTTCGTGTTTCCCTGGTCTTCAGTCTATATCATTATGTATGTATTTGCAAGCACAGAGTATTTCAAAAACCAAAAATAAAATCCAAAATCCAAAACACTTCTGGCCCCAAGCATTTTAAGATAAGCGATAGTCAACCTGAACAAAATTCTAAATCAGATGTGGGAACCAAATTCTGCTCCCCACAACAAGCATATAATCCTCACATGGAAGTGCAGGGTTAAATACACATGAATTGGTGACCTTTTAATGGCATACAAATTTAACCTTGCATTGCAGACATTGCAGAAAGATATCTACAGTTCCTCCTTGTTCACTGTTCACTTCCCACTTACCTGACGCTCACTACCAGGGTTCTTTATTTGAGGGGGAAATAACCCTTCCAGGTCTCCAAAAGTCATCCTGGAAAAGACTGTCAACTCTCTTCTTCAAGATGCAGAACTGGATGCTATCTAGGCACCTTCCACCTTCTTGTCTGGCCCACCCACTGACCAATAAAGGACCATAGCACCACACACTAGAAACTTGGAAGTGGCTTATCACGGTTTGGGGGAGGAGTAAAGTTTCAAACCTTGCATGATGCATTTTGTGCATTTTGGCAGGCCTTGTAAAGTTATTACTCTTTTGTGCAATTTTTTTGTATAAAATTCTATGTCAATGATGAAAAATCTGTAATTTAACAGATATTTCAGGATTACAGTATCACCACCCTATATATCCCTTTTTCTTTTCCTTTCTTTTCTTTTTCCATGTCAAGAGTGACTTGAGAAACTGCAAGTCGCTTCTGGTGTGAGAGAATTGGCTGTCTACAAGGACGTTGCCCAGGGGACACCTGGATGTTTTGGTGTTTTACCATCTTTGTGGGAGGCTCCTCTCATGTGCCCGCATGGGGAGCTGGAGCTTACAGAGAGAGCTCATCTGCACTCTCCTCAGATTTGAACCTCCAACCTGCCGGCACAAGGATTTAACCCATTGCACCACCAGAGACTCCATCTTCCCCGGTGGCACAATGGGTTAAACCCTTGTGCTATCCATTCATCTCTGATGTTTGCCATTCTGCTAACATTGGTGGGGATTTAAATCCAACAACAGCTTCAAGGCCATAGGTTTTTAACCTCTCATCTGACAATCTCTTGAAAGATAAAAGAAGGTAACAGCTTCTGAAGTTGAAAAAAACAACCTCAGTTTTACCAAATCCCATAACTGTTTATCTAAAGAAGACTTTCTTCTCTTCTACTTTATTGCCTGCCAACCCACGAAATAACGAGACCACACACAAGTATTTGGGTTTAAAATATGGGCAACTTTTATTAATTGTTACCTGTTTAACTTTAACTGGAACTGAATTATGGATCTTGAACTTGGTGGCAAAACCAAGGTAGCATCCCTGTCTGGCCTACCCCTCGGCTAGCTAGAGCAAACCACCCGGGTCCCTTGAACACCTAATCAGGCAACCTTCGAAGGAAATATGTCGGAGCGGTTTTTCTCCAGGTATAAGAGACCATTACTTGAATTTCTAGGCTATTATAAATCTCCCTCACCTCTTTAAATGGAGCCTCAGGTGAGTGTATTAGTTAATGTCCTTCACCCCTAAAGGGGGGTACCTTAGGCGTATATCCCATTTTTTGCTTTTCCTAACAGTTTACCATGGCTACCTATTTAACCACACACATCCCAATTTGCCTTGTAACAGTATAACAGGTAGGCAAAAAAACCTTCTTAGAACAATAGAGAGGCAAAAAAAATTCCTACCCGACCCCCTAATGGCAAACTTAATATACTGTTTAATTGGCGGGAGTGGTGGGTCGTTGTCCAGCTCCAGACCGAGGAAGAGGGCCGGCAATTGCCAGGAGCCTGGCTCCGCCTCCTTCCAGAAAATGTCTCCGGACTTGTCTCCTCCTTCAGGGGGCAATTCTCTTTCCCTCCCCACTGCGCAGGGAGGGAAAGTTTATTCTACAGAATCCTGCTGTTGAGTCACTGTATGGAAAAGAAGCCACAGTAACTGTGAATTGGTTTTAACATATAAAAGATTTGGCTTTTTGTGAAGATCTTTTTAGTACTATTGACTTTCTTAGCATGCAGGAAGCATTTGTTTTTATTAAACAGTATTTAGATTTTGATGGTATCAGTCCTAAATTTGTTCATGTGTAATAAAAATGCTTGGCTTGGAACACACAAATAGTATTCCATGAAAGAGTCTCCCACTGCAGAAATCCATTTACTTTACTTAGGGAACCTTGTAGCCTAAGGCCACCTGCTATTAATGATTTCTGCTGGCATAATCTTTAGTTACACCAGGATAAATGATTTTTTAAATCATTGCGGGAATTGAAAATTTCCTCCTTGGACAATATGTTCATCAGAGGTGGACAAGGCAGCAGCAGAAATAGCACAAAAAGGAAGAGGCTGTTGCCATCAACTGAACCAATAGCATATGTACACTGATAAGAGATTTCCACTCTGCCAGCACTCAGCCAGGATATTGGCCTAAAGTCCCAAATCTAAGCAGTTACCCAGTGATTATGATTCAGTAGTAATCATGTAAGATACCTGCATAGTATGGTGATTTGAGCATTGGCCTATGACTCTAGAGACTAGGGTTTGAATCTCCTCTTTGTCATGAAACCCACTGAATGACCTCAGCGAAGTTGCACTCACCCTCAAGCCTCAGAGAAAGACAATGGCAAACCCTGTGACATAGGTCAGTAATTCCTTGAAGGCATACAGCAGCAACAACAACAACAATAATAATAATAATACATGCATTCATAAATACCCCCTCCCATATTGTTGTTTCATATCCTTTGTGGCAAGCCTTTGAACTGAAAACAACTTCTGGAGCTAAATCTTGGTGAAAGCTTCACACACAGAGACAAGACAACACTACACAAAGCAAAGACTTTATTGTTCATTGAGGTCTTTGGCTACTGGCCTCATGGCTGATTAAGATGCTTGAAACCAGGTGGATGTTATGTTTCATTATATTAGGGCATTTTAAATTGAATTTTAATCTTCTATGGCCTTGTTGAACATTTTATTGCTTTTATTTTGTTCTGTTTCCTTGTAAAGCACTTCTGAGTCCCAGTTGTAGGGAGAAGATATTAATCCAATAAATACATACATACATAAATACATACCGGCTCAAATTAATCCTCCAGAGGTCTCCATAGTCACTTCCCCACTCTTAAATGTTTGTTTGCAATTTGTTTCATCTCTGACTTTTATTCCTCTTTGAATACCTCTGCCAGGGAGGGGGAGTTGATTCAGAAATTCATCGCAGAAAGGAAGGAGTCGATATTTACAAAGAGCACTGGCAGAGATGCAGAGAAAGCTCTTAATGAAAAATGGGCATGAGAATGAGACGCAGGGAGCCGTGCCACCAATGCCGTTCTGGAAAGTGCTGCATGGCGTGCCAGCCACAAAAGCACTGCCGTACCTATCTCTTTGAAGATTGATAGGCTAAATTGTCAATTTGAGACTTTTATTAGGATGGGCTCTTATTCTTTATGTCAAGTGCATTAATGGATCCTTATTCCTGAAGTTTCCAATGTATTGGAAAAGAAATTTATCGCAAACCTATTAGTGCAGTTTTAATGTCTCATAAGCATATTATTTGTGCATTTGAGGATCAGCCATCAATAAACCTCCTTTTCCCTGAGGACAATTACTAAATGTGATTACACATTTTTTATTTTTAAAAATCAATTTGGAATAAAGTAGATTTGTCCCCTCACTTTGGAGATGTATACAAAACTGTTAATGGAGATTATTTATATGTAACTTCATTTCGCTTGTCTTCACGTACAAACACACTGATACCACTCTTAAAAGGATCAAATACTAGGTCTAATCTATGTTCGTCACTATGAAAACCCTTAGTTTTATAACTCTAAATGACACAATGTATGGTCTGCCATAGAATTTTGTGATGTCTCCCATAAATCTGCATCAAAAAGCAGGAGAACCGCATTTTAAAACCCTCTAACTTATACTAACTAAAAAATCATTAAATGGCATTAGCATGTTAACTGTTAAATGATACTAAAATGAATCTAAGTGATCATTTTGGTCTATATTATAGATTTTTTTTAAAAAAAACAACTACCAAATAGCATGTGCTTTCCATTGTTTAAACTGGAAAAAATGACTTATCTATCTAAATGTACTCCTTTTGCACTTTCTCCAATGCTTTTTTTCATTTCATAGTTTATAAAAAGAAATGGGGAGCTTTATTAAATAGCATTTATTACCTTGATTATACTAAATTTGTTCTTGTATAAATAAAATGGTTGGCTTATATGTAAATTAAACAGCAGGGAGTTGGACTAAATGTTCCTTGTGGTCATTTCCAACTCTACAGTTCTGTGATCCTATGGTTAAAGGGGAACACCAAGATGAATAAACCTCTGTAACATGTGAAACTTATTCAAAATCACAACTATAGAAGTTCAGCTAACATACATATGATAAAAACATCACCAGGTCCAGCACAATATCAGCATGGTTATAGTAGATCTTTTACAGAAATTCCTTTTTGCACTACATCTAATAGAAACCTCCAGCAAAAGATTGTTGCCTTGTCACGGTGCTGGCATTTGAGCTCCATAAGGAAGGCTGAGTGAAGGAAAATAGATGCTTTTGAACTGTGGTTCTAGAGGAAAAGTCTGAGAGTGCCTTGGACCGTGAGAAGATCAAACCAGTCCATACTCCAGGGAATAATGCCCGACTGCTCATTGGAGGGAAGGATATTAGAGCCAAAGATGAAGTACTTTGGCCACCTAATGATAAGACAGGAATCCTTGGAGAAGACAATGATGCTGGGGAAAATGGAAGGAAAAAGGAAGAGGGGCCGACCAAAGGCAAGATGGATGGATGGTATCCTTGAAGTGACTGGCTTGATCTTGGAAGAGCTGGGGTAGCAACAGCCAACAGCGAGCTCTGGCGTGGGATGGTCCATGAGGTCATGAAGAGTTGGAAGTGACTGAACAAATAAACAACTACTACTAGAATCCCCCAACCAGCTTAACTACTGGTTAAAGCTAACTTTCCTCAATTCAGTTCAGATGGTATAAAACTTTCTGGAACCCTATGAAAGCTATATTTCTTTGCTAATCTCTCCCTGGATCAAAGATTATTTAAAAACAACCCTGATGTCTCAAATCCAAATAGTATCCCTAAAGGTGTCTAAAGATTGAGCATCCCTTACCTGAAATGCTTGGGACCAGAAGTAGCCTGTAGTTCACAGGATTTTCCCCCATATTTTAACATACTTGCATAAACACAAGATAGACACAAATTTAAACACAACATTCATTTATGTATCATACACATCTCATATTCACACTCTAGGGGTAATTTCATGCAAAATATTTTAACCATTTTGTACATAAAACATTTGTGGACTTTGAACCATCACAAACCAACAGTTTCACTATCTCATAGGTTTTGATGGATTCTGGAGAATCTCAGATTTTGGAATTCTGGATAAGAGATACTCAACCTATACTCCTTTTCAGAGAATGCCAAATAATAATCGCATATGATTGGGAAAATTTAGGTCAAATGTGCTTATGGAATAAGATATTAGAACTCTCACTTTGATTCCACTGGAGCAGTGTTTCCCAACCACTGTTCTGTGGCACACTAGTGTGCCGTGAGCGATCACCTGGTGTGTCACGGGAAAACCTCTCTTCCCTCCCTTCTTCCCCCTCCTGCCGAACTCCTGCTGCTGCTGCTTGGGGGAGGAGGAGGAAGAAGAAGGGCTGGGCGAAGAAGAAGGGGCCGGGGCACCACCTCCTTCGGCCGTTTCTCCAGCCAGCCTCCAATTGAGGGAGGGCGAGGAACGGAAGCGGAAGTGGAAGTGCGCTTGTCTGGGTGCATGTGCACTAGGTCCCGGGGTGGCAGACGCATTCACCATCCTCCTGTGGCAGTGAAGAAAGCGAAGGAGCCAGCTGCTTCCAGAGGCGCCCCGACTCAGTCCTGCTGCGTCCCAAGTGAGGCCCCGGGGCACCCTTCCCCTCGGCCTGTTCCCCCTGAAGCCCCTCAGGGAGGAAGGGCCCCAAAGGGGAGAAGGGGCCTTCCTTCGCAGGGGGAAAGGGTCGGGGCCTGGCAGGAGGGCCCTCGGAGGAAGGAAAGGCAGGCGGCATTAAGTGAGGGACTCCCTTGCCAGTCTTCCTCAGCCTTCCTCCAAAATGTCAATGTATATTTTTCCCAAACTCGATCTGTGTTCACATTTGGGCATATTGAGTATTCATGCCAAGTTTGGTCCTGATCCAACATTGTTTGAGTCCACAGTGATCTCTGGATATAGGTGAACTACAACTCCAAAACTCAAGGTCAATGCCCACCAAACTCTTATAGCATTTTCTCTTGGTTATGGGAGTTTTATGTGGGAAGTTTGTGTCTTTCTGCCATTCCTGCCAGGATATCTATGTTGTGTTCATCGAAACAAGCCCAGGTTTCACACTGAGTGTATAAATACATTTAAAAACATATTAACTATATGTATTACTGTGTTAGAGTGTCATTTTGTGTCATTTTGATTGGTGGTGTGCCCCAGGATTTTGTAAATGTAAAAAATGTGCCGCGGCTCAAAAAAGGTTGGAAAACACTGCACTGGAGGACGTGCATTTGTCTGTTTATTTCAACACAGCTGGAAACAAGAGCCAAATTAAGGGATACTTTGATTGCTTGGTAGCAAATAATGGAATGTCCATGGAAAGTTCAAAGTGGTACAATGGAGACAGAGGGTGCTTCTAGACCAGGCATAGGCAAACTGTGGCCCTCCCAGTGTTTTGGACTTCAACTCCTACCATTCCTAACAATCAGTAGGCTGTTATGAATTGTGGGAGTTGAAATCCAAAACACCAGGAGGGCTGAAGTTTCTCATGCCTAATCTACACTATAGAATTAATGCAGTTTGACACCATTCTAACTGCTGCGACTCAATGCTATGAAGTAATGGAAAATGTAGTTCTACAAGGTCTTCAGCCTTCTCTGCCAAAGACTACTGGTTCCTCACCAAACTATAAATCCCAAGATTCTATAGCATTGAGCCATGGAAGTTAAAGTGATGTCAAACTGCATTAATTCTACAGTGTAGATGCACCAGAGTCAAGAGTTTTTTCCAGAACCAGGATTTTATTAAGAAAATCATATTTAATCCATTCCCTGGAAAGGCAGAGATAACAAGTTACAGCTAAATGCACAGCAGTGCTCTGAACCTGTAATCTCAAGAGGATGCAGAAGGAAAGAGAAATATTACCAGGGTTTAGGACATGTGAGCAGAGAGACTTAATGAGAAGGGAGGGATGAACATTAGTACCAGTGTCCTACTTTTATGATGTAGTTTCCTTACTTATGTTTTTACACATATTTATAGTGTAATTCTTTCCATGCGTACTCACAGGAAAGTCTCACTGGATCTAATGTGTCTTATTTTTAATACATATATAGAGAATTGCAGTGACATTCCTACTTAGTAGGATATAAGTCCACAACCATCCTATGAAGTCCCTGTGTTTAGGATTGCTCTGCAAATCATACGATCTGGGAGGCTTTCCTTGTTAAAATAATCATTGGCAAGCTTCACTCAAAGGACAAAGAAAAGACAAGCATTCCTTTGAGATGCTTTTATACCACTTGCTTCACAAACATCAAGCAGTGAAGGAAAGAAAAACTTAAAATATCCTAGTGCTATTACCCCATTGTTTCCATCAAAAAACCACAATCACCTCACAAAGGTGTAATAAAGTATTTTGGGAAAATAGATTTCCAGGTCAGTCTTGTGGTACCTCAGTGCTGCTGGGACCTAATTATATATTTGGATGCTTTTATCACATGCACGCACATATCTCTTGTCACTTTGTGCTGGTTTTAAAAGTTGGCGATATCTTGATATATTTTTCCCCTCATTGATGTGAGAATATCTAAGCCTGACAGAGTAAACACAGTGATGCGGATCAGAATACAGGCTGTTTTCCAATTCCTGGGGGGGTGAGAACAAAGCTTCTTGTTTCATTAATCAAATATCAGGCAAAATGTTGACCTGCTGGGGTGGAATTTCACTCTAAACCAGGGTGCCTTCTTTCTTCACGGCATGCATTGTGGGTTCCCTACCTCCCCACTACCTACATAAATTCTTTAAGATTTTATTTTTGAGATGTGAATCTTTTCCACTCGGCACTTTCTCCTCCAGCAAGTTCTCCTAAGTCAGCATGCTGTACAGGTCAGATACACTCATAGGAATTTTCCCTGCCTCTGATTAGTGCTTTCCAATTTCATGTGCCTTCAACCATTACAGATACATATTGTGCTGCTCCGCAGCTCAAATCGCCAGGGCTTTTTGTAATTGAATGTCTCTCCTATTTCTCTTTTGATTATCTTTCTGAAAACAAAACTCTGTAGCTAAGCATTACCTTTGTTTTATGCCACATCTGCTGTGTGTGGCCAATGATATTAAGTCTAGAGGCACATCCATGTATGTGTGTATGTGTATCAAAAGCCAGAAGTTGTGAGACAATGACTGACTGTGGAAAAGCAGGCCAATAGTAGGAACTTATCATATAGCATCAGCAGAATAAGTTACCAGAGAGGTTGGCAAAACTATTTCAGGCCACCACACCTTACATTTCCCACTTAGCCTTGCTGGCTGGAGGTTTCTAGTAGTTATGGTTCAAAAAAGTAACTCTTCTGAGCGCTGCTCAGAACTCTGGTGCACAATTCCTCTGTTGGCAATATAAAACTCTGGCAAGCAACTTTCTCTTTATCAGTGAAAATCCATGTTGGATTCTGTTTCAAAGAAATATTCCCCAGTATTAAAGCGAAAGTGGCAGCCCAGTCAAGTGGAGAACTCGGTGTTGGCAGTTAGTGTCTTCAGTTTCCACACTGATAGCTGCAATCCTACATTGAAGGGATATGGCATAAAGTCCTCT
Source organism: Anolis apletophallus (assembly GCA_030556195.1). Classification (NCBI taxonomy): domain Eukaryota; kingdom Metazoa; phylum Chordata; class Lepidosauria; order Squamata; family Anolidae; genus Anolis; species Anolis apletophallus. The sequence goes on from JARBWK010000010.1 coordinate 77,853,731, forward strand.
CTTGCTAGCAACACAAAATGACCAGGTTCTGCTCAAGGGAGCAAGGAGCATACAACAGTAGCTGCAGTGTCATATATTTGGCTATCAAAGCATACCTGGATGAGCCTCGCTTGCTACTCACCCTTTCTTAGCCACTGCATGGTATATCACGGTTTGGTGAGCTGATGAGGGATGAGGAAGAAAGAGTGAGGACTTCATCCCACAGAATAAGTAAATCATTTGATATCGTTGGTTTTCCCTTAAGCTTCACCACATCCCATCTAGAAATTATTTAACTGAAGATTTTCCTACCCCCATCACACCGAATCCTTTTCTCCACTTTCTTCAAATCCATTTGATTTACCATCACACAGGAAACATATGTCTCCTCCTCCATTTTGTTTGGATAGAAATAAATCCTATGTGTTTTGTCTTTCAGAAATACTTCTTAATGCAAGATTCCATTAACGAGATTTCTTCTATCGTTTTAACACTTGAAGCAGCGGTCTACTGGAAAAATATTCCAGTTGTTTTTGTTATTGCAATGGAAATGGAGCCAATATTTAATCTCCTTTTGGTGACAAAAGTCCTATTGAAACATTATACATTTGAATAAGAGGTGAAGATGACATAACAAATCCCTGAAGTATAAGGCATATTTCATTTACTTTAAGCACAGATATCTCTCAACTAAAAAGCAAAATCTATTATTTTAAATTTGAAAAGAGATTTATTAATGTTCCTTCCTTCTTGGTTGTAAAACAGTAATGACGGAAGAAAGGAAACATCTCGACTCCTCCCTCCATTACAACAACATTATTTTATTTACAAACAGACAAGAGGGGATTCCCATCACATGTTAAATTGGGTGTTTTTACACATCTCTACACAGGAAATTGAAAAGAAGTTGATTGCCAATCAATTTAGGAATTGTAAAAAAAAACACCACAGTTTAGAAACAGCAAAATACCTGGAACCCACAGTTGAAGCTTGTGTCATGTGATGGGCTCTGTGGGCTGCTGATTCTTAAATGTATAGAAAGGCTAATTTTATTACATGTGATGTGATTTTATTTCATGTGATGAAATCCTGAGTTTCCCCCTCAGCAACAACCATAAAAGGTCATATGCAGGTGTAGATTAGGGTTACAATTGTGTGTGTCACTAATGAAATGCGACTCAAATATTTATTTATTATTATTTAGTTATTTTATTTATATTCTGCTCTTCTCACCCCAAAGGGGACTCAGAGCGGATTACAGAAACACATACTTTTGGCAGACAATTCCTGCTATTTCACAAACACACATATAGATGAAAACACATATAAATATGTGGTGTGTTAACCCTTTGGTTAAACATTTTAACTCTGGTCATTTTGACACATTCCTGTCCGTTGCTTTCAAAAAAATTTCTTAACAGCATCAACAGAGAGTATACAGCAAAAATAATATTTGAGATTTCTATATATGAAAATATTACACATTCATATATTTTGGCTATATATATACTGCTTTCCTAAAAGTATGCTATCTCCTGTATGAATCTCCTCATTCAAGAAGATATTCAGTTTGCATATTAAGTTAAGATTCTCTAACATGTCCTACCAATATCAAGTGTTTGGGGGTTTTTTGGTTTAGATTAGTTCAGGAAAGAGAAAACTTGTGATCCTCAAAATGTCATTGGATTACAGCTTCCATCAATCCTGTTCAGTATAGCCAATGGGATGGATGATGGGAGGCCCTCTATGCAGAACTGCCTTTGAAAAGGAGCCAAAAATACAATTTGTGTGAAATGAGCTAGCTGAATTTTGAATTAATATGTTCTGTGGATGTATCATCATTCCTGAACAAACAGCACTGATTTCAATTTCGTTTCTAAGTTCAAATTGTTTTGACCTATAAAATCCCCAATGACAAAGGGAGAGGGTATCTCAAAAACTATCTCCTCCCATGCCTCATGTGAATTTGCCTAGATTTTGAGAACTTCATCAGATCTGCTGCATCTCTCAGTTTGGGGAGTACATGAGATAGAGCTCTCTTGGCAGTAGTTCTTTGAATAGGGAATTACATCCAAAGAGATGTTAAGTTGCCTCTATCCTCACTGAGCTTTTGACAGGCAATCAAAACTGAGTTGTTCTGTCAAGACTTTGAGTTTTAAAAATTGTTTCAGGATATTTTGTTTCAATGCTTTTTTTACTTCATAATTTCATTGTGTATCTCAGGTGATGGTGTTTCATAAGAAGCAATTTATAAATATTTTGAATAAATAAAAGATGGAAACATCTGGATAGTCACTGATTGTCCAGTTCTGAATGAAAGAGAAGCTAACCTTCCATATCATCCCCTCTAGATTGCAGAATTCCTTTCCTAATAGGGGCTATTAACCAAGCTCTACAAGGATTACAAGCCATTTAATCATTCAACCTAGCATTCTTCTTCTGTCTGATTTTTCTCCACTCCCTCTTTTTCTTGATAGGATTTATTTCCATCCTAGTGAAAATCCTTTTCCTTTGCTCAGTCTCCTGCATCCCCAACACGCTATCAAGCAGCAGTACTCCCCCCCCCCCCCACTATCTTAAAATATTGAAATGAAGCAGGCTTGTTTTCCACTGGTCCAGGTACTAGGGACCAAATGAGTGGGTGGATGGACTCCATGGTACTCATATGTCACATTGGGTGCATACACCTTAACCCTGACAGAGTTATTAAAAGTGGTTATAACCAATGTTTAAAAAGTCATTGTATGCTCCTGAGCTTCCCTGACATCCTAGAACTCAACTTCACTTTGTGGTGATGCATACAGTTATTAACATGGCCACCCAGCTTTCCACAAGCTCAGGGTCAGGGGATGTGACTTATGGAGTGATTGGAGAAAGAAGGGAGCAAAGAGAGACCCTTTCTTCCTTTCTCCATTTCCTCTCTTGTGTTGCTCTGGCCATCATCACTGGGTGCGATGAGTGACAACCACCAGCAGTCTCCAATGATCACCACTAAGCCAAGGATGAGAGGAGGGAGGTAAGGGTAACAGTACAGAGGTGCTGAACCAGTTTCACTACTGCTGGACAATATAGGCTGTGTTCAGCTTCTGGGCGGCTCGGTGCCACATAGTACAGACACCTTTCAGCTACCAAGCCAGCTCAGTGGTTGGTTGTACAGGCTCCAGTGATGCTCATCCGGAGTACCCTACTCTGGATCAGTATCAACATATGTGGCCCATGTATGATAGGCCGTAGGACACAGAGCTATGAATTCAAACTGTAGGAAATGATATTCCACCTAAATATAAGAAGAGCAGGCTGACAGTGGAGTCCACTCCCTCATAGCATGTTGGGGTCTAATTATTTGGAGGTTTTTAAGAGTGGGTTGCCATGTGCTGGGAGTGCTTTGATTTATATTCCTACATGGCATTGTAGAGTGAACTCCCTTGTAGTCTCTTCCATTGTTATGATTCTATGAACTTTTGAAAAGCTTGGGAGCTCTATAAATGGGGGCACTGCACAGAGCTGTCCACAGCTCTCTGGAAAAATGGCTAGCCTAGACTCATACCCAATCTCATTCAAAATAAGGGACATTTGCCATCTAATAACTACAAATGAGAATGCAGGCTCCATTGAAGTTTTTTTTTTTTTAAGGACCCCAAGATGCATATTTCTGACTTCCTTTAATATGCAAATAAATTTTATATATTTATTGTTTCCTTTTATCATTGATTGTTGTTGTGGCTGTTATATATTAACAGAGGATTCACATGCATGTCAAGTTAGAAGCTATCTCCTAGCTGTTTCATAAGATTTACTTCCAAATAAATACATTTAGCTTGTTTGAAGAATGTGTACCTTCTATATATTGTTGGACTTCATTTCCCATATGCCCCAGATATCCTAGTCAACAAGGGAGACAGGCCTTCCCCACTTATAAATTTTCACATGTGATAACAATGTACACATTTTTTCAAAGGTGGACATGACTGTCTCTCATTCTGTCTGTTGTCTCTCACAAAAAGATGAGAGAGAAAATTCTAGAAACTGTAATAAATTTTAAAATGAAAATAATTAGGAAAAACTGTTCATAAAAATAGTATCTTTTTCACAGGTCTTAGACCTTGAATATATGCAAGTGTGAGCTTTGTGGTAAATTACTTCATTCCCAGTTAAATATCTTATCCTACCATGGCATATGTGTGTGTGTGCATATTTACTTTAGTAACAACAATAGGAAAGCAATATCTCTTTAGGCTGAGTCTAGGGGGAAAAAAAAGTAACTTTTTTCAATATAACATAGATGAGTTTTTATTTGGCAGAGATTGCAAGGAAGGCTGGCTTTTTCAGCAAAGAGGCCGATCGATTCTTGTCCCTTCTTCTTGTGAACACGTTTGCTTCCTCTGAAAATACTTTTTTTTGCAGTGCCTGCTCATGTTCAATTTTGCTAGCAATGTAATTTTTTTAAGGTGAATTTATCCCCTGGCTGAAAGTTTCTTGGGGGAAAGCTGTACAGTATTCTTTGGTATGGGAGGAGATAGGGATGCTAGAGCAAGAGCATCGCAAATCCTGAATTTTCAGTGACAAAACCTGAGACTTAGAGTTGACCCCCTTGTGATGTCATATAATGTTGCAAGGATGTTGTTACAAGGGGCAGCCTCTGGTGATGTCAAAAAACAAGGTATTAAGCATCACACATATTTGCAAAGAATATGCCATTCAATACATAACACTAAGCCTAACAAACAAGGAAACTAGCACTTTTCAAGGAAGTGCTCTTGCCCAGCCATTCTTCATACCAAGGATTGTATCAGAGTCCAACCTAGACTCTGAGATTTAAAAATAAGTCAGTTGCCAACCAGTTTAGGAATCGTTGGAAAAATTAACACCTTAGAAACGGCAAAATACCTCGCCCCACAGCTGAAGCTTATGGCATGTGAAGGGCACCATTGGTTTCTGTTTCTTTAATGTGTAGAAATGCTGATTTTATTGTGTGTGAGGAACTCCTAAGTGGTAGCCCCCAAGTTATGAACAAGATTGGTTCTGTAAGTTTGTTCTTAAATTGAATTTCTATGTAAGTTGGAACAGGTACATTATTAAAGTGTAACTGAAGTCACGTGTGTGTGTGTGTTAGCTTTGGATAGCATAGGGAAGGGTTAACACCACTGTGGTATTTGTTTTGTTCTCTGTGCTCGGTTCAGAAGATTTCAGCTCACTTTCTGTCCCTGTTATCAATGAATTTTGAAACATTTAGCTTGTTGTAGAAACAAGGATTGGAGATAGAGCTTTAGTGGAGACACCTTCCCCCATGATAAGTCTTTCAGGAGTTAATTTCCCTTCCAAGGGACAGATTTAGCTCACTTCCTGTTGTCTTACCCTCATTCTTAACTATGAGTCATTTGTTTGTAACTAAGGACCTTGTGATTCTTAAGGCTGTTCTGAAACTATATACAGAAGATAATGGTAGATCCAGATCACCCATGTTACATGTGAGGCCCACATGCAAATCTGACCCGCAATGTCATTTTATGTGGCCCATAAGCCTTTCAATGCCAGGACAACATTATACATTCTTATAATTACAAATGGCCCTTTGAATGTAATCCTAAGGGTTGATGTGGCCCTCCATGAAAATGGGTTTGACACCCTTGATTTAGATCCATGGTTCCCAAAGTGGGCAGTACTGCCCCCTAGTGGGCGGTGAGGCAATCCAAGGGGGCAGTGGGAGGCTCAGGAGAATTTGGGGGGCACTGAAGCCCTGTAAGGGGGAGGTGGCGGGATTCCAACTCACAAGCGCGAGAGTGTGCGCCTGCCAGTTCGAAACCCCGTGCAGGCGCTGCCTGGAAACCGCAGCGCATGCCCCCTTCCTCTCCTCAACTCTGCCAAATTTGGTCCAGATCCAGGGTTGTTTGGGTACAGAGTGCTCTCCAAATGTAGGTGAACTACATATCTCCTAAATCACTGTCAATTCTTCCCAAACCCCTCCAGTATTTTCTATTGGTCATGGGGGTTCTGTGCGCCAAGTTTGGTCCAGATCTGTCATTCATGGGGTCTCGGCTGTGGAAGTCAGAGATGAATTGGTCGAAGGCACTGCAAATCCCATCATCCATTGTCCATACTGCCCCAAACATATTGTATTTGTGATTAATCACTATGCTTTAATTATGTTCAATTTGTAACATTGAAAATACATCCTGCATATTAGCTATTTGCATTAGAATTCATATGAAGTAGCAACGAAAACATGATTGGGGATCACCACAACATGAGGAACCTTATTTAGGGTTCATGGCATTAGAAAGGTTGAGAACCACTGCATTAATACATATATCTTTCTGTTTAATTGCTATTAATTTTTTTAAAAAAATAATTTATAGGAGGGCAGTGAGTAATTTTTTTTCTGGAAAGGGGGCGGTAGGCCAAAAAAGTTTGAGAACCACTGATTTAGATCTTGCAAACTTTACTTTAAGATGAAAACTCATAGAATCACCCAACCAGCCCAGGCTCTGGTTATAGATCAACAAGTGGGGTTTTTTCCTGAACTCTGTATGGCTCTAAGTGATACCTGTCATCTCGGTGAACCCAGTTAACTTTTATTGTGATAAATTTGTGTTGTATCTTGCTGAATGATGTACTAGTGTATAAGTCTAGTTTCTGCCCAGGAAATATATCTTCTCTATTTTACAACTTAGCAATGAAATACATCTTTCCACAAAAAAAGACTGGTATGGCAATGCCTGTGAAAATGTGGATTTTTTTAAAACATCTTGATTCGCTTTTAGTACAAAGTTCACAGAGGGTGCAATTTGTAAATGTAATTTGCATCTCTCCTGTAAACACAGATGTTTGGCATCTTGATACCAGTGTCATTGAAAGTGACATTTATTTAGATAACTTTTTGGGATGCCAAAGAATCACCAACATGTCATGTCTGACTGTTCTGCTCATGGAGCTGAAGAGAGCCATGCAGCTGGAAAATTAGGTGCAGGTGTTTGCTGGCAAAGATACAAAACTATTCTGCTTCATCATTACTGTGTGTAAACCTAATACAGTCCAACATCAAAGATCAACCAGCCCCAGAAGAAAATAGTGCAAGGGACATTTCTGAAAGGCAAAGCTGAACAACGGAATAATTCAAATAGCTGGGAGGAGTGTGATGATGGTAGGTAACTGTTAGATCTTGATGGCAACAGATGGATTTTGTATCCAGTACATTCAGGTGCAATGGAAGGCCATGTCCTTTTATCTGATTGTGCTCCGAAAGACAACTATCCAATAAGAACATTGATGAGGGGAAAATGACTCTGCCTTTATCCATTATGCTGATCAATAATCTATTAAGTCTAGCCTGGTGAGCATTGGGAATTAGTAGAATTTACAGCCTTTCCTTCGAATGATTACTTCTCTCCTCAGATTAGAATATGGCAAAAAGAAGAAATATTAAATAGGACAATTCTCAGCAGACAAATAAAATAAAGAAGTAGTCTTCTTGGTAAAGCATCCTATTAAACTTTATCTCTAGCATTTGCTTTTTTCCTTCCAGTTCTGCAGTGGGATAGCATTACATTTCTAAAGACCATCAAGATGTGTTTCATTTCATTCGGTATTGATTCTTAAAGCAAGGCTATTGGTAGAAAATAATTTGGAAAAGTTGAAGAAATGGTTGGATCATCTTGTTTTAAAGTTGGGTAAGTTTGTGGCCTCCTGAGCATATAATGAAAGGGCAATGCTTTCAGAATTGTTTTGTTTTATTCTATAAGGAAAATTATCAATGGAGAAAGACTTGGAAAAGATTGTACGGTAATGTGAAATCATGGATTCAGTGGGAAATATTTCTTCTTCTTTCATTCATATGTCTTAAAATTCAAATAAATGTCATCATGGACTGAATTAATGAAATAGAAAGCTCAATACTCAGGTCTAATTGCTATTAATGAAACTTTCCTAAACTAAAATTTTCTCAGTACAATTCAATCCCGTGCCGTGTTTCCTCTTTAGGTGATAGAAATAAGTCATCCAAGTTATCCTTTGCTTCCTGTTTGCTTTGAGGGTACTATTCTGTGTGCCCTGTACCTGTACCTTTTTGTCATGGCCTTGGGCTTGTTCAATAAACTATTTTAATTGCATTTTGACCCTGCAGTGTAAGAAATATACTGACTATATGTGCAATTATTTTCCAACTGTAGCAAGATGGAGCAAACCTGGGTTCAGGCCTGGATTACCCATAAGGCCACCCGAGGCCATGACCTCGGGCGGCAACTTTGGGGGGGCAGCTGATCCGGACCGCCCAAAAAAGAAAAAAAATTCCAAAAAAAATTGGGGAAAAGTGCGCATGCGCGCGGCGGCAGCGCCCCCTCCCTGCTGATCGCACCTGCCCCGCCCCTCTTCCTTCAGTCAGTGAAGAAAGAGGGGTGGGCCTGATGCGAGCAGTGAGGAGGGGGGCCTAGGACTTCCCTCTGCCCCCTCCTGACGCGAGAGAGAGAGAGAGAGGCAGAGGGAAGTCCCACCGCGGCGGCGCCCCCTCCTCGCTGCTCATGCCGGGCCCGCCCTCTTCCTTCAGTCAGTGAAGGAAGAGGGCGTTCGGCTGCCGCCAAGCAAGGAAAAATTGTGCCAGGCGCCTTTGCCCACCACTCTCTGCCTCGCTCTCTTGGACGCCTTTCTCCTCCCTTCCTCCTCTTCCTCCCTCGGAGGGAGCCAGAGTAAAACCACCACCGCCAGAGCAGAGCGCACTCCCGCCTCCCCCCCTCCCTTCAAAGAGAGAGAGAGAAACACGGGGGGGAAGAGAAACACACACACACAGAGAAAGAGGGAGAGAAAGAGAGAAACACACACACACAGAAACACACACAGAGAGAGCCACGCCTCCGTCATTCATCTTCGCCTCCAGAAAGGCCCCTCCACTTCAAAACCCAGATGGAAAGTAAACGCAGGAAAGGAGGAGGAATCGTGAAGCTGCGATCCACATTGAGGAGAAGTATTTATTTTTATTTTATTATTTAATTTATTTTATTTATTTATATCCCTGAGTGTGCTACATTTTATGAAATATCCACTTATAGCAGCCAAGGTTTCTCTCTCAAGGAAGCTCCAAGGTCCTCTGTAAACACAGTTGGAAAAGAGGATGCCTGCACCCGCTTCTTTCTCTCTGGATATCTTGGTGCAAAATCCCCCGTCCTCTCTCTCAAGCCCTGCCACATCCTCCTCTCTCAAGCCCTGCCCACATCACCCTTCCTGTATACCTCAAAAGATGAAAGAAACCATTATATAAATGGGTTCACGTCGCAGAACCACAATACTTGCCAACAGAAATAGGGCCTCGAGCAAGGTACGTTTGTAGCAAAGAAACTCCCCCCCCAAAAAACACCTAAAAGGCCCCCAAAACAACGAGTAAAAATAAAACTACATTTACCAGCATCCTCCGGGGCAGCCAAAGACTCACCCAGCCTCTACATTCTGAACAACATGATTGGCTGCCAATAAGGGCGGATTTGCATAACTGCTGCACTGGCCAGCCAACATGAAAATTCCAATCCATAAAAAAACTGCCAAAACAGAATAAGGAAAAGGCCTGAGCCAATCCCCATAACAAACACCCAAATCACTTCCAACCGAAAATTTACACCCCAAAAAATCACAGACCACGCCCAAAATTGACAGTAAGGCTTCATTAACTTGATTTCCCTAACTAGCCCTCACTTACTGGGAAGCTGTTTACGCTCTAAATTGACAGTAAGGCTTCATTAACTTGATTTCCCTAACTAGGCCTCACTTACTGGGAAGCTGTTTACGCTCTGAATTGACAGTAAGGCTTCATTAACTTGATTCTCCCAACTAGGCCTCAGCTCATTGGACATTGTGTATGGCCTGAATTGACAGTAAGGCTTCATTAACTTGATTTCTCCCACTAGGCCAGCTCACATTGTGTATGGCCTGGGAAGCTGTTTACGCTCTGAATTGACAGTAAGGCTTCATTAACTTGATTCTCCCAACTAGGCCTCAGCTCATTGGACATTGTGTATGGCCTGAATTGACAGTAAGGCTTCATTAACTTGCTGTTCCTAACTAGGCCTCAGCTCATGGGACATTGTGTATGGCCTGAATTTACAGTAACCTACCTTGGCACACAGAGCCCCGACCATGCATGAGGGGACTTGAAGTACCACCATGGAAAATGGGATTTGTAGTACTTCAAAACCCATCATTCCCCCACAGACCACTGTGGCCCAGAACCAAAACCAATAAAGACCCAACTTGGCACACCATGCCCCCATGACCCACACTCCATCCAACTGCAGTTTAGAGGAGGGCACACCGTGGATGATTGGACTTTCTCGCATCTCCTAAAAAGGGCACAGCAACGCGTGCCGGGTACAGCTAGTATTTATATAAAAGAATTGACACAGACATCTGCTTTTGATTGAAATATATAGTGTTATTAGTACTCTTCCATATTCTGTTGACATTGGTAATAGTGTAAGCATTTTATATATTATATAGTGGCTTCATATACTTACCCTTCATGATCTGACCTTTAGATCTCTCCAATGCTATTAAGTTTTCTCCAGGTTTGTTGTTGTGTGTTTCATTAGGTAGTGCATTCAGTGTTTCTTTCAGGTCAACAATCCACAATATCTGCTTTGAACTGGGTTATCTGATTGTACACTGCCACATATCCCAGTTCAAAGTAGATATGTTCATTGTGTGGAAGGGGCCTGAATGAAACTTGTTCTTGCTTTCTTAGGCCCTTTCTACATATAGTACCAAATACCAATTATCAAAGCAAATATCCAGACCATCTGAGGTCCCTGCTACACTGCCCTATATTCCAGGTTATCTGCTTACCCCAGTGTAAACTCAGGTCTCCTTCACACAGTCATATAACTCAGAATAACAAGGCAGATAATCCACATTGTCTGCTTTGAACTGGGTTATCTCATTCCACACTGCCATATAACACAGTTCAATGCAGTTCAATGTGGGGGGATACAGCTGTGTCTTTCACAGGACCCTTCCAAGCAGGCCCTGATCCCAGGTTTTCTGTTTATCCCAGATTATCTGGCACTGCGGACTCATATAATCCAGTTTAAAGCCACATAAAATTCAGCTGCATACAATCCAGTGCAAAGCAGATAATCTGGATTTTATGTGGCTTTGTAGATGGAGCCTGAGTAGAATCCCTGGATGCAATCCCAGGTTTTCTGCTTTAAACTGGATCTGCTTTGAACTGGGTTGTATGGCAGTGTAGACTCAGGCTGGATCCCTGGATGTGATCCCAGGTTTTCTGCTTTAAGATGGATTATATGAGTCCGCAGTGCCAGATAATGTCCTTGCAGCTTCAAGGTCTGGCTTCTTTCTGCATGCTTATAAATCTGTGGAGTAATGTCCAGGGTGGGAAAATGAACTATTGTATGTTGGGTGCAGGTTTGAATGTTCCATTAGCCAACTTGATTAGCATTGAATGTCCTTGCAGCCTCAAGGTCTGGCTTCTTTCTGCATGTTTATATATCTGTGGAGTAATGTCCAGGATGGAGAGAAGGAACTATTGTATGTTGGGTGCATTTTTTAATGTCCTATTGGCCACATTGATCAGGATTGAATGGCCTTGCAGCTGCAAAGCTTAGCTGGTTGTTGCCTGGGGGACTCTTTTGTTGGGAGGTGGTAGCTGGTCCTGATTGATTCTTGACTGGAATTCCCTTTTTTTAGTGTTGTTCTTTCTTTAATGCTGCAATTGAGCACCTTGATTAGCATTTAATAGCCTTGCAGCTGCAAAGCCTAGCTGGTTGCTGCCTGGGTGAATCCTTTTATGAGATGATTAGCTGGCCCTGATTGTTTCTTGTCTGGAATTCCCTTTTTTGAGTGTTGTTCTTTCTTTAATGCTGCAATCAAGCACCTTGATTAGTATTTAATGGCCTTGCACCTGCAAAGTCTAGCTGGTTGCTGCCTGGGGGAATCCTTTGCTGGGAGGTGATTAGCTGGCCCTGATTGCTTTTGTCTGGATTTCCCGTTTTTGAATGTTGTTCTTTTTTTTAAATGCTGCAAATGAGCACGTTGATTATCATTAAATAGCCTTGCACCTGCAAAGTTTATCTGGTTGCTACCTGGGGGACTCCTTTGTTGGGAGGTGGTACTAAGGAAGGAAGGAAGGAAGCCCCCCCCCACGCCTCTCCCCACTACTCTCCCTCCCTGGGGCGCGGGGATCCTAATCAGCCCCGGCAGATGGCCACTCCGCCACGACCCCAAGCCCCCGGGCGAGGAAGGAAGGAAGGAAAGGCAGGCGCGGCTTGGGCCCCACCCTCCCTTCCCGGATCCCAAACAACAACATTCAATGCTGGTTGTAGGAAGGGGGGCGTACTTCCAAAGTGTGGCCTAGGGTGCAAAAAGGTGTTAATCTGGGCCTGCCTGGGTTGGAGTGCAAAAACAGCCAGAAAGAAAATTTATTTCAACCACTGAACTTTAAAGGACCTATCCAAGATATTGCCATCCAAATAGGATCAATATCTAGGAATCTAGTTTGAATGAACTCAGTATTAATTCTTTGCCTTACTAACATGAAAGCCATAACCTGATTTCCTTCGTCCAAAGTTCTACCCCAACAGACACCTTGATTTCTGCCTTTCTTAACTTCTGCTTGGATAAGGCTATATCAGGCACGGGCAGACTTTGGCCTTCCAGATGTTTGGGACTTTAACGCCCACAATTCCTAACCACTGGTAAGCTGGCTGGGATTTCTGGGAGTTGAACTCCAAAACACCTGGAAAGATGAAGTTTGCCCATTCCTGGGCTACAGTATATCAAGGATGGGAAAGTTGCTGTTATCAAGATATATTGATTTGTATTTCCCTCCATCCTTCACCATTGACAATGCTGGCTAGGGCTGCTAGGAGTCATCCAGCAACATTTGGACAGCAGCAAGTTACCTATTCCAGGGCAACTGGCTTCCCAACGAAGTACAGTTCAGATATTGGTGGGATTCAAATAAGACCTAACATAATAAAATTTAATTTATGAAGAGGTAAGGGAAACGTGCGTATCTGCATTCAGTTTTAAGTCCTCAGGGGTTATAAAAAGCTTCACAAGCACTTTGAATTGGACCCAAGAGGAATCTGGATGTGCAGATACACAAAGATGACTACATGGCCTCATTCATAGTAACATAGACTTCATCTAGCACTGATGGCTAGCACTGGAATTAAAAAACCTATCTTGCAATTCTTCCAATCCTGCCTTTGGTGCACTCTTTCAAAGACTCTCATGCAGTTATGACATTACAGATATTTTGGCCTCATCTACCGATTACTAACCAACATCTGTAGAAAACACAGATAAAATCTGTTGTGATGGCCCTAGGATGCAGCTTCCCATTCTCTGCTATGCTGTAGCTTTCAATAAGGCCCTGGAAGGCCTTATTGACCTCATTTCAGTGCCAAGTTTAAACCTGGCTGCTGAACTCAAACATTTGAGACAATCATGATTATGGCTTGGGTTGTGGTCGGTCAGGCTGTGGGTTTTATTTTGGTCTATTTGACTGTACTAAGTTGCTTGTATTGTTTTTATTGATTGTGCTGTTCTTTAAGGTCTTCTAAACTAAGATGAGACAAAGGTGAACACAAGAAATTGCCTTGATACTGCTTTGTTTTTGGTAACTGCCATCAAGTCAACTTCAATTGATGGCAACCTTATGACTGAGAGATCTCCTCCAGTTCACTTGCCGACTCAGGGCTGTACCTTCCTTGATAGAGTCCATCATTTTTTTCCTACTGCCTTACACCTCAGTAATCATTAATGCCTTTTTTTTAAAAAATCCTATCTTGTCATGATATGGCCAGACTACAACAATCTCAAGTTATGGCTTGATTTCCTCTAGGACAGGGCTGTCCAACTTCTACTGGCCCAAGGGCCAGAATTTCGGTCACTGATCACCTGTGGGGCCGAAGGGTCTGCCTCCGCCCCTGGCTCCGCCCCCTCCCCAGCTCCGCCCCTCCCCAGCTCTGCCCCTCCCCAGCTCCGCCCCCTCCCCCAACTCCAATTTACTTACAATTACTAGTTGCATTATTAATTATGGATTGGGGGGCTAGGAATTTAGCCTGCCATTCTGAAGCATGTAAATATGAGTAGGCCAATAGGTACTGCTCTGGTGAGAGGTAACAGCAATCCATGCAGTCATGCTAGCCATATGACTCTAAGGTTCCAAGGCAGGTAACTGTGAGTACCTAGCTTAGGCTCCTAAGGCTGTGCTTAGGCTGTGTTTTCTGTAACCAAACTTGCCTATCTCAGATTGGCCTTTGTAGTCATCAACGCGCTTGTAAAAAGCGTGGGATGAGTCCTGCCTAAGAATCTTCGTTCGCGCAGTAATGCCGAGAGATACAAATCAGGAAATATTTAATTTGTTGTCTGTTTGCAAGGAATAACATAATTATATGCATACATCCATCCATACATACATACATATTTAAGAGTATATAAAAACTCAATTACAATGTTGAATCTTTAAAATACTACTCTGTGACACAAATAAAAAACACCCAAAAGTTTTAAAGACAATAACAGTTGATAAGAGGGCACTGGGTTTCAACAAAGCTCTTTTTAAAAGAGACACAGACCAACCTCCTTGAGTTGACTACATCAGTCAGAAGTCTATTCTTAAAGAATATATATAATTTCCTGCTTTTTATTGCTTCCCTCTTTATATATATATATATATAGTATTTTAATTGATGTTAAAAATATAATTAAAAAGGCGGAAGCAATAAAAAGCCCAGAAAACTCACAACAACACAGTAATTCCAGGTATAAAAGCCTTCGACAATACAGTGAACATCTCTACGGGGAGAAACTGTTCCAAGACACACAAGACCTCACAACCTATGAGGATGCCTGCCATAGATGCAGGCGAAACATCAGGAGAGAATGCTACTGGAATATGGCCATGCAGCCCAGATAACTCACAACAATACATAGGCGATATTGTGTTGTCGGAGGCTTTCATGGCTGGAATCACTGGGTAGTTGCTGGGATTGGTAGTTCGCCTACAATCAAAGAGCATTCTAAACCCCACCAATGATGGAATTAACCAATCTTGGCACAAAGAACTCCCATGACCAACAGGAAATACTGGAAGGCTTTGGTGGGCATTGACCTTGAGTTTGGAAGTTGTAGTTCACCTTCCATCCAGAGAGCACTGTGGACTCAAACAATGTTGGATCAGGACCAAACTTGGCATGAATACTCAATATGCCCAAATATGAACAGGAGAAGGAAGGAGGGGAAGAAGAGAAGGATAGAAGGGAATGGAGGTAGGAAAGGAGGGAGGGAAAGTGAGAAGGAAGAAAAGATAAAAGGGTGGCAGGAAAGGAAGAAAGGAAGGTGAAAGAGAGAGGGGCAAGGAGGGAGGGAGGGAGAACAGTTGAAAGGAAGGACGAAAGGGTGGGTGGGTGGAAGGAAGGAAAGAAGGTGAAAGAGAGGGAGGGAGGAAAGAAGGAAAGAGTGGAAGGAAAGGAAGGGAGGGAGTAGAAAGACAGAGAGGGAAGGGGGAGGAAAGAAGGCCGGGCGATGGAGGCGAGTGCGCTGAGGGCCTGAGCGCCTCCGAGACGGAGCAGCAGCAATCTTGAGGAGGAGGAAGTGAGCGAGAGGAGAAAGATAGAGAGGGAAGGGGCAGGGAAGAAAGAAGGATGAAAGGGTGGAATGGAAGGAGGGAGGGAGAAGAAATGTGGCTCACCTTAACGCTGAATGCTTCCTTGCAATAACTCCCCTCCCTGGGAAGGGAGGGAGGATGAGAAGGAGGAAGGAGCGCTGCCGAGGAGGAAAGCCATGCAGCCGGGTCGCTCTTCCTGTTTGCTGCCAAGGGGGCGGGGCCCGAGAGACGTCACTTCCTCCCATTGGCCCCCTCCCTCAGGAGAAGAGGAGGGGGCCAATAGAAAGCCAAGGGGTGGGACCAAAAAATAATTAAAAATAATATTTTTAATTGAAAAAAATATTTTTTAAATATTTTTTTTAATATATTATTTATTGCAGGAGGGTAAGGGGCCGTAGCTAAGGGGTTGGGGGCCGTGTACGGCCCCCGGGCCACCTGTTGGACAGGCCTGCTCTAGGACACATTTATTTGTCTTTTGAGCAGTCCATGGTATCTATAGAACTCTTCTTTAACACAAATGAGTTAATTTTCTTCCTATCAGATTTCTTCACTGTCCAGCAGGGACATTTTTATTAGACTTAGTTCTAATTAAGCCCCATGGTTTTTAATGGAATGATAGCAGAGGGAGGTAAAGTACAGCAATGCCTGCCAAAGTCAGAAAGCAATAGAGCTATTTTTCTTAGCTCCAATTAGGCCTAAACTGGACTGATGTGTTTAAATTAAAACATAACAGATTTAAAGATGCAAATCAAATTAGGAAGGGCTAAAACAAACGAAGAGGATAAAAGAGTTAAATACAGTATTAGCGCTACAGAATTTTAAACCTAGAAATAGCTTTAAAATGTAATCTTTTACATATTTACTAGGGGTGGTTGATCCATAAAAATTGTTTCTAAACTCATGGAGGGGGGGGGGGATTTCCATTGATGGGTCAAAATAGAAAGTATTCCGAAAATTTTTACAAAACGTTCGTAATTGAAATGTAATTAATAACGAATTTTGCTATTATTACGTTATTTGTTCCACACATGCGCTGGCCAGAGGAGAGTGGAGAGTGCTGCCTGCACTCCCCTCTGGCTAGCTGACACCCAAACGTGGGTTAAAGATAACCCCCGTTTGGGTCTCAGCTGGCGAGAGGAGGGTGCCAGGCTGCACCCTCCACCCTCCCATCACCATCTGACACATAAACGTGGGTTATCTTTAACCCCTGTTTGGGTGTCTGAAGGGCGCCTTAGGTCCAATGCGGAGGGAACCCAATCCGCTGCAAAGTGAGTGTTTTGACTCACTTTGCAGCAGATTGCCTTCCCCTGCGTTGGAGTGGATGGCAAGTTCTTAGCAGGGAAAGAGGTGTGGAGCATCCACACCTCTTTCCCTGCTAAGAAAGAAGGAATCCAACTCGGGTTAAAGTGAACACGGGTTGGATTGTGGGCAATGCCTCCCTTCCCCTCTGCCAGCCCAGAAACCAAGACAAGTTCCCTCGCATATCAGCTGGCACCCTCCTCTCGCCAGCTGATGTTACAGCTGAGACCCAAACACCTGGACAATGAAGCAATTAAAGATAACCCCCCTTGATCTTTGTGTGTCAGATGGCAACAGGAGGATGCAGCCTGGCACCCTCCTCTCACCAGCCGAGACCCAAACGGGGGGTTAAAGATAACCCCAGTTTGTGTGTCAGATGGCGACAGGAGGGTGGTGGGGCAGCCTGGCACCCTCCTCTTGCCAGCCAAGACCCAAACAGGGGTTATTTTTAACCTGTGTTTTGGTGTCATCTGGCGAGAGGAGATGCTGCCTTCCACTCCCCTCTCACCAGCTGACAACCTAATAATGCGCCCTTTACGTAAATGGCTGACCCGGTTTCGATTTAGAAAGGTCACTTCCGGGTTGGACGACGAGGGTCAATATAGGGTCGAAATAATTTCAAATACGAAAAATTAACAAAAATCAAAGTATTATGGCCGGAGATATCCACCCCTAATATTTACTCTGGGGGGTTCATCTACAATCACCCCAGAAAGCAAGCAGATGTTCTATTGGGAGTTCTCAGCAGAACACCAGGATACTTAACACCCTCCCCAGAATTTAGCCCAGAAAACTGTACTAATTTAGCCCAGAAAACTGTAGGAATACTGTCTGGACTGCAGTATTCTGCAGTCCAGACACCGGAAGTAGTGGGCTTATCCTGTGTCTTCCAAGAAGGTGTGGAATAAACCTAATATCAAATAAATTCACCACAAACCAGGGTAATTGAATGAATTGTTTATTGTACTAGCCATAGGCCATGACATAAAATATACAACTTCTAAAAGTACAACAAGCACTTTCCAATATAAACATTAAAACATGTTCCATATACTGGCTTTTAAAAAATACAGCAGTAGTGACATGACAACAATTACAATGTCTGATTCGCATCATCCCAATATATCTCCATTTCCTTTTTTCGCTGTGGAGTTTACTATTTTGGCTCGAATTTTTTGAGCTGCAACTGCAAATGTGGCAACCTTTAATGTAATCTTTTTGGAATAATCTGCTAACAAGTCACAGATAACTGCTGACTGTTGCCGTGCTGCCCTTTCTTCCAAAAGTGTTCCCAGGAGATTGTTTCGAGGGTCATTATACAATGGGCAATGTAACAGATAGTGTGTTAAATCCTCTTTCCCCAGACCCACAAATACAAAGACATTGGGCATGAGGGGTCCCTCTATATCTTCCCTCTAACCAGCCTGATGGCATTGTTTGAAAGCGCAGGGCTGAAAATGCTTTTCTAAGGGCTACAGATGTTAAATCTTGAAGATGTTGTTGACAATATTGGTCACTCTTTAGTAGAGGATACCAAGTGGAGAAACCCTGCTGTTTACTAGTCCACAAGTTTTCAATTACATCCACCTCAAAGATTTTGTCTCTAATCGCCTTCTTGTTCAGCTGCATTAGGGTTGTTGTTGACCCCTCAAAATACTAATGGAGCAGGGCTAACCAGTGTTGAGCCCAACCTCCTTGCTTATATTGCTCCATCAAGCAGTGTTTTGTTATACTCTCATCCTCCATTTCCAGAAGTCTCTCCCTATATGAAATGCTGAGCTTATCAATTCTGGCCTTAAGTGAGGGAAGATCCACTTCAAGCCTTAACAAGGAAGATGGTGTCCCAGGGGGAAGGGCCAAAAGGGCTCTTACAAACTTATTCTGGATGCATTTGATCTGCTTTGTGTTACTCTGCCCCCATATTTCTGCTCCATATAACAGTTGTGGTAGGATTTTTAGCAACAAAGGTTTTCCTGGCCTGTGGCGAATTAATTCCAGGTTGCCCAGAACATCGTCTGGACAGACCCTTTTTTCTTGCAGAAATTTCCGCAATAAAAGGGCTGTCTAGATTCGCTCTTTGCAGCAAGTTCTATGGGCTTCATAGAATTTATGACCAAGGTAAGACAGTATAAGGCTTCTGTACCTGTAAGGCAAAGGTTTTCCCCTGACATTTAGTCTAGTTGTGTCCAAATCTGGTGGTTGGTGCTCATCTCCACTTCAAAGCCAAAGAGCCAGCATTGTCCGTAGATACCTCCAAGGTCATGTGGCCAGCATGACTGCATGGAGCACTATTACCTTCCCGCAGGAGTGGTACCTATTGATCTACTCACATTTGCATGTTTTCGAACTGCTAGGTTGGCAGAAGCTGGAGCTAACAGCAGGAGCTCACTCCAAGTTCGAACCTGCAACCTTTCGGTCAGCAAGTTCAGCAGCCCAGCACTTTAACCTACTGCATCACCGGGAGTTCCTCCATACATGTATTGGAGGAAATAAATGAAATAATGAAAAGTTTCCAAGATTTTCCAAGTAATTTTTTTTTCTAAATTGAAGAGGTATGGAAAGGCTGGCAACAGTCGGAGACCTGTTTTGGTTGCCATAACAAATAAGATATTTTAACAAAAATCCTTCAAAGGGGATAATAAAAATTATGCTTATGAAACAAAATGGTATGGCTGGGGAGGGACTCATTCACACTATACAATTGCAGTGCCATGTTTCCATTTTAGCTCCAAGGCAACATTCTATAGCATTCCGGGATTTGCAGATTAGGAAAGGGTATTTAGTATTCTCAAATCTTAGGATGCCCTAGGAGGCAGTCCTAAAAGTTAAAGTGGAATTATAGCACTGTAATTGTGTGGTGTAAATGGGTCCTAGGGTGCTACTGAACAGTATTAAAAATAAAAGCAAAACATCTCTTCCCATTCTTTAGGCAGAGAGCAGGAGAAACGATATATCCTCAATAATCAACAAGTTCTATGTTCATCTTGGAGCCCAATATAAATTTTCACTGGGCAGATTATCAGAGTTTTTTTTAAAAAAAAAATGGCCAGAATAACCTATGGCAATTATGAATGTTTAAATGAGAACTACGCACTTGAGGCTGTTAGGTTTTCATGCCCCCTAGGTAGTCCCATGAATGTCCCCTAATCACTACTTACTAGATAGTAATGCAATCAGCAGAGGTCTGTTCTCCTGTTGATCGAGATGCATCTAACTCCACCTCCTTCCCTTGCATAGGAAACCTTAGCCATGAGAGGGAATTGAGAGAGTAACCCTGATTTTGTTTGTTGCAGCAGAGGACATTCACAGGAGGAGGCGGAAATGGCAATCAGACACTCCTTGGTAACAAGGGAACAGGCTCCAATTGATAGCAGTGGCTGGAGATTGGAGACATCATACCAACATTCACTGTGTATTACTGTGTATCACTGTACTATCACTGTACTTGTATCATACTTATCCCACAAGGTCATTGCATTTTAAACTAAAATTTGTAGAATTCCCAAGGCAACATGGGTTGACTCTAGGGATTGTATCCTTTTTTTTTTCGTGTTGGAATGACTTGAGAAACTGCAAGTCATGTCTGGTGTGAGAGAATTGTCTGTCCATGGGTCGCCCTGATGTTTTGATGTTTTTCCATCTTTGTGGGAGGCTTCTCTCATGTCCCCGCATGGGGAGCTGGAGCTGACAGAGGGAGCTCATCCACACTCTCCCCAGATTGGAACCTGGGGAGAGTCTTCAGTCCTGCTGGCACAAGGGTTTAACCCGTGTATCCTTACTGACTTTTGCAGCAAGCCTGGATGGATGGATGCTTGGCAAAACCACTGCTATGTCCTAGCTACTTTTCGCATGACCTTCTCATAGTGCAGGAGACTTCCCCCAACACTGTAGAATAACAATTACTAAGCTACAAAGCAATAGACATTATGTTGTTTTCAGGTCCACTGCCATACATTCATAGAGCCCTTCGCAGTAGCCGCTTTAGTGCCTTATACATCTTTCTCTGCCAACACTCCATTTGGAATCCATTTGGAACAAGTCATTGAAGCCACTTCATTTTACTTAATGCATTTTTTTCTAGCCCAAATGCTTTTAGTTAACTACCCATATTAACAGCCAGCAGTGCACACTGAAAATACTTATTTATGTATTATCATTGAAGCATCGGTTATTAGCTAAGACATTGCATAGCCCTTGTGGATCAGTACTAGCCCTTCATTCCTTGCCTGTGCCTGCATTTACAAAGAAGTAAACAAGTATTGACACAGGCTTGATACAGTAATCTGTACTAAAGGAAATAAATAAGTTGATTGGCAGCAGTCTGAGCTGCCAAACATGTAGGAATGATTTGGAGTGGACGGTTTACTTAGGAATAAATCATATGATCCATTAATAAACTCCATCTGTGTTGCAACTGGATAAGTGGTCATATAACTGAGTTTTATATTTCTCTTTTAAAGGAAAATACTTTGCACAGATCATTCAGAAGCCAATCATATGACTCCTTAGTGCTCACATAACTGTCTGATTGCTTGTTCAAGCTACATAATCCTATGCTCTCCCACTAATAAAGGGATAGGAAAAAATGCATCTGAACAACTTGCTAATAATGCTATGAATAGTGTTCTGCATCATAAAAGCCATAAAAGTTGTGAATAGGTCCTCTATACTGAAATGACTATTTCTCTTGCCTTTCTGAAATTATATAATTGTTGCTCGAGAGCCTGCATCTCTTCATGATTGTTTCAATTTAATATTGGTGCTTCTTGATGTTTACCAACCAATTCTTTTAATCTTTAGAAATTCTAAATCAGCCACCACTTTCTAGCTTTACTGTGCACATTCATTGCTTCAGTGTGGCATTTCCGCTGTGGAGACCAGGGCTCAGTTCCCTGTTCAGCCATGGAAATCTACCCAGTGGCGAGTTACACACTCTCAGCCCCAGTAAACCCCATGATAAATTCACTTCTTGCTGGAAGAAACATTAACAACCTTAGATATGCAAATGATATCACTTTGATGGCTGAAAGTGAGGAAGAGCTGAAGAGCCTTCTAATTAAGGTGAAACAAGAAAGTGCAAAAGCTGGGTTGCAGTTAAACATCAAAAAAATGAAGATTATCACATTCAGACTGATAATTGGCAAATAGAGGGAGAAAACATGGAGGCAGTGACAGACTTTGTATTTCTAAGTGCAAATATTACTGCAGATGCAGACTGCATCCTGGAAATCAGAAGATGTTTACTTCTTGGGAGGAGAGCAATGACTAATGCTGATAAGGGGTTACGTGGGCCTCTGTTGAATATCATAAACAGCTCCCTTGAGCAAGGAGTCTTTCCAGAGTGCTTAAAAGAGGCAGTGGTAGCTCCATTGCTGAAGAAACCATCATTGACCCTGCGGTTCCTCCAACTACCGCCCAGTGTCGAACCTTCCGTACCTGGGCAAGGTGGTTGAGAGGGCAGTAATGGAGCAGCTGCAATCCTTCCTAGATGATGCAACATGGTTAGACCCCTTCCAGTCCGGCTTCCGTTCGGGGCACGGGACGGAGACGGTCCTGGTCTCCATCACAGACCAACTCCGCTGCCAGCTCGACCAAGGCGGGTCTGCGCTGCTCGTGTTATTGGACCTCACGGCAGCGTTTGACACGGTCGACCACAATCTTTTGATCCACCGCCTGGCCATGGCTGGAGTGAGGGGGACAGCCCTTAAATGGCTGACCTCCTTCCTCCACCAGTGGTCTCAGCGTGTGAGGAGGGGTGAGGCGGTCTCCGAGGGCTCCCCATTGCTTTGTGGAGTCCCTCAGGGGGCCATCCTCTCCCCTCTGTTATTTAACATATACATGCAGCTGCTTGCACAGCTGGTGCGGAGTTATGGGCTGGTCTGTCACCAGTACGCTGATGACACCCAGCTCATTCTGAGGATGGAGGGCAGACCGGAGTCCGTCCCCGATAATTTCCAGCATTGCCTCGAAGCCGTTACTGGATGGCTGCGAGCCAGTAGGTTGGGGGTGAATCCGGCGAAGACGGAGATCTTGTGGCTGGGCCGCCCGGGCGGGGTGGATGTCCGGCTTCCGACCCTGGACGGGGCGGCGCTGCACCCAGCGCCGTCTGTGAAGAGCTTGGGTGTCCATCTGGACTCCCAGCTGTCCATGGAGGCTCAGGTCTCCATGGTCAGCAAGGCTGCTTTCTTCCATCTCCGCCAGGCAAGGAGGCTGGCCCCCTACCTCTCCCGAAGCGACCTGGCCACGGTGATCCAAGCCACGGTCATCTCGAGGCTAGATTACTGTAACGCGCTCTACATTGGCCTTCCTATGTCGGCGATCCGGAAGCTCAGGCTGGTGCAGAACGCTGCCGCCCGGCTCCTGTCTGGGGCTCCAGCAGGTTGCCGTATAACACCAATCTTGCAGGATCTGCACTGGCTGCCTATCGAGCACCGGATCGCCTTCAAAGTGTTGGTTCTTACCTTTAAGGCCTTATACGGCCTGGGGCCAGCGTATCTGAAGGACCGCCTCACCCCTTATTGCCCTTCGAGACCACTTCGATCCGAAGATGCCAACCTTTTGGTAATACCAACAATAAAGTCGGCGCACCTGACAGCAACCCGCCGGAGGGCGTTCTCGGTTATAGCTCCTACGCTATGGAACGCCCTGCCGGCCGGCACCAGGGCCTTGAGGGACTTACTCCAATTTAGACGGGCCTGCAAAACCCACCTATTTAGGCAGGCCTTCAATGAGTAAGCCCTCCGACATGCTGCTTCGTCCGTTCGGGTGTGATGCTGCTTCATTATCTGTTTTATGCTGTATTTTAATGTATTTTAATCCTATTGCTGCTGTTTTAATTGTTATGTTGATATTGATGTTTTTAACCCTGCTGTAAGCCGCCGCGAGCCCTCGGGAGTCGGCAGCCTAAAAGCCGCAATAATAATAATAATAATAATAATAATAATAATAAAAATAAAATAGTGAAGAGTAGACACATCACATTAGCAACGAAGATCTGCATAGTTAAAACAATGGTATTCCCTGTAGTAACCTATGGATGTGAGAGCAGGACCATAAGGAAGGCTGAGTGAAGGTAGATAGATGCTTTTGAAGTGTGGTGTGGAAGGAAATTTTTGAGAGTGCCTTGGACCACAAGAAGATGGTCCATACTCCAGGAAATAGTGCCCAACTGCTCTGTGAAGGGAAGGATATTAAAGGCAATGATGATGTACTTTGGCTACATAATGAGAAGACAGGAAAGCTTGGAGAAAAGAATGATGCTGGGGAAAATGGAAAGAAAAAGGAAGAGGGGCAGACCAAGGGCAAGATGGATGGTATCCTTCATAGGACTGGCTTGACCTTGAAGGAGCTGGGAGTGGCGACAGCAAACAGGGAGCTCTGGCATGGGCTGGTCCATGAGATCATGAAGAGTCAAAAGTGACTGAAAGAATAAACAGCAACAACAACACTTTCCTTCTTTGGTCAGTTCTTACACCTTTATTTAGAAATTGATATTACAATTTTAAACAATGGGTTGGGATTTGAGTGGGGGAGGGGAGGTTAAATTAAATCAATGGGAGACTAGTCTTAGATTTCACATTTTGTCCACTAAATGGTTAAAAGATATCATGTTCAAGTAAGGCGTGTTATCAAGCTGTTAGGAATATATGTGTGTTGGCAGCCTGCCTTTCAGTAAAGTAGTGTATTCAGATTAGATGAATGAATTCATGTGCTTCATGCTTAAAACGCTAAGCAACTATATGACAGAATGACTACTTTGGGGTTATACTGTTCCTCTCCTCTACACAGACATCAGAGACAACCTACAACAATGCAGTGATTCCGGCCATGAAAGCCTTTGACAATACAGAAAAAAATTAATTTATGAAGGGGAAATAGTTAGACACTGGGCATCTGGAGAATCTGGAGGAGTTATTCTGACTTGTTAGAGCTGCAATAAATAAGAATTTTCATTGTGTGAAATTATATTTTATTGCAGCTGTCACAGTAGAAATCCAGGCATAAGACCTTAGAGATTTCATCATGATACTTGAACTTTGAAATTGTACATGCCATGCAAGGCCACAAAGGTTCATGTTTTTTCAGCAGGGTATATGGCAGCTATTGAACCCTCAGTGAAGAGCTATATGGCCCTACATGAAGGCAGTGTAGATGATATTTGGTCACAATTCCCATAATCTCCAACCAACAGGAGTTGGACAGAATATTGGGGGAAGATGCATCTTGTCACAAGAAAATCAAAGGATTTTTGTCATCCAAAATGAAAGAGATCTTGCATTCATATATTGCATCCATGTTACCTAATGAATCTCAGTGAGAACCATGTGATAGTGCCCAATGATAAAGGGTACTGTCAGGCTATTTAGTGTAGATCTACAGATCAGTGCAGATGCTGCCTGAGTGGTACCTATTCTAAGGGTCTGGAGACACTGACTCCATTTAGTGAATTCACCTACCGGTTAACAGAAAATGTGTGTACAATCCCAGCTGAACTCCCCTTCTCATCGCACTATGACTTTTGATATCACATTTGAAGGTCACTCTCTTAGGGACAGTGGGTGAACTTTAAAAGAGCAAGTTTGCCAACCTGTTGGGATCACTGGTTAATAACAGACTGCTTGAAGGTCACAAATGAAATACTACATGGACACCTAGTTTCATTGGAACTGCTGTATGTATTGTAAAGATAAACTTCACTAATTCAGGCTAATTCAGAATGCAGCCCCAAGGCTATTCAGTTTATTTCTGTTTATAGGCTTGAGGCTATTTGAGAGAAAGGATATTAGAACAGCAGATGGTAATTCACCTACAATGAGAAAACAAGAAAGAACGGACAAGGTACAATTATAGGAGGCTTCATTATAGCAAAACCAAACCAAATTCCAAATTATCAGAACTACAAAGAAACTATGGAAACACATATTATAAAAGTGCCCCTTCACAATCAACTACTCTGCCAAGTGCTCTTGAACCACCTACCTTCACAATTCCTTTCATTATTATTTTGACCTTCCTCTCACATACTCCCACAAAGTATTTATTAATATTTTCCTTCACAGTCAATAATGTGCAGTGGTTGCAGTGTTAAAATAGAATCTGGAAGACCTAGATGAAAAATGGCAATGTGCTCTATATGGGACTGCCTTTGGATGCATTTTAGACATTTCAGCTGGTCCAAATAGCTTCAGTTGGACTACTCGGCTAATAAAAAGGAGTGCACACTCCATTTGGAAACTTCTACTGACTACTGGTCTGCTTCTGGATATAATTCAAAGTACTGACTTTGGCCTCTGAAGTCCATACTGTTAGGGTCCAGATTACTGGAAGGATAAAGTTGTCATGTACATGTCTACCCAGATTTTGAGATCTTCCAGAGATGACCTTATTTCCGTTTCAGTATGCTCCCAGTTATGACTGGTAGGAACACGGGAAAGGCCTCTTAGAGTGGCCTCCTTCTAGGCTCTGGAACCCCTTTTTCTAAAGGGACTGTGGGCTTGTCTACACATACCAAAGCCCCCAGGATGTCTGTAAATGCCATCATATACACACAGCTACTTCTCAGCAGTATCGCGGGATGTTTTGCTTTAAACCAACTTCCCTTCAGGAAAAATTGGGTGGAAACTCTGAAGCATCCTCTGGCTTTGGGTAGCTGGATAAGGTCCAATCCAGCCTGATCTGCTATCCCGATGGGACATCGCTCTTCCCTCAGCTTGACTACATGGCCTACCTGAATCCTGCACCACATGCTAGTGGTACCATTCCTTGCCAGCAAGTTTCATGAGAGCTTCTAGTCAATAGGAGCAATTTTGTGCCTTCAGAAAGAATAGGGAAGATTATATTGTTCATATTGTTTTACTTTTTAAATTTATTTTTGTTTTTAATTATTTTGAAGGTTTAATTACTTATGATCTTTCTCTGCTTCACAAGATTGTTGGGAAGATAAAAACTGGGAAGAGAACCATGTTCACTCCCTCCTTCTGTCCTTTGTAGGAAGGGCAGGTTAGCAATGGAACAAGATACTACAGTATCTGTAAGGACAGATACTACCGTTTTTGCTTTCCATCACTATGTGATAACTGTGGGATAGGAGGAACCTACACTACCTGTGTTTGCCACATCTGCATTGTTTTGAGGGCTGCTGTTTTGTGGCAGTGTCTTCACAGCAGCCCTGCTTGGAATAGCAGCTATATTAGCAGGAAGGGTATAAAACCTCTGATCATTACCACCATTTTGCTACTGCATGTGGTGCAACAGTGAATGATATGTTTCATCTTCCTCTGCCACTGTTTATGCTCAGCCTGAAGTGCTTGGCATAAATCAGAACACACGGGGTTCTACTGCTTTGTAAATTCTGCTTGTTAAATTCAAATTATTTTTGTCAAGGCATCAAGATAATTATATTCAAAAGGTTATTGTGGCAATGCTTTAGCGCCAGATAAAAAAACAATTTCTTTGTAGGTATATTATGCCAGTTCAGAAGAGTGGAATTGTGCCAGAGTGGCAAAAATGACTAACATAATCCATTGCAATATTACAAAAACTGGCAGCAAGTGAAAATACCCATAAAGCCCTAGGCAACTGCATAGGCATATGGCCTTCTTTATCAATCTTTGCCAACCTACTGACTCCTGATGTGAAATATGCATATACCTTTCAGTTTAGATACTTTTCTAGCTCTAGTACAGATTCCTCATACACTCTAATCAATATTGTATTAACTGCCACCATTGCCAACAAGAGAAAAGATTGTAGTGTAGTTTATCTGCAAGATGCCTGCCATTCCATATTGAGAATAGATTGGATTGTCATTTAGTTCATTTTAGTTTTTATATGAATTTATCAAAGTTTGCAGATGTCTTCATATTCAAGATACCCCAAATTTGATTGTCAAAGAAGTATCACTGGAACGTAGAAAAGAAGAATCTGACAGATTTTCATCTGAGTCCATAAAGGTTTGCAGATTATTCCCCATGTGTCCAAATAAGGTTATGTATGTACAAATGTTTGTACATAAGAGCTAGAATCCCATTGGGGAAAAGTATGTGAAAATGCAATAGTTATGTTGCAATGCAGTAAATCACATCCTGATCCCCCACCCCCACTACCACCAACATTAACTGGGAAGTAGCCCCTGCAACAAATGGAGTCAGAAAATCCCACCTCCTGCTGTGAGTTATGGTGAAATAGATAGGAGGATCCCTGTTGCAATTCCCATTATGCCAAAGATAGCTCCTATTAGTAGTTGGTGGGGCTATCAATCAGTTGCTTTCTGATTGGCAGATCCCATTGATCAAGCATCATGAATTCAAAACAAAAAAATGCATAACTCAACAGGATTCAACCATATTTATCTTTCCTTAAAAGGTTCCACGACTTTCACACATTTATACAGCAGACAAGTAGATGGCTGGATCCAGAATGGGAATAACTGTATTAATTGAAATCAGACAGTTCCATTACAGAAGAATTGTTTTCATGTAGTGACCAATATCCTGAAGTTAAGCATGGAAATAATTACAGGTTAGAAGTATTCAATTGCAGGAAAAAGGCAAAGTGGCATAGTTTCTCATCTCCCTGTTACTAACATGATCTTTAAGATCAAAGTGTCCGGATCAAACAGTGCCACAAAATTATTCAAATTGCACTAAAAGCCATCTCCCTCCTACTGGCTCAATTTTGCTCTGTCCCATTTCATTACTGTTATCAAGGTGACCCATGGAAATGATTTATTTTGGTATTCAAATAACTATTGATAATATCCCCATAAAACATTATTATGTTATATTTATGAATATACGTTTATGACAAAGAATTTTACTAGATTGGCATTGTTCACATCATTTTGGAGCACAAAGAAGAAGTACAATTTCTAGATCAGGAATGGGGAAAGTGTATGCTATGTGTTTCACTTGAGGCCCCAATTTGTACTCCTGAAGCTTCCAAAGTGCTCAGGCTCCTAAGAAATTAATTAGAAGTGACAGTGTTGCTACACCCAAGAATAACATTAAAACACCACAAAACATCATTGTTTGACCTGGAAAAACACTTCCAAGACACATTTAAACCCCATATTGCACAAAATCAGAAGAAGGTAAAAGTGAAAGTGACATGTCAGTGATTTCCACTCTGCTAAAACCATGTGTTCAGGGGCCCGGTGTATAAAGCTTTGCAAAAGGCCAAATCAGACAAGGGCAAAAGCAGATAATAACTCAGTGGTCAAGGAGCATGTCAGTGAAGAACTGGCAAGCTGAAATAGCAAACACGGGATATTTTAATTCATTTTGACAGCTATTCAAGAAACCCATGCCTGTCTGAGTAGGATCTGCATCCCAAGTGGCTCAGGATTCCACCCAACATCATCACTGGTTGGTTCTTTGTGGTGGCAGGAAATTTAATAAACTGTCAATAGAGCATTTGAAGTGTCAGTCCATTTATTGATCCACCTCCAAGAGGAGTGTAATCTAAAAAGGAATGGGGTGTGGTGATTGCTAATGGGTTTAAAGGTTGAGCTCTGGTGACCACAATGGGGTTATTCCAAAGTACACAGTAGGTGCTTGAAGGTGATGACCATTTCAATGGGTGCTGCAACCGTGAGGCTGGCTTGAGGCCTGGGAGATTTATTGTTTCCACAGATAGCTCCATTTGTATCAGGAAAGACAGGAAGGGGGCCCAGTCATTATGTGCTCCCCTCACATTTCCCAATACATTGTGTGAGGATTCTGGTAATTGGAGAGATCATTGCCTGAGGCCCAGGTATGTTATAGAATACTCCAAAGACAATTTAGAGTTGTTGTAAGGGGTTGCTAGAGGGAAAAGGTGTGCTCTCTGTATCTCTCATTTGAGCCACATCCTATTATTTATATACTTTATGTAATTCATAATTTCGGGTCCAATTTCTCAATTTTAATAATGCCACATCCAGTTGCATTTGGAACACTGATGTAGCCCTATGATGGGGTGCTTGGAGGGGTTCCCACCCTCTCTGCACTTGCTTATCCCTCCTCTAGATTATAACTCTATATTAAACAAATATACGTATAAGTCCTGAGCAATAAGTGACAGGGGGAAAAAATCTAAAAGTAGATGGAGAGGCTACATGAGAGGTTTCTTGTTAGTTGCCACCAAGTGAATTTCAATTTATGGTGTTCCTATGAATGGGACACCTCCAGTCATGCTTTCCTCAGCAGCCCTTCTCAGATCATACAAATTCAATGTGAGATGTGCAGAATTTTACATTAACTATGCTAAACTGAAACCCAGAATTAATATGACTTATTGATAAAATGTCTTGGAATCCTTAATACATCCTGGGCATCATTTAACTGGAATTTTGAAATCTGAAGTATTTAAAACTCAAATTGTCCATATGAATGGCTGAGATGGTGACAGCTTTGGTTTCTGATGGTTCAGAGTACACAAACTTTGCCTTGTGGACAAAACTATTACAATATTGCTTATAAAATTACATTCAGGTAATTTATATGAATTTTGTCTTTCAACCTGGGACCATTTACAAGATATATCAGGATGTAAATATATGTAAATACAGGTCAAAATAAAAAAAAATCTATATTACTTTGGGTCCCAAGATATGAAAAATCTTTCCAAATTACTGGCTGAGGTCCCAATTACAGGATATCCTGTAATTCAGAATGGTTTTTAATATCATTTGCTTGACAAAAGAATAAACTATGGATAGCTTCTTCACACATTCAAACATACTCATTCTGAAATAAATGTAAAGCTCTCCAGGTGTAAATAAAAGTACCTGTTGATTTCTACTTAAGCCACCAAATGCAGAGGAAGTAATTGTTGAAAAAAATATAGTCCAGACACATAGCCAGCCTAAATTATTATTAGTAGTAGTCGTAGTAGTATTAGTATTTTTACCCACTTCTTGAGCTGGGTTACAGTATAGTTAAAACACATAAATATTGTAAATGTTCTATAAAAACACATGTTAAATGTATTCCTATGAAGGATACTTATTAAAACATATTTCTAAATGAAAACCTTTCCTATTTATGCCACATTATATTGAGAATTAGACCATAGGATCTGGTACAAAGCAAAGTATTGACCTATTGAGATAGCAAAACATAACAATTGGGCACACGGGCAGATGTTGAGGTCATGGATGTCAACACATACCAGGGCCAGGTTTTAGATATGATCTCTGCCTGGTAGTAGCCCCAAAAATATTTCTTGGTTTCCTGGTTTTTAGGCTTGTTCCTGGGGTTATTTGGGGCACTGGTTCAGAAAACTGAATTCGAAAGATGACATTAGTTCTTATATATAATCATCATGGTTTTCTATGGACAAATAGATGACAACTGAGAGATGGTATATGTTATATATTTCAAAACCTAGAGCTAATGGGGAAAACTGGTGCCATTTTTGGAATCAGCAGGTCAATTATAGGCAAATACAGGTCTAACATTTGAGGCACCAAAATATGTTTTGGCCAGTGTAATACCAGGCACAGCCTGGAAAAGTTGACTTGGCTCACAAGCCATGTTAGCTAGCTGAAGATAGGAATGTTTTCTAAAGGGTACCCCCCCCCCCCCAGCTTTGATAGATGTGAAGTCAGCCTGGCCTGATTAAAAAAACAGCATCATGTGTTCCAAAAGATGTCTAGCACTGTCAAATCACTGGAGCTGGAATTATTGGTCTAGTAACAACCTGGTTGACACTATACCTGCCCCATAGTTCTCGTCTCACTGATATGTTGTTGATTTCGAATGAAGAAAGCTATGATCTAATCCAATTATTTTTACTCTACAATTGTTCAATCACATACAGATTTTAATAATCACATATATCTTCTAAAATGCTTCTCTTCTATGTATTAAAATGCTAGATTTGGAAGGCATTAGTTGGAAACGTCATTTTCCTAAGCTTTTTACAAAGTCACAGAAGCTATTTGCAGTGCCCTAGCTTTCAAATTAAGATTTTATTTCATTTATGAGGATATAAGGACATGCAATTTAAAGGGAGGGAAATGTCAGGTTAATTGCCTGAAAGCAAAGGTTTCATATTTTAATTAAGTTTTAAGTGGAGTTGCTTAATTGCTCTTTGATTTTTTTTTGCTTTCAGATATGATGATATGAAGCTGGTTAAGGACTATCTTTACTGATTAAGTAAGAACAATAGCAACTTAGCAGCGATTGTAGAACCAAGGGAATTTAACGTGGTGCACTTCTTTTTCCTCCAGCAGTTTTCAGATCATAAGATTCATATAACTGAACCTGTTTCACCAGCCTGCATAGCAGTGAATTGCTTCTGGCATGACTTTTGGATTAATGCATTATAGGCTCAATTTAAATGTTGTATCAGGTATATCACAAGAATAACCAAGATGCAGCATGTACAAAATTAGCTCACCAATCCAATTTATGATCAAGTTGTGAATACCTGGGGATCAGACATTAGACAAGTTATTTTTTTGGAAACTGTAATGTTCCCGCAAGCATCTCCTAGACAGCATGGCCAATCACATATCTGGGGTTCCAGGAGCTGTGGACCAAAATGTAATTCTTTTAAGTTCTGCCTGCAGATTAGCATGACCCAATTTAATCCAGCTACCAAACAAGACAAGAGAAAGAAGAATGTTTTTCTTACTTAACTGGGATCCGATATCATTATAACTTATTTTCCTTTTTTTAGGTCTCCATAGATAGTCTATCATGCACTCGTTTAACCTCCAGTTGTCATGGTTCAGGTGGGGTTTAAAATATCCTGTTTTTCTCTCCTTTTCCTCTCCCCCCTCCTTTGACTTCTCCAATTGTGAAAACCAAACTGTACTCAGTTAATGGTACAAGAGCAACATGTGTTCAGGAGACGAGAAAGTAGGGAATTGCCCTTCCCAACAACATGTGTTCAGGAGACGAGAAAGTAGGGAATTGCCCTTCCCAATAGGAACAAATGGAGGGCAACTGTTTCAAAGCTTAGACCAGAAGGTCTGTGCCATGTGACTACAATGTGCTTCATATGGTAAGCAAAAGGAACAAATGTGGCTTTTAGAAAGGAGAGGAAGTAGGGGTTTTCTTGTGGAGGTCCCATTGTGAAGTATAATCCACATGCACAAATACATGGAGTACTGTCAGCCCTGCACATTCATGGGTTCCTCTTTTACGAATTTAATTATTTGCACATTTGTAACTTCTGCTTAACTAGCTTGACCTCCTCTATCCACTCTTTCTGCTGGCCCTCAGCCTGTTCTTCCATATTCTGCCAAAAAGCACCAAATCTTCACTACATTTACCATCTTTCCACCTTGAAGATTCAGCAGCCAGAGTTTAAACCCCTTTTCTATCAACTCATCTCCTCACCTTACTCGGGCCCTTCCAGACAGGCCCAAAATGCAGGTCCTATCTTGCTTTTACCAAGGCGTACAAACAATACCTCCAGTAAAAGTAAATTAATGCAGAGAAAACTGGATTTTCCCAGTTTACTATGCATTAATAAAACACCTGGAAAGATCTGGACCTTAAACTGATTTCGCAGTCCCAGGGGTCAATCCCCATAGCCATCTCAGTTATTTGGTCTCCTGGAGCCCAAAGGAGTGGGAGGGTGTAAGGACTCACCTGCCTTAAGCAGGGCCGAGGCCTGCTTAGAAGGGGTTTGAAAATCCTGTTTTGGTTGTGCTGGCATCCATCTTGGAGAGGTGGCTGCAGCCAGCAACCATTAAGGGAAGGGAAAGCCAGAGCAAGGGGGCATGGCCTTGCAGGCTTGTGCCTAGATACAGTGAAGAGGCTGTGATTGGCTAGAGTTTAGAGGGGGAGGAGTTGGAGCTGACAGAGTAGAAAATCCTGTCAGAGAATGTTTCAGTCTGGAGCCTGGAGTTTAGAGCAGGGCTGTGCAGACGCACATCTCCAGCCTCTGCTGTTTAGAGTCAGGCTGTAGATTCGACATCTAAGCCTGAGGCAGTCTTGAGCAAGGTTTCTGGGGGAGTATCACCAGAGCCTTGGCAATAGAGACTGACAGTCTGTCCTAAGCAATTCACCACATAGGAATAGGCTGGACTAGTGGGAGTCACGACTCAGTTCTGACCACCCTTAGGGCCAGTAGTGATTCTAGTGGGGACGCTTTTGGAAGAGTGCCATTTAGAACTGTTCTTGTGATAGGCAGTTGGGATACCTGGTCATCTCTGGAGATAGAGTGACAGGTGGTTGTACTCTTAGACTGTGTGGGTTATGAGTAACCCAGTAGTAGCCAGACTCAGGGAACGATCTATGGGATTAGATGTTCCAGAACTTTAGAACAACAACCATCTAGTGGAACTATTAGGTGGGAGTTGGGAGACAGGTCTCAGTACTGTCTGTGGAACTGAACGTACCATCTGAAGAAGTAATAATAGCCTTTTTAGTCAGTAACCTCTACGCTCTAGCACATATATGATCTTGCAACCATCACGCTGTTCCTAGTTTATCATTGCTGTAACCGTACGCTAGTTGCCTCTTAGTAGAACCAATACGATCTGTGCCTATTGTGATAGCCTTGTTGTAGTTAATAAATACTTTTCTTATTAACTTTTAAAAGAAGCCTCCGTCATCTTTCGGTCTCCTCAGTGTACATACTTGGTTGGTGGGTTGTTGTAAGGCCAAACGCTACAGACACTTCATTTAATTAGAGTTTAATTGTTAAAGTAAATCCTAATGACCCATTAGGTTGGTGGCAGACTACCGGGAGTGTCAATTAGTCAATTTTGGTGACAGAGATCGTCACAGAGGGCATACACCCTCTACCCCTATCCCAGACCCACATTCCCCTCCCCCAAAAAAAACTTCATGGAGGGACGCGTCATGAGGGGAGGAAGGAGGGATTTACCTCTTCCCCTCCCCCACCTCATTTTCAATTGTCAGGAATCCTCTATGGAGCGAGGAGGGCTGTGCTGCTGGCATGACACTCAGGTAAGTTATGGGGAAAATAAAGGGCTGGTGGAGTAGCTAGATGCCATCCTCTGAAGGAAAGCCCAGGGTTGTGGAAGAGTGTGGGGACAGAAACCTGGGGGAAAACAAATTATTTTAACAAATTATTTTAACCTGCTTCCTCCCAGGTTTCTGTCCTGTGTAGAAGGGCCCTCCTTCTGCAGCCAGATTTTGGCCACCTTTCCCACCAATCCATCTCTTCATCCAACATCTTCTGCTACCTCCCCATCTGCCCTTCCATATCCTGCCACCTTCCCACTACAAAGACTCACTCAAGGTTTAAACCCCTTTCCTTTCGAATCACCTCCTCAATTCACTCCTCCCGCTGCTGGATTTTAAATGCTTTTCTGTTTCCAAAGAAAGAAGCAGCAAAAGTAGTGAGGTGGATGTGGGAGGGGGGTTAAATACTGAGTGAGTTTTTGTGGTGGGAAGGGGCATGACAGGTTGAGGGTGTTTCTGGGAAAGGAACCTGTAGCAGATATGTTTTGGTCCTGGGCCCCTAGGCCCTGTGGGAGGGGAGCAACTATAATGTATTGTATCCGCACATAAATTCCAGGGTAAGAATCCTGCTGGCAATTACAAATGTGTAACCTGCAGTTACTCACTTATGGTTGTTGTTACATATTCACAATTACTATGTAGGCTATGTAGGAACAGTAAAAGTCCTCTAATCTCAACTAACCACAAAACAGCCATTGTGATCACTGGGGGTCTATTCCACATCCTTTGGGAAGCAACTGACACATGTTAGGAATCCCGCCTTTTCACAAGCAGTGTGTGCCCTGAGGAGGAATTGCAACAGAGATCCTATTTCAGCCTGTTGCAGTAGTGAACCCTCATAGGAGGGGTGGAAACCTCAACTACTTCCCATCCAAAAGGAGAGCAGACCCCCATCAATCACTATTTTGTTGTTGACCAATATGTGGAGATTGAGGTAGGGTCGAGTAAGCATGCACTCCATAGCACTGTAACCAATGTCCTTATGCATACATAAAGACTATTCAGGATTACAGCTGTCGTTTTGTGCATTCTTCTTCATTAATAACTGTTGCCTTTCTACATTCCTGTTTTCACCTGTGAAAGCAACCAGGGGTTTATAAGCAATCTCTTTTGAATTCGATAAAGACCAGTTCCAGGCTTTTATGAAAACAGAGAAGTGGTGTTTTATTTATATTTAGTATCACCTCTTTCACTTCTAATATCACCATACATTCTTCTTGTTATTACATCCCTTCCTTCTTTGGAATGAAGAAACACAAATATCAACAACCTAAAAATGAGGTCACCCAGATGTTCTATAAAAAGTAAGCAAATCAAGTTGCAAGGAAATGTCTTATGGAGTTTCTGGTGTTAGTTAACTGTGGGTTCAGAGTCAGCTTTTTTGCAGTCCCAGGGGTCTTTCATTTCTCTCCCACCTAGTGTGGATGGGATGGATCTGCATCAGTTTAAACCAGTGTGGATGGGTTCCTTTCCTTTCCCTCCTGCCTTCCACATCAGTCTTAAGTGAGAGAAGCGGTTTAAACCAGTGTGGATGGATTCCCTTCCTTTCCTTTCTCTCCCACGTCAGTTTAAACTAGTGTGGATGGGATGGATCTGCGTCGGTTTAAATCAGTGTGGATGGATTCCTTTCCTTTCCCTCCCGCTTCGGTCTTAAGCGAGAGAAGCGATTTTAGCCAGAGTGGATGGATTTCTTCCCTTTGCTTCCCCCCTCTCTTCCCTCCTCCCTGGAGTAAAACAACTACTTTCAAAGTAAAGACCACCCAATGAAACAGGAAATAACACTTTGAAACCATTAACGAAGGATTCGGAAGTCTCAGAAGTTTTTTTAAAGTTTTGAACTTTTTTTTCTGTGAAAATTGGAATTGACTTTAGATACGAACCACCAGCTCCCCCTACATCCGAAAAAAGTTTTGAACCCATTCCCAGCACTAGGAATCTCTATCTATCTATCTATCTCCACCTATAGGGGTCAGGCTAGGTGGTCTTTTGGGTACCCTCCCAGCACTAGGAATCTCTATCTATCTATCTATCTCCACCTATAGGGGTCAGGCTAGGTAGTCTGAGGCTGTCCAGACTTTGAACCGGTGCTTGGCCGCTGTGTCGGACTGGATGAGGGCTAGCAAATTGAAGCTGAATCCAGACAAGACAGAGGTCCTCCTGGTCAGTCGTAAGGCCGAACAGGGCATAGGGTTACAGCCTGTGTTGGATGGGGTTACACTCCCCCTGAAGATGCAGGTTCGCAGCTTGGGAGTGATCCTGGACTCATCGCTGAGCCTGGAAGCCCAGGTCTTGGCGGTGGCCAGGGGAGCTTTTGCACAGTTAAGACTCGTGCGCCAGCTGCGCCCGTACCTTGGAAAGTGTGATCTGGCTACGGTCGTCCACGCTCTGGTCACATCCCGAATAGATTACTGCAACGCACTCTACGTGGGGCTGCCTTTGAAGACAGTTCGGAAATTGCAATTAGTCCAGCGGGCAGCAGCCAGATTACTAACGGGAGCTACATACAGGGAGCATACCATCCCCCTGTTGTGTCAACTCCACTGGCTGCCTGTCCAATTCTGAGCTCAATTCAAAGTGCTGGTTTTGACCTTTAAAGCTCTATATGGTTCTGGCCCAGCTTACTTGTCCGAACGCATCAGCCGCTACATCCCACCTCATAATCTAAGATCATCCGGGGAGGCCCTGCTCTCGCTCCCGCCTACTTCTCAAATGTGGCTGGTGAGGACAAGGGATAGGGCCTTCTCAGTGGTGGCTCCCCGCCTGTGGAATGCACTCCCTATCGATGTACGATCCACCTCATCCCTCCTGGCATTCCAGAAAAAAGTAAAATCCTGGCTGTGGGACCAGGCGTTTGCACACCAGCACAAGGCAGCACTTTAGATGGGATTTTAATGGAAAGTGGATGAATACGGCCAATGCTTTAATGGACAGAACATTGTTTTAATCTGGAATGAATGTGTATGATGTTTAGGTAATTGTATTTTAATGTATTTTAATGTATTTTAATTGTTGAAGGGTTCTGGGGTCTTATATTGTTACTGTGTGCGCATCGAATTGCGCCTTACTGTAAGCCGCTCTGAGTCTCCCTTCGGGGGTTGAGAAGAGGGGGGTAAAATCCTGAAATAAATAAATAAATGTTTTTAATCAAACAAGTCTATTCACCGTGTGGATTAGAGACCAGTGATTCATTCAGTCATTTTTATTGGCTGCTGTATCAAGTCATATGAGTTGCAACTCATCGAAAGCCTTATGTTGTTCCCATCCTGGATCAGACTGATTTGTGAAATAGGATTTCCAAAGAGTTGGACAAAAATGTGGTTTTATGAATTTTGAGAAGATAACGAGAACTTTATTCAAAATATCATACACCGTTCTTATTCATGCGTATGTAACAATAGTTCAAAGTTCCTGATTCATTGTGCTTTAAATGTTGTAATGTTCTGATAAATTCAAATAGGCTTCAGACACTTTTAAGCAACTTTATGAGTGATTTGAATGATAATATTTTAAATGAACACTAGGAAGAAAAATCCAGGGTTTTCTTGGCAAGATTTATCCAGAGCAGGTCTGCATTTGACTTCATCTTAGGCTGAGAGGATTTGAACCCTGGTTGCCTGTAGCCCTGCCATGAAAACTGTGTGTCTCATGTTTGCTGCTAGCCACTTTAAGTTCCAATATCAGGAGAAAGGCAGGATAAAAATAAAGTACCTAAATAAATAGTTCTTGTGACAAATATTAAAATTCAGATAATTAAGTAACTTTTTTGGGGGGAAAAGCCTGGTCTAATTTAGCTTAACAGGGCATTCAATATTTTGTATGAATTGGAATGCATAGAATTGTTTTCTTAAAAGAAGTAAAATTATGAACACACCTTTGTATCTTTTGTGTGTGATTAAGGGGCCCGCTTTGATCCACGGATCTAAATAAATAGTTCTTGTGAAAATATTAAAATTCAGATAATTAAGTAACTTTTTTGGGGGAAAAGCACTCTTTTTTTGTATGAATTGGAATTCAGTATCCAAGAGGTCCTGAAACTAAAACCATACTTATATCACATGGTCAGCACAAATGAACTACTAGCTCAATAAACAGAGAGCTTATGTAATACATGGATATATTTCTGCTTTGGCAAATAGAAGGAAGCTACTTCATACCTCCTGGGTGCTGCTAACTGCACATTTTTACAAGACAATTCTGGGAAACATCTTTTGATGCCGGAAAATATCTCAGATCAAAACGTGACATCCCATGCTGGGATGGTAAGATTTTCTTGGCCTCATGCACTCTTTATATCAAAGCTCCTGTTCCTTTGAGGCATGCACATCCACACATACTATTCCAAATCTGGCAACTACCATTCTATATTCCAGGGGAACCAGCGTTCCTTCACTTTGTGCTTTGGTGTAAAGATTAATAAGTAGGCTTATGAATTTCAGGTGAATCACTATCCGTTTCTGCTTGCAGGATACCGGAAGCCCACCATATCCATTTTTGTATGATTCCTGAAAACAGGTAGACAGCCGAATAAGTATTTTCATTCCACATCTTTAAAAAGCAGCTCTTTTTGGCCCACTGGCAGCAATGGGGAACTTAGGAGGCTCCCCTTTTACCTAGAAGCCTTTCCTTTCTTCCCTTCAAGGGAGCCTGGGGTTAAGAAAGCACCCTATCCAACCCATTATTGGGGGGGGGGGGGCTTCCCACAGACTCCACTTCCATATCCTTCATTTGGTCCTGGATTTTGAAAATATCAGAGTTAAGATACCACTCTTTCTGGATCCTTTCCCTTCTGTTTGTAAGAAGATTGGGTTTAATGCTTCTTAAAGCTGTTTACTCTGGAAGAGAGGCACTGCAGGTATGTGCGCATCATCTCCCAGCACCAGCAGCACACCACACAGCTTTCAAAGGCATTTTAAGGAGGCCCAAGGAAGGAAGAGCGATGACCTGGAGCTCAGTGAAGTTATCCTCCCTGGACTACCTTTAAAATCTCCTCTTTTCTCTGCTGCCTGCAATCTCTTTTCTGCTTGGGATTTTGCTTCCTTAAAGCTGTTTCTACTTTCTACTCCAGGAGATAGGTAGGCTTCTCCTTTGTTTGCTGGGATTGCTATTATTATTATTAGAAGTATTTTCTGAAGGAGAGGATGAGAAGGAGAAAAAGAAGCTTTAAAAGTGACTCTTCAAGCCCCCAAACACACACACACAGCCAACCCACCCATCCTGCACATTCCCAACTCCCAGTCAGTCCCACTAAATAAAAAGAATGAAGAAAATAAAGGAAAATTAAAAAATCAACAATATTCGACTGTGATGTCAAATAGGGGAGGAAAACCCGTGATCTGCTACCAAATGGTCCCTTTTCAGATGGGAAGCCCTGATGGCTGGGCCCTTGCCATTATGGATACTGGTCAAACCAAAGATGCCGGATCGGCCAAAGGAAACAGCTAAAAATGGATCAGGACTCAAGTCTATTAACAAGAACTGCACCTCTTCTACAATGTATACAAAATAACAAAGGAAAAATCAATACATCCTGTGTTCTTCTTTCTAAAAGAAGAAAAACCTAGAAGTGTTTTTTTAAAAAAATTCTTAACTACGAGTGCATCTACACTGTAGAATTAATGCAGTTTAATACTACTGCAACTGCCATGGATCAATGTTATAGAATCATAGAAGTCATACTCATACCATATCCTTCTCTGCCAAAGACTGCTGGTGTCTCCCCAAATGAACAACAGAACTATACCCACGGAGGGTTAAAAGTAATAAATCACAAACTCAATGGTTCATAAAATGATATTATATTAATTTCTTATATCATATCAAAGTCACAGAAAGACTTGTCTATTAAAGATGGGTAAAAACCCTAAATGAAATCCCACGCAGGGGTTAATGCAAATAATCACTCAATATCCCTCGCAGGGGTTAATTCAATATAGATATTGCTGCTGAATCGCATATCATGAAATAATACAATGTGAACAATCCCTGTGTAGGGGAAATGATAAATGTCGGACGCTGAGGAGTAATTAGTCCCCTCTAGACAGATGGTTCAGGCCGACGGAGTCGCCATGCGTATTGAAAGGCCCAGAAGTCCGTTTCACCGGTAGTCCAGTTTTGTCAAGGCAAATCAATATGCGTCCATAATCTGTGAAACATAATTAAATAAGCCATAGGTACAATAGCCCACAATATAAAGGTATTCATACAGGCAGGGTAAAAGGAATACATACCAAAATGAAGTATCAATGTCATATATAACCCAGGCGTAGTAGCCGATCATGGGTGACCCAAAGGTAAACAGTAAAGCACAAGAAGGGATATAAATGGATGAGAAGGGTTATGCAAATGAGCTGAGGGGGATTACGTCATTCAACCCGTTTGGCCATTCGGTGTCAAGGAGGAGTGTCCATTTAATTTCAGCTGTTCTCAGTAAGTCATTATTAGATTGATGAAAATTAGGTCGGATTTGTTGCAGGATCATCAGTTTTAAAGAGGACACATCATGTTTTTTCTCTTTGCAATGTTTATAGAACATAGAATCCTCAGAAGCTTTATGAATTTTACTTCTGTGTTCAATAAAACGGGTCCGTACCTCCCTCGAGGTCATCCCCACGTAAACCAATGAGCACCCACATGAGATCCCATAAATCACAGATTTAGAAGCACAGGTCCCATAATCCCTGATCTTGAAAGTTCGGTTTTTGGAAATACTATAAACTTCTCTATCTTGGGAGACATTAGCACATACAGAGCAATGGGAGCAAGGTTTCATTCCAGGACTCATTATGCTCCTAATGGGTGGTCTGTGTCCATGAGAGTGTACTAATATGTCCTTGATATTGCGGGTGCGTTTGTGCGCTATTAGAGGAAATGCGGATAAGCCCGGGATGTCCTTCAAAAGCGGCCAATATTGTTTAACTATTTTGGCCAGGCAGCTCGAGTGAGGCGTGTAAGTCACAGGCCACACTATCTTGTCAATGGATTCATTCTTTCTCGTAGTAAATAAAGATGATCTGGAACGATTTTCCGCTCGCAGCCTGGCTTTCTGTATGATGGTGGTCGGGTATCCTCTCTCTTTGAAATCCGATGTTAGTCTGTCCGCTGCTTGTGCATAGTCATCCCCAAATGAAGAATTTCTTTTGATACGAAGAAATTGGGAAAATGGGAGATTATAGCGTAAAGCATGAGTGTGATGACTGGTAAAATGTAAATAACTATTTTTCTTCACAGCCTTTCTGTAGTCCCGTATTTTTAGTTGGTGGTTGATGTTTGTGACGGTCACATCAAGGAAATTCACAGTTGTGGTGCTGGTAGTCGCAGTAAATGATAAGGATGGGTGCCAAGTGTCCATCCAATTCAGGAATTCGGCAATGTTGGTGTCATGATGAAGAATCAGAAATAAATCATCTATAAACCGACTATATAATTTGACCTTGCCAGAGAAGCGGTTTTGAGTATGAGGAAATATAAATTTATCTTCCAGATGCGCCATGAAAATGTTTGCCAAGCAGGGGGCGCAACTGAGCCCCATGGAAATGCCGTGGATCTGGAGATAGTGGTCATCCAAGAATTGAAAGTAATTGTAGTCGCTGACTAAATCAAAAAGAGACATCAAGAAGCCTGGATGAGGTTGATCTGTGGATACCGCATTGTAAAAGCAGTTCTCTACTACATCTCTCAAGTCCGGAATAGGGATGTTCGTATAAAGAGAGACTACGTCTAAGGTTACTAAATAGTCCCCAGGTTCCAAAGTAAAGTTTTCTACCTTCGAAATAAAATGTGTAGTGTCTCTCAGGAATGCTGGAGTTTTCCAGACGAATGGTTGTAAATAATAATCCAAAAATTGGGCAAGAGGTTCCAGGATTCCGCCGCAGCCGGCTAAAATTGGGCGACCAGGAGGATTATTGAGATCTTTATGAATCTTTGGCAAACAATATAGGGAAGGTATCTTGGGATGATCTTGAATAAGGAACTTTCCGGTGTTGTCATCGATGTGGCCATCTGCAATCGCTTCTTGTATGACATTCCTGATGGTGGATGCATAAGCTTTGGTGGGGTCGTTGCGAAGTTTACGATAGTATTGTTGGTTATTTAATTGGCGCATCACTTCCGCATTGTATTGAATAGTGTCTTGAATCACGACGGCTCCACCTTTATCTGCTCCTTTAATGGTGATCGTGGCATTATTGCCTAAGCTGTGAAGTAGGGAAATGTCTGAGGGAGTCAGATTAGCACCTTTGCGATCCGTCTTGTGGTTAATTTTCTTAATGTCCTTAAGTATCATAGATTCAAAGACCCTGATATTGTTGGAAGGGTTAGGTGGGACAAAGGTACTGCGTGGTTTAAATTTAGATGGGATGACGCCCGTTTCCTGGGCAGATGCAAAGAATTCTTTCAGTCTCACAGTGCGAAAGAGCTTCGCCAAGTCTCTTCTAATGGTGTGGTCATTGCAAAGCGGGGTGGGAACAAATGAAAGGCCTTTACTCAACAAAAATTCTTCTCTCTTAGATAGTGAATAATGCGATAGATTTACAACTAGCGAGCATTCCTTCTCCCCCGTCCCCTGGGAAAATTTTGAGCCTTATGTTGGGGTTTACGATGCCTTAATTGGTACGGGGATTTGGGGGCGTTAGAAGAGGTTGACGGCTGAGGATTTTCTCTCTCATTACTAGAGGCTTCGTTGGCTGATCCAGCTGAATCGACTGATTCGTTAGAGAATGAGAAGCCTACTCTACGGGAGAAATTAGAAGCATTTTTATTTCTCCATTTGAAAACATGACCCGTAGTGTGGTCTTTTTCGTCCCTTTTAAATTT
Organism: Anolis apletophallus; assembly: GCA_030556195.1. NCBI lineage: Eukaryota > Metazoa > Chordata > Lepidosauria > Squamata > Anolidae > Anolis > Anolis apletophallus. The sequence continues at coordinate 77,897,360 of JARBWK010000010.1, forward strand.
GTTTATTTTATATTGTTTGATATCTTCGTAGAGATCCGCACAACTTTTCTTGATTTGCTCAAGGTCCGGGGCCGTCATAGTATCAGTGGCAGTGTCAAACTACATTAATTCTACACTATAGACACACCCATAAACATGAAAAACCATGTCTATGGTGCATCACACCCTCTCAGCTTTAGAGAAAGCTTTAGAGCAGTGTTTCTCAACCTTCCTAATGGCATGACCCCTTAATACAGTTTCTCATGTTGTGGTGACCCCAACCATAAAATTATTTTTGTTGCTACTCCATAACTAATTTTGCTACTGTTATGAATCGTAACATCAATATCTGCACCAAATTTGGCACAAATACCTGATACTCCCTAATTTTAATAAGGGGTTGGGCGGGATTGATTTTGTCGTTTATGAGTTGTAGTTACTGTCATTTATAGTTCACCTATAATCAAGGAGCATTCTGAACTCCACCAACTTGGCACACAGGACTCCCATGACCAACAGAAAATACTACTGGAATGGTTTGGTGGGCATTGATCTTGAGTTTTGGAGCTGTAGTTCACGTATATACAGAGAGCACTGTGGACTCAAGCAATGATGGATCTGGACCAAACTTGGCACAGATACCCAATATGCCCAAATGTGAACAGTGGTGGAGTTTGGGTACAATAGACCTTGACATTTGGGAGTTGTAGTTGCTGGAATTTATAGTTCATCTACAATAAAAGAGCATTCTGAACCCCACCAATGATAGAATTGGGCCAAACTTCCCACACAGAACTTCTATGACCAACAGAAAATACTATGCTTTCTGGTGGTCTTTGGCAACCCCTCTGACACCCCCTCGTGACCCCCTCAGGGGTCCCGACCCCCAGGTTGAGAAACACTGCTTTAGAGAAAGCAATGACAAGTATCTCCTGAATAAAGCTTGCCCAGGATCCCTCCGATAGGTTCAGCAAAAGTCAGAATCAACCAGAAGGCACATAAGAACAAGAACTTATCTGCATAATCACTGCTATTGTTGCTGTGCCGTTCCAGCTGCCCGTCTGCCTTTATGAACTTTTGGTACTGCATAAAGGAACTAGACATGTCATGCTCTGGATACGTTTGTGCAATTGGCCCACTGTGGAACAAGCTGGCATGGCTGCATGAATTTATTTGTATCATTGACTGTCTGCTAGTGTGTGCATTTCACCGCCGGTGAGCAGCACAGCAAATTGAAACGAGTAAATGAAACAATAAATTAAGTGTGTCCAGCAGTTTCCTTCCCAGGCCATTGTCCAGCACTGTCATTTTGGCCCATGCTGCTGTATTTTTAGATTATCACCCAACTAAGTGAGCTAATAAGCATCTGCCTGTGAGGTTTTGCCCTCATCAGCATCACACGAAGTAATTTTGACCTCTGCAAACCTGCCAGAAAGTCTCTGATCAGGAGAAAAAGGGGAATCAATAAAAAATGCATCTCATACATAGAATTAAAGCAGATTTACTCCCAATTCTCTGTGGCTGCGGTGTTCCGTCCTGTTTTCCCTTCATTAATTTGGATTAATTTAATTTCTTGCTGAGAAATGCTGCCTTTTATCTGATGCTCATTTTCAAGATCCTAGAAGGACCTCGTGTGGTTTTGTCAAAGCAACTGTGATGGGTCTTCCCATCTGATTGTTATGTTAGAAAGCTGCTCTGGAGCTGAAGGTTTTCAACCATCTTCTTTTCTTTTTACTGCCACAAATCTATTGTATACTGTACCTTATCCAGACAAGCTAATTTGTTTTTTTTAATTGTTTCTAATTTTCTAACCCAGCTGACCATTTACCCTTGAATGGTCCATAACTATATTTACACACCAAAATCAAATAAATGACTGCTATTTGTTATCTTCATGTAGCACAAGCTAAGGGTATGTGTTCATTTTGCAGGTTTTTGGAGTCATTGTCGTTGATGTTCACTTGGGGTTGGATCTAAAAATCCACCAGTGGAATGAAAATAGTGCTCTAGCCCTGTTCACCAAATGTTTGCAAAGACACTGGTTTCAGGTTTATGTGGGCACTGTGCTTTTCTTATCTTGCAAAACCTTCCACTAATGGGGGAAGGTTTTGCAAGAGGGAGGTAATGGTGGAATCCTCTCACAAGAATGAGCAACTGTGGCCCTCCATAATTTGAACAACAACTGAAAGGCACATACAAACAAGAACCTATCTGGAGCAACTCATAGCATCCCTCAACAATCGAGCAATAATATGGGAGTTCCAATATTTTGCCCTTGTTCCAAAATAAGAAGTGAAGTAGAAAAGATTGTTAAGGAAGCGGTCTGCAAACACTTAGAAACAAATGTGGTCATCACTAATATCAAAAACAAGTCATGCCAGACTAATCTGATCTCTTATTTTGATAGAGTTACAAACTGGGTAGATCTGGGGAATGCCATGGATGTAGCGTACCTGGATTTCAGTAAGGCCTTCAATAAGGTCCCACAAGACCTTCTGGCAAACAAACTAGTCCAATGTGAGTTAGGCAAAACTACAGTTAGGTTGATCTGTAATTGGTTAAGTGGATGAACTCAGAGGGTGCTCACCAATGCTCCTCTTCATCCTGAAGAGAAGTGACGAGTGGAGTGCCGTAGGGTTCTGTCCTGGGCTCGGTCCTGTTCAACATCTTCATTAATGACTTAGAAGGGTTAGAAGGCATGATCATCAAATTTGCAGACGACACCAAATTGGGAGGGATAGCCAATACTCCAGAAAACAGGAGCAGAATTCAAACCAATTTTAACAGATTAGAGAGATGGGCCAAAACTAACAAAATGAAGTTCAACAGTGACAAATGCAAGATACTCCACTTAGGCAGAAAAAATGAAATGCAAAGATACAGAATGTGGGACGCCTGGCTTGAGAGCAGTATGTGTGAAAAAGATCTTGGGATCCTCATGGACAACAAGTTAAACATGAGCCAACAATGTTTTTAAGAACCAATGGGATTTTGGCCTGCATCAATAGGAGTATAGTGTCTAGATCCAGGGAAGTCATGCTACCCCTCTATTCTGCCTTGGTTAGACCACAGCTGGAATATTGTGTCCAATTCTGGGCACCACAATGGAAGATAGATATTAGCAAGCTGGACTGTGTCCAGAAGAGGGCAACTAAAATGATCAAGGGTCTGGAGAACAAGCCCTATGTGGCGTGACTTAAAGAGCTGGGCATGTTTAGCCTCAAGAAGAGAAGGCTGAGAGGAGACATGATGTATAAATATGTGAAAGGAAGTCATAGGGAGGAGGAAGCAAGCTTGTTTTCTGCTGCCTTGGAGACTAGGACACGGAACAATGGCTTCAAACTAAAAGAAAGAAGATTCCATCTGAACATTAGGAAGAACTTCTTGACTGTGAGAGCCGTTCAACTGTGGAACTCTCTGCCCCGGAGTGTGGTGGAGGCTCCTTCTTTGGAAGCTTTTAAACAGGAACTGGATGGCCATCTGTCGGGGGTGCTTTGAATGCAATTTTCCTGCTTCTTGGCAGAGGGTTGGACTGGATGGCCCATGAGGTCTCTTCAAACTCTATGATTATATGATTAAGTAGCCCAAGGGATACTTATATATACAGAAAGCAATATTAGAAAGCAATTGATTTTGTAATGCTCATGCTCAAAGAGCAAGGCTTTTTCATTGCTCTTGGATGCCCCTTCAACACATTTGATCCTTTTGTCTGAAACTCAGACCCTCAAAGTCAGAACCCCAAAAATGGGGCTCAGACGAATGATCTCCTCATCCCTTACCATGACAGTGATTATTGTCATGATTGTCCTCAGCCAACACCCATTTCCCCACCCAGAAAGTCCCTGCCAGTAAAAGACATGGTGAGCAGCAGCACAAATTCAGATTTCTTCAAATAAAGTTATAAAGTTCCTGTCATACACAACCTGGAAATCACAGCTGTAAAACTTCAAAACAATGAATGTACATCCTGCCAGTGGGAGACTGGATCATAACTTTTCACCAATCAGAACAACGTCCATTAAGAACATAAGAACATAAGAAGAGCCATGCTGAATCGGACCTCAGCCCATCTAGTCCAGCATTCTGTATCACACAGTGGCCCACCAGTTGTACACGGGGATCTCGAGCAGAAGGGAGGGCAAAACCCTGACCTGCTCCCGACCCCCACAACCAGTACCCAGGGAAATCCTGCCTACCTCAACCAACTCCGAGGTGGCACTTGAATGTCCTTTTCAGTAACTACCGATACACTTGGTATCCATGAATCTGTCTAATCCTGCCTTGAAGTTGTTCAGGCTGACAGCTGTCACAACCTCTTCTGGAAGTGAGTTCCATAACCCAATGACCCTCTGGGTGAAGAAATATTTCCCTTTATTAGTCCTAATTTTCCTACCTTGGAGCTTCAGGAGTGCCCTCTAGTCCTAGTGTTTTGTGACAAAGAAAATATTTTTCTTTATTCACCTTTTCTATCCCATGCATGATTTTATACACTTCAATCAAGTCACCTCTTAAACGCCGTTTTTCAAGGCTGAAAAGACCAAGGCGTTGCAACCTGATTTCATAAGGGAGCCGCTCCATCCCTTGGATCATTTTTGTTGCCCTTTTCTGTATCTTTTCCAGTTCCGTTATATCCTTCTTAAGGTGCGGAGACCAGAATTGTACACAGTACTCCAAATGTGGCCTTACCATCGATTTGTAGAGAGGTAATACAACATTTGCTGACCTATTTTCGATTCCCTTTCTGATCATGCCTAGCATAGAATTTGCTTTTTCACTGCTGCTGCGCACTGGGTTGACATCTTCATTGAGCTGTCCACCAAAACCCCAAGATCCCTTTCCTGGTTTGTCTCGAAAGCTTTGACCCCATCAATTGGTAGGTGTAGTTGGGGTTCTTTGCCCCGATGTGCATGACTTTACACTTGTTTAGGTTAAAATGCATTTGCCACTTTGTTGCCCATTCACTCAATTTCGAGAGATCTTTCTGGAGCTCTTTACAATCAGTTTCATGTTTAACTACCCTGAACAATTTAGTGTCGTCTGCAAACTTTGCTACCTCAGAATTCACTCCTACATCCAGATCATTAATGAATAAATTAAAAAGTAACGGACCCAAAACTGAACCTTGGGGTACGCCACTTCTCACCTCTTTCCACCCAGAGAAATGTCAATTTATTACCACCCTTTGTTTCCTACAGTTTAGCCAGGTTCCAATCCAGGACAAGACCTGTCCTCTGATTCCATGGCTGAAGAGCTTATTTAGGAGCCTTTGGTGAGGGACTTTGTCAAAAGCCTTTTGAAAGTCAAGGTAAACAATATCAATTGGGTCCCCTTTATCTATGTGTTTATTTACACCCTCAAAGAATTCTAACAAGTTTGTAAGACATGATTTGCCTTTGCAGAAACCATGTTGATTTTCTTTCAGCAATGCCTGTTCTTCTATGTGCCTAGTAATTTTTTCTTTAATAATGGTTTCCATCACTTTGCCTGGAACTGAGGTTAAACTGACTGGTCTATAATTTCCTGGATCACCTCTGGATCCCTTCTTGAAGATCGGTGTTACATTTGCCTCCCTCCAGTCCTCGGGTACAGTGCCTGATCTTAGAGAAAGGTTATATATCTTAGCTAGAAGTTCAGCAATTTCACACTTGAGTTCCTTAAGAACTCTAGGGTGGATGCCGTCTGGACCTGGTGATTTGTTGACATTTAGTTTAGTAAGGCATGTGAGAACATCCTCCTTGTTTATCTCTATCTGTTTTAATTCTTTTAATTCCCTCTCTGAAAAAACTGACTCAGCTGCAGGCATATGTTGTCTGTCCTCCTGTGTGAAAACGGAGGCAAAGAAGTCATTTAGCCACTCAGCAATCTCTTTGTCTTCACTTATTTTCCCTTTCTGACCATTGTCGTCGAGTGGCCCAACTGCTTTTCTAGTTGGGTTCCTGCTTCTGATGTACTTAAAGAAGTTTTGTTATTTTTTTAATATTCTTTGCTATGTGTGCCTCAAAATCTCTCTTGGCTTTCCTGACTGTTGCTTTGCATTTAGTTTGCCACCAGAGCTTGTGTTCCTTTCTGTTCTCCTCGGTAGGAAGAGCCTTCCATTTCTTAAATGAGTTTTTCTTCTTTCCAATCACATCTTTTACTTCATTTGTAAGCCATACTGGTGTCCTTTTGGACTTTCCATGCCTCTTTCTTTTTATTGGAATGCATTTTAGTTCGGCCTGTTTTAAGGTATTTTTAAACAGTTTCCAAGCATTTTGGAGGGATTTGATTTTTTTACTGCTCCTTTTAGTTTGTTCTTTACAATTTTTCTCATTTTGGTGAAATTCCCTTTGTGAAAGTTTAATGTCTCCGTGTTAGTTTTCACTGACAGTTTGCTATCCAAACTTACGTTGAAGGTTATTGTGTTATGGTCACTGGTACCTATGGGCTCCGTTACAAGGACATCTTGAAGGAGATCTTGTTCATTAGTTAGCACCAAGTCCAGGATCCCCTTTCCCCTGGTTGGTTCCATGACCATCTGCTCAAGGGAATAATCAGCTAGCATGTCGAGGAACCTTGTCTCTCTTTCATGCGTAGAACAAGAATTTGGCCAATCTATTTGGGGATAGTTGAAGTCCCCCATTATTACTAATGTATTTCTTTTTGAGGCCTGTTTAACTTCATTTTCCAGATAGCAGTCTGCCTCTGGAGTTTGGTTGGGAGGGCGATAGCAGATTATTTTTAATGTCCATAAAATACTGTGAATTCAAGGCATATCAGATCTGGGACTCCCCCCAGAATCCTTCTGTGATCAACAGGCAATAAATGTGACCTCTGATTCTGCCCTTGTCTCTTCATGTCTTAATTAGGACCCACTGGAGCTTTTGTGTGTGTGTGTGTGTGTGTCAGGAGCTGGCAAGCCAGGAACAAACCCTGGGATTCTGGATAACGATACCAAAATAATTTCACCAAACTCTGTGGATGATAATTCTTATCTTCTGCAGGCAGTATGTGTTAGGATTTGACAAACAACACCATGATTAACTGGCGAGAGATGTGTCAGCAGCTGATTGGCTGAGTGTGCTATGGGCCAGGGTTCTGATTGGCTGCTGCCTCTGGCTATCTGCTGAGACCAACGGTTCTAACTGTCATTATGCCCTTTATTCTCACTTTGAATAGATATTGCTGGCTGCCAGCTATCTTAAGGACTGTTCATTTAATTGTATGAGGCATATGAGAAATATTTTATTTCTCTGATCTCTCCTTGTATTCAAAGAGACCAATGTATATATTGTTACCATGTTTGAACTTTTGAACTAAAGAAAAGATACTGTTATTTGTTTCACAATCCTGAGTGGTATTTTATTATACAGTGTAGCACAGCAGTTCTCGTTTGTGCCTGGGGACCTGGGAACAACACCGGGTGTTCCATTAGCATTAGGGCCTGCACCGGCAGAGATGGATTCTGAAGAGGATTTGGAAGGGTTACCTGAAGATGTGTTTCCCCTCACGGGGCCCCCTTCTCCCACCGAAAGCTTGGCTTGGGATGAAGGTTGGCCTGACCCCTATGAAGACATAGATAACCAGGTGCAAATGGAGTCTAGTGATAGCGGAAGTTATGAACACCCGGGGGGGAGAGGTTCGCAGGAGTTTCTAAGTGAAAACATGGAAGAAAGCGGCTGGGAAGATTCTAGGGAGAAAAGCTCTCATGCAGATAGGGGCCCAGCTGCTGAGAGGCAAGGTCGAACCTTTGATAAGAGAAGTAGCATTGAGTCCAGGAGAAGGGGATGGCACCGCAGCCTAGACAGGCCGAGGTCTGTCAGCAAGGATTGGAGAAGACAAGGCCTAGAGCGTCGGGGACCTCGGCCGAAAGATTAAGTATAGCATCCGTGGGAACCAATCCCCAGTGCTTCGGCCACGTCTCTTCTGAGCAGGCGTGTTAGCGAAGTGGGTCTCTGGAGCTAAGTTGGCTAGTGGCCGCCAAGTCTTGCCTTGTTTTGTTTTGCCTTGTTCCTGAATCCGCATTGCTGCGCGGAGCCTTGCTTAAGCCTTTTGGATTATTTTGCCAAGCTGTTTTGGACATTGATTGCTTCAAGCCTTTTTGGATTACACTGCTATTCTTATGGACAATATACCTTTTGAACTGTTTTATATTCAATAAAGTAGTTAGCCTTTAGTCCGTCTCTGTGTGTGTGATTAAGGGGCCGGTCAAGTCCGTGCATCGTGACATACAGCAGGATATGTCTTGGTTTAAATACTGGGATAAAGCTTCTGCTTATTCTGCTTATACACATTTACCAACCCTCACAGTATGGTCATTGGGCAGTAAAATGGGAATCATAACTCAATATATCTGGAGGGCATATGGTTGGTGAGATTTATTCCCCTTGACCCAGGTATACTTTTGCTATCACCTTCATTAAAAGGCAAAACCTGTGGACTACCACTAATTATTAGTCCCAACTAGAGTCAATACTTGAGTCAATGAGAACTTGGAAATTCAACAGTTAGGTAAGTTTCACTGTTCAAATGAGTTTGCTGTAGCTCAGAGTAACAACTGGATTTAGGCCTGGGTTTTTTATATAAGTTATTAGCTACTCCAAATTCTTAAGAATGATGATGAATCACCATATGTTTTATACTTCTGCCTGTACATGCAAAAGGGTCAGGTTTTCCTTTCCTCCCCCCCCCCCCCCCCAGCTGTCAAACTCACTGGTGGTGATATCAGCAGCACCACTCGCTCGCTTAAAGCTCTCGAAGGGAATGAATTTCAATCCAAGCATTAAAAGGAAACAAACCCTTAAAACTGTTTCACAAATTGGAAGCTCGTATCTCTTCTGCTTCAGGGGGGGAAGCTCCATCGAACCAGAATGAAAATGAATGTGACCCTCGTTACTCGTTTTCATGTCCCAGATTTGTGTTTTATTCTTGGAGACATATACACTACACACGTACAAAACCTACACAGCATTTTTTTCCTTTTACCTAGCCTTATAAATGTCCAGGTTTTAGATTTGCTCTAAGATCAGGAGTGGGTGGGGGAGAATAGCTAGTCTCTCAGGGGAAACAATAAGCTGGTAGCAAAGCCACCGCTCTGCTTTCACGTCCTTGTCCTATTGCTCCATTTATTCTTGGGGGGGGGGGGGGTACATTTTTCTTGTCTCAAATGTTGTTGTTGCTGCAAAGGATAAACAGAACATATTCTCATCTAGCCTACAAATGCGGCAGGTGAATCAATCCAAATAGCTCTATCACTACATTTACTTCTGGTTGTTTTATTCAGTGACTTGTATAAAAGAAAGGTTATCTATTAAGTAACTTCTGTTAAGTAATTTGCAATTATAAATCCCTAATTGTCCCAGCAACAACAAAGTGGTCACACACAGTTATAAAACTGAAATGAAGGTAGCTTAAAGTCACCAAGAATAGGCTTTGTAGCTCTGCCAGATTGGTCTAAAGAAGTAGTTGAACCATCTGGAAAAACCTTTTATCTACCAAAAAGCTCCTTCTCTCCCTCCCACATAGGGCTGGTTGAGCCATAAAAAAATTGTTTCTAAACTCGTTGGGGGGGGGGGGAGCCGCTGTTGTTTCAAAATAGAAAGTGTTCCAAAAATTTGGGGGGGAATTCAAAATTGTTTCTTATTTAATAACGAAATGTGTTATTATTTCGTTATTGGTGCCACTCATGCGCAGTGCGCAGGGGATGCCCACCTCCACGCCCCCTCGCCAGCTCAGAATCAACCCGCGATATCTCTAACGTGGGTTGATTCTCATCTGGCGAGGAGGGATGGTGTGCATGCCTTCCACTCCCCTCTCGCCAGTTGAGAAGTGAGGTGGGTTAAAGATAACCCACCTCGGTTGTCACTTGGCGAGAGGAGAGTGGTGGGTGCTGCTGCCCTCCATTCCCCTCTCGCCAGTTGAGAACTGAGGCGGGTTCAAGATAACCCGCCTCAGTTGTCAGCTGGCGAGAGGAGAGTGGAGGGTGCTGCCCTCCAGTCTTCTCTCACCAGCTGAGAACCGAGGCGGGTTAAAGATAAGAAAAGGCGGGAATAAAAACAACATAATAATGCACCCTTTACAGAAATGGCTGACCCAGTTTCGATTTAGAAAGGTTGCTGGCTGTGGGTCAAATTAGGGTCTAAACTGATTTTAATACGAAATAATAACGGTTTTCTAAGGATAACGACTGGAGATATCCACCCCTACGAGTCCCACACATTAAAAATTTGAGTCACCAGGGACTCATTGAGACTACAGAAGTATGGTGCTATGAATCCATTTTAATTTCTTTAGTCCTGTCCAATTAAATCCCATGAACGACCATTTGGGAAGGGACATTAAGCAGCCAGAGGATTCTAATGTCTCACCAAACTACAATTCCCAAGATTCCATAGGATGTAACTGTGGTGGTTATATAGCACTACAATTCTGTAATCTGGATGGGTCCCAAGTCTTTGGACGCATTGGGAGTTCTGTCCCTCTGCTACTCCCACTTAAGAATGATTTTCCTGATGAGGGTTCTAATCTTACATTTGGGTTTGAGCTACTATCTCTGTAGATATGGCACTCTAAATAGAATTTCAGCTGGTTGATTTAGTCTAGTTTTGCCTGGGCCTCCACTTTCAAGAAGATCAATCTGTTCCAGCTTACAATTAATTGTTGTGAGAACACTTCTCATACTTTAGGAATTATAAAAGGTGGGTGAGTGTGATGCAGTCATTACTCTGTATCCACAGATTCTACCTCCACAGATTCAACCATACACAACTTGAAAACATTTTACTATTCCATTGTATATGATGGGTTGAGCACCCACAGACTTTCATATCCACAGGGGATTCTGGAATCAAGCCCCAGAGGGTTTCTATCTGGATTTGTGGATGTGACTATATGTGCAGATTTGTATGTAGGTGTTTATGTGGATCTGTTTATGTATTTGATTGTAGATGGGGATATGAAGATATATATGTTTGTGTATGTATATAAAATATGTATACAACAGTATAATCTAGTACAGGGGTTCTCAAACTGTGCTCCACAGAGCCCTGTGTCCTACCAGGGCATAGACCCTTCCCCCCACTTCACTGTCCAGACCCTTTTCCTTGCTGCCCAGACCCGACCCCCATGCCCACCCAACCCACTCACACACTCTCTCTTTGTTTCCAAAACCCTATTTCCCTCCCAATGCTTAGGGGTGCTTTGATTCTATTTTACCTGCATGGCAGAAAGGGGTTGAACTGGATGTTCCCTGATGTATTCCACTGAAATACTGACAAGTTTATGTTGCCTAAAATTGGTCTTCATTCTAAATATTGTATTGCTCTTTTTTTTCTTTTGCACCGTGTGAATTGGGTCACACAAACACTTTCCAGCTATTTGCCACTGGCCTGAACTATGCCTGATATACATACATTATATATCATATTATATATAATATATAATGTATATATTATACATGATATCTATATATATAAAGGAAGAGTTGTCATGGAACGACCGTCCCAAACAGAGAAACCTTACAACGCAGAGACACCAAACTTGCCAACAGAAATAGGTCTCAGACAAGGTACGTTTGTAGCAAAGAAACTTCCCCCCAAAACCTAAAAGGCCCCCAAAACAACGAGTTAAAAACTACATTTCCCAGCATCCTCTGGGGCTGCCAACGACTCTCCCAGCCTCTACATTCTGAGAACATGATTGGCTGCCAATAAGGGCGGATTTGCATAACTCCTGTACTGGCCAGCCAACATGAACATTCCGACCCATAATAAACTGTCAGAGGAGGATAAGGCAAAGGGCTGAGACACAAACACAAACACCCAATTCACTTCCCACAGAAAATTTACACCCCTACAAATCACAGACCACGCCCAAAATTGACAGCAAGGCTTCATTAACTTAATTTCCCTGACTAGGCCTCACTTAATGGAATGCTGTTTACGCTCTGAATTGACAGTAAGGCTTCATTAACTTGATTCTCCCGACTAGCCCTCAGCTCATTGGACATTGTGTATGGCCTGAATTGACAGTAAGGCTTCATTAACTTGCTGTTCCTGACTAGGCCTCAGCTCATGGGACATTGTGTATGGCCTGAATTTACAGTAACCTATCTTGGCACACAGAGCCCCTATGACTCACGCTACATTCTACTACAGTTTGGAGGAGGGTGGACCATGGATTATGGGACTTGAAGTACCTCCATGGATAATGGGATTTGTACTACTTCAAAGCCCATCATTCCACACAGACCACTGTGTCCAAGAACCAAGACCGATAAAGACCAAACTTGGCAAACAATGCTCCCCATTACCCACACTCCATCCGACTGCAGATTAGAGGAGGACACACCATGGATAATGGGATTTCAAGTACCTCCACTCACTTCCAAAGTACCACACCCACACACGCATCAACCTCTACATCAACACAGCAGACGGAAAGACAAAAAACATTGTATATCCACAAGCTCTGCAGAACGCCAGCGACACCACACAACAACAACTCCACAGGACTCCAACATCCCACCCACCAGAACAACCCACAACAACACAGCCATGACCCCAACAACACCATAACTAACAACAACTCCAACCCTTACATACTCAGACTTCCTCGCATCTCCAAAATAGGGCACAGCAACACGTGCCGGGTACAGCTAGTTATATATAAACATCTATTGGGGTTCCATGAGAAACTTTTGCTTCAAAAAGTATTCCAAAGCTGAAAAAGTTTGAGAACCTCTGAAGTAGTTTGAGTTTGGAGAATAGGGCTCAAATCTCTGCTCACCAAAGAGATACACTGGATGACTCTGGTCAAGTTAACACACTTTTAGCCTCTGAGGAAGACAAATCCTACCACGAAAACTCTATGATAGGTTTGCCTCAAATTCACCATAAGTTGGAAAGGATTTGAAAGCAAACAACAACAACAACAACAACAACAACAACAACAATGGGCTTGGCCGACTTACCGGCCATGCAGGTTGCGGGGCAGCGCTGCCCTTGCACCATTTTGTTTGCTTAAGGGGGCTTCTTCCCCCTAGAAGCCCCTGGGTGGCGGGAAGGCTTCCCACCACCCAACGCCAGCCTGCCAATGAGGGGGTTGGCTCCGCCCCGTCCCCTCCCTGTTTCCGGCCAGCCTGCACTTCCACCCCGGCAGCTTACTTAGGCTGCCCGGGACTGCCTGGCCTCATTTGGAGGCAGTCTTGTTTTGCCTCCCACCCCACCTACTTATTGCATTGCTTGTTGGTGTCCTTTTGTTTCTCTGCACTTCATTGTTGCTCTGTTCATGGTTTCACGTTTTTGTTATGTTATTTGTCACAACTCCGTGTTTGGCATGTGGCGTGTGGCATGGCCCCTGGATCAGATTGGTTTATCGCCCCTTGGTTGTAAGGGGGATAACGCCCAGGCCCCCTGGGGTGCTGAGTTTCCGTGGACAGGCATTGGGCCGCTCGCACCCCAGGCTAGCAAACGCCTTTGGACATTCGTGGGGGGCTGTTCGACCCTGATCCAGGACCCATGCATGGCAGCCAACCCTTTGTTCCTGTTTTCAATAAATGAGTTGTGGCCATTTTTATCCAACCAATTGTGTCTGCATTATTGTTCCTGGCGCGAGGTGTAGATAAACAATAGAGGTAGGCTGACCCACCAATAGCATACACAAGAGGTGAATCAAAAAGAACAATGTAACAGCAATATAAATTTCAAGCAGGATAGATTCTCAGGTTCCAGAATAAACATTTATCAATAGCATTCAAAATAATATCCACAATTTTTTCTGTAGTCAGAATAATGCATACATGCTGTCTTTATACATATATTCATACACAGCAGATACGGGCGGTAAACTCACATGCAAGTGAGTGGACGTCGTAAAAAGGCGGAAAGGAGTTCCTGCGTCATCCAAGAGGGACACAGTCCCGGATGTCTCCCAAATAATAACAAAGTTGTTCTTTTAAATAATAATAAAGTCCCGGTCAGAGACGCCAGTCTGTATAACAATTATGTGCTAATGGGAAGACATTCCATGGTCGACGAAAATGATGCGCGCCTTCGTTTCGCCCCCGGAGGGGCTTCCTCAGGACCAGTGGGCGTGGCCTAGGTAGCGATGTTTACAGACGTCGGGAAACAGGAACCGCACTGAGATATAACAAACATATATATTCCTAAATATCTACTATAGACTAGGATTCAAAGTGGGAAACAGCCCAGGGCAATGGAAAATGAATGGGATTTTTAGGTAGAAGAAAGAAGGATACATACCAATGCATGGGAAACACGAGCACCGCAAGTGCTGACAATATCGCTGGGATATCGGGCAGGAGCGCAAAGGTGAGAGAGAGCCAGGTTTAAGTAAAGATCATACAGGTGTGTTACACAAGGAGTTCACTGATTGATAATTGATTGTTTAACCCTTGGGGTTCCTCGCATTGTAAATTGATTATCCATTTATTTTCAAGCTGCAGGAGCAATTGTTTTGTGTTTTGGTGTGGTTTTGGGTGAACTTTTTCTAATACCATCACTGTAAAATTGTCGTGGGAGGGATTGTGAGCTTTAAAGTGTGCATATAGTATGGAATTATCACAGCCCGTTCGAAAACGTGATCTGTGCTCACAAATTCTTGTCTGGAGTTCCCTGGTTGTCTCCCCGACATAAAGGCCCCCACAGCAGCCACATGATATACAATATACCAAATTCTTTGAGTTGCACGTTGCCCATGAGTAGATCTTAAAGGTTTTGTGATTATATGGACTTGTTATGTAGGTTGAGGTGGAGATGTGTTTGCATATACTACATTTCCCACATGTTTTTGTGCCCTTAGAAAGGGGTTGGTAGGAAGGGGATCCATAGTGGAATCCCTAGTGTGCACTAGTACGTCTTTTAGATTTTGGGTTCTTTTAAATGCAATTAATGGGGTCTTTCCAGGCCAGGAATGGAACTGATCAAAGGCCAGAAGTTTGTCACAATCTTTTTTATCTGTTGAGAATGGGGGGTCAAGGTGAGGGGCCAGATGATGTTGGTGGGGGATGTTTTAGACTGGGATTTAAGGAGAGTTTCTCTAGGAGTGGTATTGACTCTTTTTAAGGCATTATCTAGTACTCTTAGGGGATACCCTCTTTGTTTTAAGTTATTCAAAAAGATATTGGCATCCTGTTTGAAGTGATGGTCGAGAGAGGAATTCCTTTAAAGTCTTAGCAAAGATGAGTAGGGTAGGTTATTTTTAAGGGGTAAGGATGAAATGAAGAGTAGTGAAGGAGGAATTGGTGTTAGTAGGCTTTGTGTAGTTTTTGGTCCTAATATGTCCTTCATGGGCAAATACTGTCAGATCTAGGAAATTCACCTCCTCACTACTGTATTGGAATGTAAGTTGTATTTTTGGGTGCCAAGAGTTGCACCACTGCATGAATTGATCTGGGCTAATGGCTCCATCCAATAAAATTATGACATCATCGATATACCTGTAGTAACGTTTAATGTGTTTGGAAAAGGGGTTCTGAGTATCTGTAGTTAGGAATTCCTGTTCAAGAGCTCCCACATATAAGTTGGCTGCCGTCGGGGTAAAAGATAGCCCCATTGAAATGCCCCCTATCTGTAGAAAAAAATCATTATGATATGTAAAATTATTATAATCAAAAATTAAGTCAATAAGCTCCATCAAATAAGGGGATGATGGAAGATGCGGTTGTGGACGGGAGTCCAAGATATTGTGCAGTATGTGTCTGGCTTCTGTTAGTGGTACATTGGTGTAGAGGGATGCGATGTCCGCAGATATAAGGATATCTGTGGGTAGGATAGGGGTTCCATCAATTTTATTAATCAGATCCCTGGTATCTTGAATATATGAGGGAAGTTTATGAACAAATGGTTGAAGTATATCATCTAGAAAGATACCAAGGGTTGTAGTAAACTGTTAGTAGCAGCTACGATGGGCCTTCCTATGGGAGGCCTGGTGGATTATGAATTTTGGGAGTAAATAGAAATACGGTATAGAAGGATAACGATTAAACAAAAATTCAGCTTCTTTATTTGTTATTTGGCCACTCAGTAAGCCGTCTTGTATAGTGTTAAAGATGGTACCAGAAAATTTGGTAGTGGGATCCTGAGGTAACTTCCTATAGTGTTCGGCATTACTGGGTTGTCTGGTAGCTTCTATATGGTAATGGGCCCTTTCCCATATAACTATAGAGCCCCCTTTGTCAGCTGGCTTGATAATCACCTGAGGGTGACTGCCTAGTTCTTTTAGTCTTTTCATGTCTCTATTAGATAAATTAGAATGTCTTTGGTCATGATAATGATTGATAGATTGTACCTGTGACAATACAGTCTGTTCAAAAACTCTTATTTTTCTGAGACAATGGGGGGTGAAGGAGCTGGGGACCCTGATTTTTGATGTTGATATAGGTGTATCATCTGTTTTATCCTTAAAGTGTTCTTTAAGTCTAATGGTGTGAAAAAGGGTAGCTAGATCTTTGCGAATATTAATCTGGGAACAGTTGGGGGTATGCACAAAAGAAAGACCTTTATTTAACAAGCAAACATCATGGTTAGACAGAACTAGGCTGGAGAGATTCACAACTAGGTTACCCAGCACGACCTCTGCTCCTTTGAAAATTTTGTCTTTGGGGAGTGGGTCAGAAGTACCCTCCTTGTTCTTTTGACTCCTTAATGCATATTTATTGCTACTACTCGAATTGGCAGAAGAGTCTGAGAAAGCACCTGCTTCATCAGTATTGTTGAAGCCAGGGATTCTCTAGATGTGAAACGGACTTGTTTGTACCCCATTCTAAAATTGAGTTTGAAATGCCCATCTAAAAATTGTGTTATTGGCAAAGTCCGTTTCCTCTCTGGTGAACTTGGAAATCTTGTATTTTTTTATATCAGCATGCAGCTGTTCACATTGGGATTTTATGGACTCCAAATCACAAGAGGGAATAGAGATCTCTGGCTTAGACATAAGATTGTCAATGTTCTTTTCAATTCCTCATATTCAATGGCAGAATGTTGGATAATAAGGAGCATCAAATCTTTGCTGCATCTCAGGAGAATTGATTGCCAATTTTTCATAAAGGTATCATCATTGTAGTACATGCCAGGAGAGGGAGAGTTATTCTAAGACCTCTTGGTACTAATTTTCTTCTGACATATTCTGATAAGGTATCCATATTGAGTTTGACCTTCACCTGTCTGAGTTGTTTACTGGTCAATTCACGGATAGCTGAAGCTAAATTCACGTCAGCATTGGATGCACTAGTTTTACTTCCATCAAATAAACCTCTATCTTTTATCAAATCATTTTCTTGCTGTTGATTAAATACTTCCACTGATTGTGGTTCCATATTGCCCCCAAAGCAACGACCCAAGGTCGAAGTAGCAAGGCAGATAAACAATAGAGGTAGGCTGACCCACCAATAGCATACACAAGAGGTGAATCAAAAAGAACAATGTAACAGCAATATAAATTTCAAGCAGGATAGATTCTCAGGTTCCAGAATAAACATTTATCAATAGCATTCAAAATAATATCCACAATTTTTTTCTGTAGTCAGAATAATGCATACATGCTGTCTTTATACATATATTCATACACAGCAGATACGGGCGGTAAACTCACATGCAAGTGAGTGGACGTCGTAAAAAGGCGGAAAGGAGTTCCTGCGTCATCCAAGAGGGACACAGTCCCGGATGTCTCCCAAATAATAACAAAGTTGTTCTTTAAATAATAAAGTCCCGGTCAGAGACGCCAGTCTGTAAACATCGCTACCTAGGCCACGCCCACTGGTCCTGAGGAAGCCCCTCCGGGGGCGAAACGAAGACGCGCATCATTTTCGTCGGCCATGGAATGTCTTCCCATTAGCACATAATTGTTATAATAATAAAGTCCCGGTAATAATAAACTGACTGGGACTTTATTATTACCTCTACATCAACACAGCAGACGGAAAGACAAAAAACATTGTATATCCACAAGCTCTGCAGAACGCCAGCGACACCACACAACAACAACTCCACAGGACTCCAACATCCCACCCACCAGAACAACCCACAACAAGTCCCGGTCAGAGACGCCAGTCTGTATAACAATTATGTGCTAATGGGAAGACATTCCATGGCCGACGAAAATGATGCGCGCTGGCCTTCGGCCCGGAGGGGCTTCCTCAGGACCAGTGGGCGTGGCCTAGGTAGCGATGTTTACAGACTGGCGTCTCTGACCGGGACTTTATTATTATTTAAAAGAACAACTTTGTTATTATTTGGGAGACATCCGGGACTGTGTCCCTCTTGGATGACGCAGGAACTCCTTTCCGCCTTTTTACGACGTCAACTCACTTGCATGTGAGTTTACCGCCCGTATCTGCTGTGTATGAATATATGTATAAAGACAGCATGTATGCATTATTCTGACTACAGAAAAATTGTGGATATTATTTTGAATGCTATTGATAAATGTTTATTCTGGAACCTGAGAATCTATCCTGCTTGAAATTTATATTGCTGTTACATTGTTCTTTTTGATTCACCTCTTGTGTATGCTATTGGTGGGTCAGCCTACCTCTATTGTTTATCTGCATTGCTACTTCGACCTTGGTCGTTGCTTTGGGGCAATATGGAACCACAATCAGTGGAAGTATTTAATCAACAGCAAGAAAAATGATTTGATAAACGATAGAGGTTTATTTGATGGAAGTAAAACTAGTGCATCCAATGCTGACGTGAATTTAGCTTCTGCTATCCGTGAATTGACCAGTAAACAACTCAGACAGGTGAAGGTCAAACTCAATATGGATACCTTATCAGAATATGTCAGAAGAAAATTAGTACCAAGAGGTCTTTAGAATAACTCTCCTCCTGGCATGTACTACAATGATGATACCTTTATGAAAAATTGGCAATCAATTCTCCTGAGATGCAGCAAAGATTTGATGCTCCTTATTATCCAACATGCTGCCGTTGAATATGAGGAATTGAAAAGAACATTGACAATCTTATGTCTAAGCCAGAGATCTCTATTCCTCTTGTGATTTGGAGTCCATAAAAACCCAATGTGAACAGCTGCATGCTGATATAAAAAAATACAAGATTTCCAAGTTCACCAGAGATGAAACGGACTTTGCCAATAACAAAATCTTTAGATGGGCATTTCAACCCAATTTTAGAATGGGGTACAAACAAGTCCTGTTCACATCTAGAGAATCCCTGGCTTCGAACAATACTGATGAAGCAGGTGCTTTCTCAGGCTCTTCTGCCAATTCGAGTAGTAGCAATAAATATGCATTAAGGAGTCAAAAGAACAAGGAGGGTACTTCTGACCAACTCCCCCAAAGACAAAATTTTCAAAGGAGCAGAGGTCAAAATCAGGGTCCCCAGCTCCTTCACCCCATTGTCTCAGAAAAATAAGAGTTTTGAACAGACTGTATTGTCACAGGTACAATCTATCAATCATTATCATGACCAAAAGACATTCTAATTTATCTAATAGAGACATGAAAAGACTAAAAGAACTAGGGCAGTCACCCTCAGGTGATTATCAAGCCAGCTGACAAGGGGGCTCTATAGTTATATGGGAAAGGGCCCGTTACCATATAGAAGCTACCAGACAACTCAGTATGCACAACACTATAGAGTACCTCAGGATCCCACTGCAAATTTTCTGGTACCATCTTTAACACTATACAAGACGGCTTACTGAGTGGCCAAATAACAAATAAAGAAGCTGAATTTTTGTTTAATCAAGTCCTTCTATACTCGTATTTCTATTTACTCCCAAAAATTCATAAATCACTGGGCACTGCGGAAGGCCCATATGTAGCACTATAACTAGTTTTTTTTTTTTTATTTTTGATTCTTTCT